>JACEII010000010.1:6926214-6953968 GCA_014332785.1 Antheraea mylitta
TTCGACGCATTTCGACCCTTGTTCTATCTAAGCAATCTAGTTCGGCAGTTCTACCAATTCGTGTGTCTGTGATGTCCCTTCCTCAGCCCGTGAAAAGATGATTACATTGACAAATGGTCCGTCCCGGGCGGGTCGAGGTTGCTAATCTACTAGACAATGTAGTCCAATTAATTGTCTCATTTATTAATGCTGAAATGATTTCTGTAGAAACGTTCTGGGTTTATGAGTTACAAGTAATATATTTCTGTATTCAAACTTAGTAGAAATTGATAGTTCACTTTCGATTCTTTGTTCAAATAATATTTATTTATATATAGCGATTAAATGATACATATTAGCATTATTAAAAAGTATATACACTATTATATGTACATTTAGATGAAACGTTGATATCTGTACTAGTCGTGAGACTGTCACAATCGTCAACGCTCATTTATTGTAGCTTCTGTAAGGTTTCGGAGCAATTAAGAGGAATTAAGATATACTACGTACATTTGTGGGTGTGTGTGTGTATATTATTTTGTATACTAAATGTTGGGTGCTTGTTTCGCTGAGCGACATAAAGAAAAACGATTTAATTCACTTCTATATAAATATCTTCTCATTAAAATTCGTCACTGACTGATAAACGTTTAAGCAAACGAACTCGTCGTGAAGGAAAATTCACTTGAATAATAATTTACTTATTTTTAAATTGTATTTTTGGCAACCAATCTTCTAGATTATTACTGCCATTGTTGGTTAAATATATTAAAAATATCTTGTGATAACTTCAATGTTCTAACAAGATGGTGGCTCTCTTGTTAGAATTTTCCAAATTCATTTCATTTCATCCATCATCATTCAATTCATTCATCACCATTCAATTCATTTCATTCATTTTTTCCGCTTTACTTATGCACAATAACCGGACTGTCTTACAAAAAATGCCATCAATATTACAAAAAATAGAGTTAAACAAGACAAGATTATGAATAAAATATGAAAGCCAATACATGACAATTTAATTAATATTCCGACAAAAACTCACAATAATATATTTTTTTATATCATAAAATACAAACGAACAACCGGGTCACCTCATGTTAAGTGATCACCACCGTCCATAGACACTGACAACATCAGGGCAGTCGCAAGTGCGTTGCCAGCCTGTGTTTGGGGAGGGGGAAGGGAAGAGGTGTGGGAGAAGGTGAGGAGAGGTGGGCCTCCAGCACTCTCACTGACCGAACGAAACGCAACAATGCAAGCAAGTCACATCAATTTTCTGTGGGTCGGGTGGTTACTACCTCGTGCGAACCGACTCATTGACCCTGAAATCAGTAATAGCTTCAGCATGGCTCTACCACCTACACCTAATAAGTTAGACATAGGTATATACTGGACATGTCATGAGGACAAATGAAAACCATGTGGCTAGAAATGTTTTGAATATGGTGGTGGACGGATATATAAGTAGAGGAAGATTGAAAAAGGTGTGGATGGACTGTGCAAAAATTGATTTGAATACAGAGATGGTATTTGACAGGGGAGAGTGGAAAACGAAAAAAATGTTGTGCCGACCCTACTTACGTGGTATGAGAGTAAGAAGGTGATTATGAGACATAGGTATAAACTAAACTGTTTGTGGAAAAAGCTGAAGAAATGTCCTACTTACCGTTTAATAACAGAATGATTTAAAACACCCTTATTCTCATTAAATCAAATTTTAGTGATAATTTAATTTCTTTTATATTGTGTTAAAAAGTATGGATGCTATAAAAAGTAAAGGCCATAATTTTCCTATATATCTCAGATAAATATTGAACTCATAACTGTTCCTTTTTAATAAATACTATGAATTATTATTATATTATTCTCTCTATTAAATATAAAAGTTACAGCTTTCTGATTGTTTTAATAAAAAAATAACTATCGCAAAATCTATCATTAACTTTAGCTAATCAAACTAAGTATGTGCATGCGTGTTATGTCTTTATTCTCTTCGAAAAGTTATGGAAGTGTCATCTTATTTTTTGGTAGCAAAATATCCCATAGATTTTAGTGGAAATCTTTTTATAAAAAAATGTATTAATAACATATTCTTTAATTCTAAATCAGATTTCGTTTATTTCTTTGATTTTATGTACAAACAAATGGGCTAATAAATGATTCATACTACATCTCCGTCCGAACCCCAATTCTTTGTAAACATATCTCAATAGTATAAGTATAGTTTATGTAAGACTTCAGTAATATATATTTATTACACAGTGTACAGGGAAGGTAGATAACACGTTTCCCTTTTGAAGTTGTCGACCACTCGTAGTCAGGTAGAGGATACGTGTTCAGCACATTTTTACTGTGTTAAAACATCTTTCTTTGCCTTCCTCATACCACTAAAGCATTAAACGCGACTCCGAGGGTTGAACCTTAGAGGTGGAGACGACGACAAGAAAAAACCTTCAAGATAAGGTAAAGTTTGTTACTTTTATCTTGTTATTTTTGACTTTTATAAAATAATTCTATTGTAAAGAATCGTACATTATTTGATACGAACTAAAGATTTTGTTTCGCAGTATTAATCTTTATGTCTGCGTTTCATACTTTCTAAGTAATATATATTTTTTAATTAAGCAGTTAATGTGAGATTGAGAATAATTATCATATAATTTTTAAGATTATCTTTCTTTTATATTTTAAAATAGTATCATTATTAAAGAAGTTTATTATGATGTTTATATATATATATTTAAATATAACTAGCGGTCCGCATTGGCTTTGTACTGTATTAACAAAGAAAATAAGACAAAAACTTTGCAATACGACTATGGACTTAAATAAAATGACTTCTGAACAATAGAACGTCAATTAATTTTATGTATATTTTTTAATATCTTCATACTGTCTTTTGTCTCACTTGCTTTTTATATTGTCATTTAGGAATTTTTCACTTATGCATACGATTTAAAAAAGTCTTACAAGCAAACCTAGTCCTGAAAATAACAAGCACAACAGAAAATAATTAGCCAAATAGGTGCAGAAGTTATGAAGATTCATTCGGCCAATGATTATCAATACATAGCATAAAACAGAGTCATCTACCGCGTCTGTCTGTCTGTTCAAACTCAAAAAGTACTCAACGGATTTTCATGCAGCGTTCATCAGTAGTTACAATGATTCATAAAGAAGGTATAAGTATTTGTCAAGGTTTACATATTATCAGGGCGGGGCAACGTCCGCCGGGCCCACCAATTATTTATATAAATATTCTACAAACTATTAACACGGGTTTGTTGTTATTTTTATTTGTATATAGTTGAGTTATAGCAAAATTAATATTGCATAATTATTTTCCATTTTCAAATATAACTTACTTGAGGATCAATTTATTGGTGAACAAGTAACACTGGAGCACTCCTTAGTGACGAGTTATAGTAAAATCCATGAACTATATAGGTTCTCTATGAAAGAACATTGAATTAATTTTCGTGATCAAGCAGTGATTGGGTTTTTTGATTGTGTATATACCAATATTTATGTTTATATATATGAATTTATTAAGTCTATGAGCTTATATAACATCACACTAAGACCTTTAGGAGCGGAGTATTTACTTTATAAAATGTAGGGTCAGAACGTTAGAATGAAACAAGCGCGGGTAGGCAGTTCGGTGTAGTGCGCGTTGTCGGGCGTTGCGGGCGGAAACAAACAACTGAAATGACACTGAAGAGCACATTTAGTAATATATACATTTAAGTGTATTTTATCTTAATTTCTAATTACAATCATATTTGATGTTTAAAAAACGACGTGATCAAAGATTATAACGTGATTGGTCTAAAAATGAGAGTAACTGTAGACTTTTTGGTCGGGTGTTTTATAACAGAGAGAAGGCTTTGTTTGGTCCTAAATATGTTCACAATTAATACATATTTGATATTATACAAGCTGGATTCAGACATTTTTATTTTCTTTTCTACTTTCCATTTTTTTAAGGCAGCTCATGTATTCAGCGCACGAAATACACCTACACTGATGTATGTGGGATTGATTTAGACATTTCTATTATCTTTTCTATCAACCATCTCTATTATATTTTTACTCTACATTTTTAAGCCACTTCTTGTATAATACACATGAAATACACGTGCACTGGTGATAATAATCTTTTAGTATCCTTAGATTTAGTAGATGTTAGTTATCGTGTGTAGGATTAGAACCGAAAATAATCAACATGGAGGCAATGGCGAAGCGTCCACTTAAATCAATGTCTTACTCTATATAAAAAAAAATATGATGAAATAATTTCTGTAATTCCACAACTAATGATAAATACGCAAACTGAACAATAATTGTTTTATACTTAGACTCTGCTAAAAATGGTACAGATATATATTGTCAAACGGTAATAATTATAACAACAGTGAGTGGTTTAAAGTTCACATAATGGAAGATATACTCGTATGGTCAGTATTGAGTCCAGTGTTGCAATTAATTAATTTCAATAAATAAAAACCGATTGCCGGGTGTGCGTAAGCATATTATTTCAAAATGTTCAGAAACTTCAGAAAATAGATGTATTATTTGGGATTTTTTTTTTGTATTTGTCGGAGCCAGGTTTATATAGAATAGATTTTTTGTAATATCGTACTGAACAGTGAATTGAGTAAAAAATATCCATATACAAAGTAAACGAGACATGATACAGCAGGGACTTCTTTAAAAATATTTACTGAATTGATAGATTGACGATTAGTTGTTCAGTTACACGTTATCATTGTAAAAGGAACAATTTGTCTCATTTTCTTCGTGCGCAGCCGGGGTGGGTGACTATTGAAATAATGCAATAATACGAATTAATTCAATAGGAATCAGCAATAAGAATATACTTATTATAATAAATAAGGATGGTATCGTTGTGTACTAATTTGGAATATAATTATGCCTACGGAACCTTCGAATGTTTTTTATGAATTAAGTTTAAACTTCATCCTTAGTTCATTTCAATGAAAGTATGTTTTAATAAAACTTGAATACTATCTAGTGTATTAAATTAAGACTTAAGATAGATTCTATCCTAAAATCTACTATATAGATGCTTAATTGTTATAAAGAGATGAAATTTGTATATTTGTAAAACCTAAGTTCTGGAACTATTAATTCGATTTAAACATCCATTCATTGGTAGAAGAAGTATTGGAGCGTAGTTGCTCTTTCAGAGTGCTATAAGGCACACCTTATTATTGACTTTTTATCTTATAAATAACACGTACGAAGTCGTGGGCTGCTACCAGTTTATGAAATTGTATATTCAAACATTTAATAAAAAATTATAAATACTAGTTGTTGTCCGTTAATCGAAATTCTACCATAATTTTTTATGTTTCAGTATTAAAGAGTTTTCTTAACTAAGAATGTACATTAATTAGTATGTCGTATATTGGTATTACGAATATATAAATAAAGGCTCGGCGATGAAGTGGAAAAAGGAACAGGTTCCATATTATTTTATTGATAATATTAAATTCGTCAATAGGAACTGAACAAAAATTAATAAAAAAAAATCTGTTGAGAAACGGTGCAGGAAGAAGTACTTAGGCAACTGTTCTATTTCGGGGTATTTGTACAGATAAAACGAAAAAACTGACTATTTGTCTCGGCTAATCCCCAAAACGTCATGACTGATTTTGACAAGATTTTTGCTAGTACAAATATATTTATTTCAGTATCGTCTAGATTATTAATCATTACGCTTTTCCGTGGGGACTAAGCACTAATTATAATCTTAAACAGAAGCTTTAAATTGGTGAAATTATTCTAGAAGTAACACAATAATGCCAAAAATAAACAATTAAAAAATAGAGGACAACCCATAAATAACCTAAATGAAACATTTATCTAACAGTTATCTTGAAACGACGAGAACTATTTACTTTACGAGAACAAAGTCACGGGTAACAGTTAGTCTATTTTATATTAAAAATGATAAGGATAATAATCCAGGTATGTGAGAGATCATTACAAGAGCTACTGATTTGATACTAACCAATATTTTAGCGGTAAATTACTCCGTTTTCTCCGACATTAAATACCGTATATTATGTTTTATAATTTTTTATATTGTCAACGTACAAAGTCGCAGGCAATTGCTAGTAAATGTGAAGTCAAAATTATCTAAAAGGCAATTTCGAAATAAGTTGATAAATATACTAAAAATTATTAGGAATGAATATTTATGTTACTTTCTTTGTTGTGTGTTCTTTGTGAAACACTTTGAAGCGGATAAATAAGCGGAGCAGAGAAAAATAAAACGGTTTTCTGTTGGTTCATTTGCGCTTCAACAAATAACCACTTCAGTATTCCTGCTACTGAACGTTTTGTTACAGATTTTATCTTATAAAATGTTACATAAACAATATTGTATCGTTTTACTGCTCGATAATCGAAGCAAAAGTTTTAATTAAGGCTGCTAGAGTGTCATGGAAACGTAACTGTTAATTAATACTCAAGTATGTTTTATAGTAATGTATTAGAGCGATCTATTTTTTTTTCTTGCACTTAGCGGTTTGATGGTATCGATATTATAACCAAAAAAGTTTAAGAAGATGGATGAATGTTTCTTACCTTTTTAGAAAAAAAAAATACTAAACGGATTTCAGTGAGACTTTACAATAACATAGTGGTGGTGAGTAGCCAAGATGGGATGTTTTTAAATATAAATAAAGCGATATAGATTATCCCTATCAGCTATTATAAGTAAAACGTAATGCTAACTTATATTACTACTTCTCACTTATGCTAACTTGTAATGAAAGCTTTGTTGTGTTATTAGATCTTTGTAGATTGTTTTTATTAATTTATTGCTATTATTGCGTAGTGTATTAATGCTTATTAACTATACGTAAATAGGTAATTTATATGCAGCAAATATTTATCGAATTAGAACTGAATCTGGAAGCGACTACATTTTTTACGTTTAAATAAACAATAGGAATATCGAATAAAAAAAAATATTTTTTCAGTATACTTAATGTAATATAAGCTACCAATTTGTTGATACAATTTATAAATATATACATAATGTATTTATTTACATTTAAAAAAAAATACGCCTTGCTTATACTTCTAAGACACGCTAACAAGAATTGACAACATATTATTTTTATTTACAGTGCCGATGATTATTACCAAGTGTAGGATTTGTAAAAAAATGAAGATAGATAAGTAAAGTAATAAGAAACATTTATTTGTTACGAAATTGTACGTTTGAAAGGTGTTTGTAATGAGGTACTAATACGTTTTTTTTAAACCATACCTACTATAGGAAGTTGGATTGGATGTCTATTTTTTTGGCAACAATCCTCTATATCAGCTATACTCAACCTGAGGTCCGCCGGGTCTTTGTTGTTGGGTCATCCGGTTATACATACTTTCAATTATTTTAAATTTCTTGCCCATCAGAAAAAATATGAGCACGCTGAGTAAATTAAATAGTTCCCAGAGGACCCGACCGCAATGCATTCCTTATAATATAAGTCGTTTACCAAGTTTGTTGTATTAAGCAACCATTTTCACTACATTAATACGTTGTTAGTTTGAAATTACGTTCTTTTTAATATCTAAATATTTGTAGTTTGCGGCCCGTGACACCTTGAGCGACACGTCTTTTATAGCCCGTTTAAAAAACAGTTGAGTACCGCTGCTTTTGATTATTACTGTCATTGTGAATAATATTACAAATCTTTTGTACTAATTTCAATGCTGGTAGAACTTTCCAGGGAACTTTTGTGGCGTCTCAGAATTCATGTTCCGTTGTATTATTGCCATCCACTTCATTTGTGCACAATATCCGACTTATATTATGAAAAGTACCACTAATATCATAAAATATAGAGTCAAATAACACAAGATTATGAATAAAATATATAAGCTATATGACAAAGTTCCCACCAAAAACTCTGAGATTGAACTTTTTAATAATTTTACGCGCTATATTTTTCAATTCAAAGCGTTATTTTTTACTAGTACATTATTCCACGGTGAAGCTAACAAATGGTGCTTATCTGTCACTCTCGAGATACGGGCTCTGACGAGTGTCGGGTGTCAAAGCTTGTCATTTGAACTTAAGCAGACGCGTATGCAGCGAAATATTTTCAGTGACACTTTTTAAATGGCATCTTATTGAAGTTTTTCATCAATACTTTATACTGTAATTTTTATTACATTCATTTTAACGCTATTTTATAAAAAAAGATACTCGAGTATTTTCATAGTGAACGATAACTTAAATAGATTATTTGCAATTATTTTTAAACGTAATATTTTAACCCATATCTTTGATCAGTCTAATCATGTAATATTAATTTCCATAGTTACTTACAACTAGCTAGTTTTTCGTCTTTTTTCGGCTGTCTTAATATTTTTTTAATTTGATTTAATTTTAATCTTGACAAATATAGAAATTACAATTTAAAAGTTGCAATCAATGAATTTAAATTAGTTTTTTACCTTATCTGTAATTGTATTAAATATCGAATAGATATATAGGATATGAATTATAGTTTAAGTATACAATAATGAAAATGTCTTTTTGCAATTTAGGTATATAATCAAAGAATAATTAGGTCTCCAGGTAGAACTTGGCTTTTATTTTATTAATTTGAACACTGTATATACAGTTTACATTATATTGTTATAATATATATTATTTATTATAAGGTCTAAGTTGTTAAATAAGCTAAACGTAGAAATTTCATGTGCAATTGCCAGAACACACTTATACGAGTTTGGCGGCAGACTTTTAATTCGACAATGGTTTACTAGTCAGGCGGCATTAGTAAAAGGCCTGTGCCATGCTATATGCCCTAGCCCCTACGCTATTTAGTCACGATCAGTGGCGGATATGTCCTAAGGCCCAGGAGACCCGGGCTTAGGGCGGCCAGATAGTAGGGGTGTAGCCAATCATGACAAAAAATCACTGACACAGGGGTGGCTGGTACTTACTACATGACCTGGGGCCTAGGGCGGCCAAGACTGCAAATCTGCTGGTCACGATGTTGTCGTTTACCGAAAGTTCTGGATCATTCGCAAGAATTCAAAACTACGTCGAAACACGTGGTGTTGCTAATCATTTTTTGAAATATATATCTTGTCTTATTATTTTTTAACTGAAGTTATATATTTTTTGCTATATAGTTCCCATATGCTTTTGGCTACAAAGTAGAGTTTTGAATGTATTAAACCCACTACATTTTGTAAAATATCCTATTTATTTCTGTTTTAATAAATAAACTGCATTCAGTACAACACACACTTCATAGTTACATGCAAATATTATAATAACTCGTGGTATCGCCTCCCGATACGTGTCACTCTTATCGGAGTACCGTTTTGAACTTTATTCCCCCTGTGATAGTTTATTTTAAAGCTCATGTAGTTCCGTATGCACGTTACGACATGGCCGACTTGATTACGTCGGTTCTAAAATAGATGTGTTAAGTTTGTACTCGCTCAACCGATATACACTGCTTCATTTATATGTTTGAATCAAATGTTTAATATTCTAAAACGTTCAATAAACGACTAGCCAATTAAATTTTCCTTGGAGATACAATTCATCAAAGACAATTAAGTGTTCTATAACGTTTTACAGTTATTACGGGCTATTTCATAATTTACAATCGAATGTTTTCGCCGTTAAATTTAATATTACTTCATCTCAATTTTGCTTTTGTATTTAATTGTACCTATATTTCAGATGTTCTCCAAGTTATTTATTGGTAGAAGAATTCTTGTATTAAAGGAATACTTCCATAATGTGACATATTATCTGCAATCTCTGTTTTATTTGATGAGAAGAAGACATTGATATCTCAAGATCTATATCTTGAGATATCAATGTCTTCTTCTCATGTTAAATATGACTGTTATTTAAAAATACTTCTGAGTATAAATAAAAATTGCTAGCATTAAATGTATAGTTCCATTTCAAAATAAGCTAAATCCAAGTTTATCCGTTCCCAATATTTTACACAATTTTTCAAGATATTCAAATGTTATGTATGTAAAATATGAAGATCTTAAAAAAAACTAAAAACCTTATGGATGATAGAATTTGAATGAGGTGTATAAAAACTGAAAATCTTAAATAAATTAAACTAGTTATAAGGACATTTGAAATTGGAATTAGCTTATTTTTAAATGTGACGACACAAATATATCATATGTGTCTAATAAGTATTTAAATTACTTATTTAAAATTCTGAATTAGAATATTTTAATTAAGATTGTTAAATTTGTAATTGCTTAATTTGTATCATACATTTTAAATATTTTGTTCCTAAAGCCGTTTTAATTAATGATGCAGCAAAGTATTGAATGTCGCTTGTTTTTAAATAGTTTAAGAGAAATTCGTCGTAACAACGGACGCTAAAGTTTACCGAGCTCGACCTTGGCAATTCAACGGTAGACGAGGGATTCATTACACTCAAGTCCGTGACAAAATAAGCAAGATTAGATTCTAACATTTGTATGCAACATAAAACTGATTTTAATTAAAAAGGAAGAACAAAGAAATTAAGGAAAAAAATACAAATATATACACCACATTAGCAAGTAACGTTTACTTACGCGATTGCTAAACTTTCATCAGTCTCAAGTTATCTCAATATCCATAATTCGAACTACACACGAAATCCTTATGAGATCCAATCAACAAACAAACGAATCGAAAACTTGACGGGTAAACACACAAATAAGAATTCGTTATACGAATCACGAAATGAGTTCGACAGAGACGTGAGTTCGAGTCGGTGTGTCCCGGCCGGGAGCGACCCGTGTGTTCCAACTCTCGTAGCTGACTGGAGCAGGGATCTCAACGGAGTCTGCGTAATAGAACAGCATCCCTACAGATTGCTGTATGGGAATAAACGCTAATAAATTACAAACATCGTACACGCGTAAGGCGAATAGGACTTTGCTCTTGATTAGTTTGAAGTCAGCCGCTAATGTGTTAGACATGCTGAAACTACTTACGTTTATCGATTTACTTCCTGGTTTCTTATTTTGTTCGATCGAAAGTCGGTACAAAACCGGCCGTATCGCATTCAAGTGCTATTAAGAGGCGAGAAACTGAAATATGTTATGGCTTTTGCTCCGATTCGTTTCAATAGCTACCGGTGGGTTGAAAGCGTCTGGATACACTTAATGTTATATCTAACAACTTAGCGGGTAAGTTGAACAGACGCTTGGGTAACGTCCAGATCGGAAATCACACCCACGAGCACAGATATTAATAACTTACAGGTGATCGAACTACAGTTGTATACTATAGCGGATACCGGTAACTTTGTCTGCGTTATTTATTATCTGTATCACCACGGCAAGAATAGAAACTAATAAACTATATATGGAATGAAGATATCGTGATACTGTTTTTTAGATAAGAACTGTCAACAAATTAAAACTTGTAGCTGTCTTATTACAAAAACAAAAACACGGGTATAACAAGAGTTTTACTAAGCAGTACTTAAAATTAAGAATCTAGTTGAAGTCATGCTTAAAATACTTTATTACAAAAACTTGTCCAAGCGGTCTCTAGCTAAACGTCTGATTTAAGTTTTCAATGCAAGCAATATAAATAATGTCCATATCTAAACAAGAGTAATACACTCTTTTGTGATCAAAATTTTTTGAATAAGAGTTCAATGTGTATTTAACTTTTTTGTAATAACAGGCTTTGCCGTGTAAAAGTTAGGTTTGATCGAAATCTGTCGAGTAATTCTTGCGTGATGTACGCACAGCGGCTGACTTCTTATATATATAATAGGCTATACCTTTTTTTAGCCTACATTTCATATTATTCTTTGTATGTATATTTTTATAGATATTTTATAATTCGAATATTTTTAATATGTTGCTTTCGTGTTTTCTATTCTATTATAACCCGTTCAAGTAATCTTATAACTTATATATAATTTAAATATTAATTGATTTATTTTTTAAATTAAATTATATTTTAGCTTACTCAGAAAATATTATACGTACATTATGATTGTTTTTGTTATTTTTAATCTATTTCACTTTTATCGGGATTATTTATTATCTGTGAACTATATGTTGTCTAATATTTAAAAGATTCATAATATTCTGTAGCAGGTTATCGGCTATGTAAGCCTTGAAATAATGAGTTTTTCTCGAACTGACTACGCTATTGGCCTTAATTTTTTGGCCTTTACAGCTTAAAAAAATGAAGACACGTTTCGTTTGAGGTGAAATAAATCTAACGTACAAACCAATTAAAAAACAATACCACAATATACAATATTTTTATTCTAATATTTCTGAAATTCAAGGATGTAGTTTATTCATGCAATGTTAATCAAAACCGTAGATAAGCATTCTTATGAATGAGATCGCGTTTTTAAATAAATACGCGGCTCCTCGTTTTTGCTTTACTTACTTCAGGTACGGAATTAGTACATAAATTTAAAATACTTCTTCATATTATAAATGCTAATATGAGTTCGTATGTTACGCTTTCACATGTTGACTACTCAGCCGATTATTATTAAAATTTGCATACACGTTGCAAGAGGTCAAATTTATATTGGAGAGAGCGAAGCCGCGGGCTAAACCAGTATAATATAAAAATAGATGTTTGGTATGTCTGAGATTCATAAACTCCAACACTGATCCAACGTCATGAAGGTTGGAATAGAAAAGCTTTGTTCATGAAGAACAGTTTTTAATCTATTTATATTATTATTACTATTTATATAATGTTACTCGTCACTAAGTGGCCTTTTTTGTGTAGTACAGGAGGCAAACGAACAGGCGGGTCGCCTGATGTTAAGTGATCACCGCCGTCCATGGACACTATCAACACCAGGGGAGTTGCAAGTTGTAGTAGTTCGGTGAAGTTGTTAAAAACTAGCTAGGTCAATAGCGTAGTCAGATCGAGAAAAAAAGGGAGTTCCAAGTGCGTTGCTAGCCCGTGTTTAGAAGGAGAATGGAGAAAGTGAAATGAGGAAAACAGAGGAGAGGGTAGGGGAAGGGAGATGTGTCTCCGGCGCTTTCGCTGACCGAACGAAACGCAACAATGCAAGCACTGTTACTTCACGTCGGTTGTCTGTGAGAGAGTGGTACTACTGAAACCAATAATAGCTTCAGCGTGGCTCTACCACCTAGCCTAACTGCAAAACATGAATTTGTGTACGGTTTGAACACGGAGAATATTTCCACAACATTGCATGAATTATATATTTTTTGTTAGAATTCAGCTATTTGTTACAATAAATAATAACAAAGGATCAAAAGTATTATGAACATAAAGTTGTATTTTTAGTACATTATGCGTGTTATGGTAGGGATTTTTCTAACTCCTAGCTATCGAGTTTAAAATCTGTAGCCGAGCACCTTTTAGCGTGTAGAGTGTTTACCATCTTAGAACAGTCATTTAACCAGTGGTGAGTTTACAAGTCTGCCGCCTGTAGGCTATTCAAATTTTGCCGCCCCTAAGTGCCTCTACAATTTGATATCCTAGTTTATAGTTAATTACACTATGAACCATATTAGTTACATTTTTTTGACAGTGAAATGGTGACGTTATTGTTTGTGCTCTATTTATCTGGTTACACTACACTTTTCCTGTAAATCCCCTTTTTAATTTCTGTAAGATAAAAATTTGACCCAAATCTACCGACCTAGGCTCCACCCTACTCAGCCTACTGGTAAATCGGCCATTACCGCCCCTAATATCTGGCCGCCTTAGGCCTGGGCCTCCTGGGCCTTAGGGCAAATCCGCCACTGCATTTAACATCAGATGACATTATGATCAAAATGCTCAAACTTATCAAATAATTAAATATATAAAAATACGTAAGTATTATATAGGTTGAGGTACCCATTACACTCTCATTACGTATCTGGGCTGTTCTATTTTCATAATGCAAAACGACTGTTTGCGTTGCTCTTCCAGGTGGATGTGAAGCCGTGCGGACCTCGTTTCAAACGAGAACTTTCTTTTACCTCGTTCTTTCTTGACTCCATATCTGATTTTAACCGCATCGGTTAATACTGTATTTATTAATTAGGTACTTATGTAATTGTTTTATATATATTATTAACTATACTTACAGTTCTAAATGCATGTTGTATTTTATGTTAATACTAGTCGTGCCTGTAGCTCTACTCACGTTAGATACAATTAGTTTTTAAAAATAAAATAAATAAATAAAAGGTCTTTATTTAACAAAAATTATTTACATGGCATAATAATCACCTATATGTCACCCACAATAGGAACTGAACCCTGTATCACGAATAATCGATCAAAATACGTTACAAAATTTATTTTTGTTAATACCGTAAGTGGATTACTTATGTAAACATTATTTAATCTATGGAAGCTGTAATCATTGTGTACCAATGTATGGAATGATTTTTGTATAATGACAACACGGTGTCGGTGGTAAAACGTGAAACGTTTGAATATCTAACTTTTTTTAAATATTATTTATGGTCGGAAGTGGCTTTTGTTTTTTTTTGATAATTCAAATAAATATATTGACATAAAAAGGATTGTAAAGACTGGTTGTATACAAGAACAATAAATCTGTTATTATTTCGAAAACCCAGTTCCTCCTGTTTGCTGAGTTACGTACCATAATCCATCACTTATTAGACAATTAAGATCAATAGACTTTAAAATACACATGTTTAAGAATGTAGATGAAGAATATTTTCAGTCTCTTCATATGTCAAGGGTAATAACCTTTCTATGACACTTGCTTTTACTTCCCTTTTGTTGCCATCTATGTATTCTATGTTTTGTGTGATAAGTCAAAACTTGATTCGCTACTGCGTCATCTAATGTCGAGATATGGTAAAATCCAAGCAATCAAGACCTTTCCCATTAATAAACGTAGGTGTGCCAATTTTCTTTGTGATCTACCAAAGGGTATTCGATTTATATCAGATTGTATACCCATACGTCTTTATATAAAGATTGTAAGACTATCTATACGTTCGCGATAAGATATCGTGATCTTATTACATATATATATATATATATATATATATATTATGAACTTTATGTCAAGGATATTATATGTTAATCATTAATAATATGCAAACGAACTTGTCACAGGTGGAAAATGTGGGCAATTAAAATTACACGGTTGTCAAGCAAATGGATCAAGATTTTCCAGTGAGAGTGATAAAAGTTTGATAATTTCGTATGATTAATTCATACCCGTTATGTTAAAACAAGTCGGTGTTTTAATTAATGATTTCTGCGTAACAAAAACATTCTAAAAGTTTCGCATTATCTTTCTGTTTTATGATTGAATTTCGTTAACGAAAGAATTAATCATTGAAATAATAGAAAAAAATATACATCATTCAGTTTTCTAATAAAAAAAAAACTTGAAAATATATGCAAGCGAAACACTAAAATAACTAATAATATAGATAGACTCAAATAGTGTAACTCGCAAAATATTTTTAGAGGTTAAAATCTTTCTTTTTACTTTATAAATAGTAATAAAAAAATCACTCATGACTGTTTAACCAAACATAAGCGTAATAATAATAACACCCACACAAAACTGACAAATATCACAAAAAATTCATTTGCGAAGTTCGAATGAACCTGACGCACTCAATAGAACTTTCTACCATCACACCTCTATGCCTGTCATCCATTTATAAAGTTGTAAATGCTATATCTATTTTACAAAAAAAAAAAAAAGTGTTTAAAAATCGAAAAACGTGTATGTATTTCGAACAACTTAATTTTGACCTCAAGCAGATTTGTTGCAGTCTATTGAAATCTTTGAATAAATAACATAGTCTTCCACAGTTGCGTGTCTACCTTAGCCGATATCGGCTCAACTTATGTCCTCTATAAGTTGACTTGTCCCGAGGGAAATAAGGAAAAGCAGGAAATACGCTTGAGATCTCGCACAAAATATGTCTTTTCGTATTTTATTATTCATGGACGTTATATGAAGATTTAATTTCGACATTTATATTTTTATACGGTTAATGGAAATTAGCTATATCATATTACCTCATGTCAACCACGTTATCCAACTTGGTAACAAATCCTTTATCACATCAGCCTGTAAGAAACCCATTGAAAATGAATAGTACTCTTTCAGAAAAAATGTAAGGGCATAATCACTACGCCAGTATCGGCGATTTCAAACCCCGAGAAATTCACAGTTTTATATTTTCTCACATACTGAGAAAAATGAGAAAAATATTACGTCGACTTGACAGGGTTAGAACCTGCGGATATCATATTGTCAAACCCCAATACTACTACGACTTTTATAAATCTTCCCTGTAAGTGCACAAGGTTTTTTTTTTAAATCAAAGGAGGCTAACGAACAGGTGAATCTCCTGATGTAAAGTAATCACCACCGTCCATAAACACCAGGGAAGTCGCAAGTGCGTTGCCAGCCTGTGTATGGAGGAGGAGTGAGGAGAAAGGAAAGGGAGAAGAGGGATAGCGAGGTGGGTATTCGGCACTCTCACGTGGCTCTACCACCTACACCAGATTTAAATTTATCGTAACAACAATTTTACTTGAGTTCTTAAATTAATAGTACATGTAAAAACTTACTTGAAATTTCTGGAAAAAAATTCGTTTATATTTAATTTTATGATTAAACGCATCTATCCATTTTTGGGTTAGTCAAAAGGAGTGTTAATGTTTTATGTATGTTAAATAAACAATAACATACAAAACATACGTGTACAGTAAAATATATCTTTTACATTTTGGTTTTGTACTATGCCCCGGGAATAGAACTTTTTGTTTTTTTTTTTTTTTTTGTGGATAAGGAGCATGTTATTTATGTACGCTTTATATTATTTTGAGTACTGAGAACGTGTATGCAATATCACCAGATTTTTATAGAACAATATTCTTTGTCACGTTTGTATGTCTGGTTTGTTAGCGATAAGCTCAAAAAGTACTAAATGGACTTTCATGCGGTTTTCACCAGTAGATAAAGTGATAAATTAGAAATTAAATTCACGTGCGCATTTATAATATTAGTTAGGCTTAAAGTATGTTTATTTTGTTTTAACACGAACTGTGTAGCCTGTCGTTAGATTCGTGTTAATTGTGGGCGTGATATAGATTATATCTAATATCTAATATAATACCTTTAAACGAGCGATTCTTATATATATTTATATTGTTATATATTCAGGATCTCGGAAACGGCGTCAGCGATTTCCGTGAAACTTAGTATGTAGGTGGTTTCGGGCACGATAAATCTCTTTGGCTAGCTTATTTTAATTAAAAAATGTTTTTTAAAGAACCGAGGTACCGAGGTACCGGTCATCCAGGTACTAACATTTAACTATAAACGTCCATGGATAGAAAGGTTTTACAGTCATGTTTTTTGTTTTCTTCGCCATTTGTTTATATTTTGAATATCAGTAAAGCTTGTATTACAGTAAACTATTTAGTATCATCTAATTTGTTTTCATATTACTTTTTCTTTCGAGACCGAGTTAATAAGTTGCACATAGAACAGTGAAATGAGAAAAAAGCTAGAAAATGTGAATGTGGGAAATTCCTTTTGCAACAAACTCTAGTAATTGAGTGCGCCGAGCCCGGATGTTTGTGTAGCTTGGTAGAAGTTTTTATCGGCGCCAATTGGCGAGCTTCTAGTGTCGCGCTAACTACATCCAACGTTTGTACGTAGTAAGTATCATCATGCATTTGTAAATTTAATTAAAGTTTCCATACAAATATGGTTGTATAGTTATTGATGGGTATAAGGAAGATATGTTATCTATCTATATATATCTAATACCTTTAGACGACCAATTCTCGTATATTTTTATATTGTCATATATTCAGGATCTCGGAAACGGCGTCAGTGATTTCCGTGAAACTTAGTATGTAGGTCGTTTCGAGGACGATAAAACGACATAGCTGGATTTAATTCATAGAAAATATTTTTATGTGAGTTTTTAGGCAATGAAAAAATATAGCTTAATTATACAAGTAAATCTCACCGCCGCTGTCAAAACAATAATAGTTCAGGTGGAAATCGGCTGCTTCGAAAATCCGTCTAACCTCAGTTCGAATCCGAGTGACAACAAAAAAAATATCCTTTTTATTTTATTTATTTCTAATGAAAAGTGTTAATTTTCTGAGGCAAACCTAACAATTTATTTTTATTTAAAAATGTTTTTTAAAGAACCGAGCTAGGCTCGGTCATCCAGGTATTATTAAAAAAATTAGTTGCCGCCCCGCTTTCTCACGGATGTAGTAAGTAAAAAAATGAAATTAAATCTAACTTGTCAATAATTTTGAAGATCTTGCTACTATTTTACTTACTCACTCATTTTTATATACTTAGATTTTTTTTATATCATAGGAGGCAAACGAACAGATGGGTCATCTGATGTTAAGTGATCACCACCGTCCATAGATACTTGCAACTCCAGGGCAAGTGCGTTGGCAACCTATATTTGGGAGGAGGGTGGGGAGGGTCAGGAAGGGAAGGAGGAAGGGGAAGGGGAGGGTAGGTGGGTCTCCGGCTCTCTCACTGACCGAACGAAACGCAACAATGCAAGCAGTGTTGCTTCACGTCGGTTTTCTGTGAAGTAATGCAGTGAAATATATTCGGAAACTAATTTTTATTTATATACTAGCTTCTGCCCGCGACTTCGTTGCGTTAACACGTTAACACGTAGCGTAAGCTCTCAGAAGAGAAAAAAGATTTTGAAATATTTTTCATTAGTGCTTTGCTCCTATCGGTCGTAGCGTGATGATAGCTAGATATAGCCTATAGCCTTCTTCGATAAATGAGATAACTCAAAATTATTTTGTCAATCGTACAAGTAGTTCTTGAGATTAGCGCGTACAACCAAACAAACAAGCCTTCCAGCTTAATAATATTAGTATAGATAAGAGTCGAAAATCATTATTGATGTCAAGAATAATGCAATAGAATACAATTTTTTACATTAAAATTATTTTGATTGAATTATGAAAGAATTCTTGAAAATCGTAGGGATAATTTGATAAAATTCGTTTCTTGAACGAAATAAAAGATGGTTAAGTAGTTTTCTAAGTACTAAAAGCTTTTCATTTTGTGATTCAGTGGTAGAACGTTAAGTGAATCACATGAAAATTGTATTATTACGTACACAAGCAGTATAAATTATTTGCAAGGACCGATCGTTTGATTAGTCCATGTTATTGGCAATAATTACATATTAATTGAGTATTAATCACAAATAGCACAACCGTCAAAGGGTATATTACAATATCTACCGCTTTCAATTGCTGTTTGATATATGGAATAATTATCCTATTGTATATTGTGCAGTACGCCGCATGCCAATCTTTATTAACTATAGGATGTTATCAATTTAAGACAATTGTATCATTCTTCATCTATTCCTACACAATTGAACTAAATTATTATTATGGTCACAGTACAAGCAGTGGAACGGGTGATTTTAAATATTATAGAGGATATTACTTTGTACTTCTGCCTGGAATAGATTGACCGCTACCACATCTTACTCCAATAAAAACAAATCTGTTCGTACTTTTTTATTTACTCTATAACAAAGAGTTGCTAGTAATATTTCCTGTGTTATTTAAGTTCCGAATTAGCTGGTAGATAATACAGGTAATGAAGCTCTGATTTAATTTGTTACTTACTTACATTGAAACCAGATGGCAGCACGGTCGCGCGCCCTTATATACATAATTCTATCGTATGAATTTTATTATTATTCAATTTCCTTTTTTTTTTCAAAAATTTCTGCCTGATTTATATATCAAATATTTATCAACAAAATCAAAACTATTTAAAAACTGCATGGTACAGAAACGTGACGCCATATTGTCATAACGAACTTCCGTTGCATTGTCGTCAAGTAACCTCCTAGTCGCGCCTAAAGAAGTTTTACTTTAAAAACATTTGATTTTATTTGTCCGAGTGAACCTGAATAAGTTACATCTGAAACTGGTAATAGAGAGAGAGCGAATTATTAGTAACTAAAACATCAAAAAGAATTGAAAAGGCGTTCCTTGGTTGAAGATTGAACTTGTTGGTATGTAACTGTAAATAAATAAAAATACGCGTGGCACTCGGGGACTGCCGCGGTAAAGCTATTGCATAGCATTTTTTATTAACTTATGCAATTATAACTATTTATTTATTTTATTTATGCAGTATTTTTTTCCTTTGTTTTTTTTTTCTTTGATATTAATTCAAGTTACTCTTTTTGAGCGTGGTGACCGATAAGAAAACATTTTTTTTTTCTTTTATTAAATAAATGAGAAGTTAATATTGTTCAAAATATTTTTATTATCTTACAATACATGTAGGTTATTCAGGAAAACACTTTGTACACGAATTATACGAGTACAGATATTCACTGTTATACATAGATGATAAATACCTATACACCAGTATACTTTCTCACAAACAGCTGATTACGTATTCGTCCGATTTCGGAGCTCGTCTCGATCCGTGCGAGCTTTGTACAGTCGTACCATATATACGCTAAGCGAACGCTCGGCCGAGCTACATGGTAGGCAGAGTGGGGCGTGTTAGGTTTTTTCGTTATGGAATTTTTGAATTCGGTCTCCACGCTCAAGGCCCGCGATAGAAGCTATGCAATAGCTTAAAAAACATATAATGAATTAAAATAGGTTGCAGATTAACATGTAATAACCACAATCGATTACACGTGTTTCGCTCCGTCAAGGAGCATCTTCATAAAATCCTTTTAATAAAATTTTGCACACATTTCAAACATTTTCAAAATAATTAACAAAGAAAGGATGAGTTTCTTTGATGGACTGAAAGTTGAAACACTTTAAGTGCCACTTTATTAATTAAGTAAATTAATGTGTAATGTCGAAGCCAAGTTTCGTAGAACTACTGTGAGTAATTACAGAAATCTATTTTATTTTGTGCACAAATTTAATTAAGAGTATTATTTAAGAGCTGTCCGAGTTTGAGAAAACAGAAAAGTTATTTGTCGGAAAGCCCCAATTAAGGGCAAAGCTTTCTGGACTTAATCCAATAAACCTACTCATTTAGTGAACAAAATGAAAGGTAAATAATTTTAGGGCCGCATGGGATGTGGATTATATGACACAGTTTTGTTCTGTCGCCGAAAGGGTTAGTGGGCACGACGTCTAAGCATAATATTTGTTTGTTATGGAATTGATTAAACAATGTGAATGGAAACCCATTAACTCCGGGATGGATAAAACTAGAAGTCCGACCCCATACGTTGTTTAATTAAAAACAGAGAGTTATCTAAAGTTTTCTATTAAAATAGTCTCACGCTGCTTGTAATTGTAAAAACATATGATGTACTTTTAATTATCTATTTTATTACAAATTATATATTATTTTAATTTATAATTATGTAATCAAACTCGATATTTAAAGCAAATGTGTATTTGAGTAGTGTATTTTTTCGTAAGATGAATAAATGTAATATATCTATCTAATACCTTTAAAAGAGTAACTCTTGTATGTTTTTGTATTTTTGTATATAATCACGATCTCGGAAACGGCGTCATTTATTTGCGTGAAACTTAGTATGTAGGTAGTTTTGGAGACGATAAATCGATCTAGCTAGACTTTATTATAGGCAAACCTAATAGTTTATTTTAATTTAAAGATGTTGCTTAAATAACCGAGCTAGGCTCGGTCGTCCGGGTACTGAATGAACCTTACACATGTAATAAACTAATATCTAATTAATAATGAATAAATTTACATTGACATCGATTACTTATTAAATTTACTACATATTTAGCTAGAACAGTTACAAATTATGAAAATTTCATTTTTGGTTATAATTTTCCTATACAATCATGTAGTAGCGACTACCACAACCGAAGCGGCAAAAGATCTACAGGAGAAACTGGTGCAGGCACACGGCAAAAAAGCAGAAAAGCGTGCGCGCACCATGGCGTCCATATTAGTAAATGGTTTCAGAGAGCATGATAAACGTCCAAGGCAAATCGTGGATGAGGTTCTCATGAACCATTTCGGAGCAATCCTGACTGCCGGTCGGTTGGCGGAAGCAAGCGAAATTCTCCTCATTGGAGATATCAACCAACTACCCTACATCGACCGGGAAAATTTATTTCGGATGGCATATACCAGACCAACGGCCGTAGCCAGTATTAACAAACAGCTCACCTGCACTTACAGGAACCCGATGGATGTAGCCTATGCACTGAGTCAAGTATACGACGTTATATATTCACCGAAACCGATAGTAAGATCTATAAGCATCAGGGGCTATCAGGGCGAACGAATACCCTCAAACGCTCCCGATACTCTCTTCCTGGTACACACACAGGAGGAGAAAAAAGCCCTGATAAAAAAGGGCTACGGGGTAGGGGAAGGATCGCGCGTTCTGACAGTCCATGAATCCCAGGGACTGACCTTCAAATCGGTGGTGATCCTGCAAACAAAGAGCAGAAGGGTACAAATCTACGATAGCGTTTCACATGCTATAGTGGCAATACCTAGACACACCGACACCTGTGTCTACTGTACCGACGTTACTGACGACGCGATAAGTAGGTTCATTCGTCGGGCCGTGGACGCTCCGGCACGGGATATTGTGGATTACAACCTAAAAATGGCCATAAAGAATGGAAATGCAAGCGCTATAAAAACAATAACATCATTAAACCATTAAAAAAAAAAGTTAATAATAATTAAACAGTGAATATTTAATAAATTACTAATAATATATGCTCACGGGTACGATTTTTACGTAAAAAAAAAAACTACATCTAAGCAAAAAAAAGGTGCGGACCAAGAGTCTGCAGACTAAAACAAAAAGGAAAAAAAGCTACTATTAAAATTTTCACTCGTACGTACCATATAAAATAAACCTATAAATATTAAGAATTCATATACTTATTTACTAGATTTTTAATACCTTTACCTTTGAATACTGGTGTATCAGTTCTATGTATTTAAATGATACAATCAGTAACTATTGCAATTATTTTTATGTATTAATAATATTTATTATTACTTTACAGTATCACGTGTAGACATTTCATTCCTAACTAAAAATAACTCGCAAATATGATAACTAAACATCTCTGTCATTTAAAATGGTACTAGCAATTTCCACCGGCTTTGTATATATTTTCTATGCTGTCATTATTTTCGGTTATTTATTTTGTACCAACATATATGTATATATATATATACATAAAAGAATAATTGTGTGATTGACTGATTTAAAACTTGGATGAAGCTGTAAAGTCCCATGCATCCAACAGCGTAGTCAGTTCGCAAAAACAAATGACTGATAAGGTAGTCCGGTGAAGCTGTCAAGACCTTGCTAGGTCAATAGCGTCGTCAGTTCGAAAAGAATGACTGAATGACTCCCCTCTCATAGATAACCGACGTGAAATAACAGTGCTTGCATTGTTGTGTTTCGTTCGGTCATTGAGAGAACCGGAGGCCCACGTCCCTTCCTCTTTCCTTCCCCTCCCCCTTCTCCCATATACAGGCTGGCAACGCACTTGCGACGTCCCTGATGTCGCTAGTGTCTATGGACGGTGGTGATCACTTAACGTCACGTGACACACCAGTTCGTTTGCCTCCATTGAAATAAAAAAAGACTATTATTTTTTCCGATCTGATTACGCTATTGGCTTGACAGATCTTAACAGCTTCACAGGACTAAGTGACTGATGATAAAAATTGAAAATGAATGATGAATGAGACAACTTCTCATACAAACTTTTATCTTCTTTTTCATCAAGTTAGGGGTTGAATTTAAAAAGACCCTTCCCTGGTGTTCACCTGTAGTTATAGGAACGTGAATGCAAGTGTTTACAGTCTCAACCTCAACGTCAATTATTCTTTTATATCTAAGTATTCTAATATAAATCTGGAGGATTTATTTGTTTGGTTGAACGCGCTAAACTCAGGAACTACTGGTTTGATTTGAATTCCTTCAGTGTAAGATAGCTCGTTTATCGAAGAATAATATAAGATATATAAGATTACGATAAGAATAATAGAAACGGATCACCAATGAAAAATCTGGGTGTTTTTTTTCCTTTTGGGAGCATCCGCTGCGTGTTGATGTTAGCCTAAAGTAGTCACGTGGACAAAGTCGCGGGCAGAAGTTAGTTCCTTTATAAATGTAGACTATAAATATATATCATCCATAGACATAAGTAAAATTTTTTCTATCACTCAAAAGTCAGTCATGTGTGACATCAAACCCATACCTCTCGGTTAAATAACATGCTATCACAACGACACGAATTTTGAGTATCTTCCTGAAGATTTAGTTTTTTTTTAATAAAATTCTTAATATCGAAAATATAAAGAAGTAATTTAATTCCCACGTTCCTTTAAATTTACTTCATTCTATGAATAGCAACAAATCATTTGAAATAGACTTCAGCTCAATATACGATCAAGTACAGATAAAAGAAGTGATTTAGCGACACCTAAATCTATATGACTTTATCTCTAGATGTTCCTTTCACATTGGAGATCTAATTTCGCAGGTTTTCGCTACCTATTCGTTTATCTTTGACCTTCGATTATTCTGTGATAGACATGTGAAAATTACATTACCTGTTAGTTCCCCAAAGGTGAGGTGAAAGTTAATTTATATTTTGGTAGATATCTTTGTTGTTAATAATAGCTACTAGTTTGTAACAATTATTACCATTCATATAATACCGGTGATATCGTTCGCTTTAATTGAATTTGTGCTGGCAATGCTGACAATGTTTTTTGTATTGTAAAGTACTACGCAGTTAGATACGCCCCCCCCCCCCCCTCCCCATGATGAGTCAGTCGTTGTATAACCTCCATCGCTAACTCATGTGTAATTTTCTAAAGTAATAAATCTTAATGTTTGGTGTATATTCTGGCATATAATTTCTCCACCCTAGTCACACATCAAGAACACGATAAGAAGTAAAAACCCAAAATACTAAAAATGAATTGTAGTGTTTTTTTAACTACCTGCGTCTGCGTTCTTTACACAGGAAAAAACATAAGAACGAAAGCGCTTTGTCGATTGGCTGGTTAGTTTATTAATGCACCATTTCAAGCGGGTTTTGATGTCGAAAAGCGATTGTAGGGTAAATCAATATGTGAACGATAGTAATGTCTGAAAATAACACCGCTCTCTGTACGTCCGCCAAAAACAAATGTATTTTTATATTCACGACAAAATATAGAAACGTATAATTGTACTTAATTAAAACTTTAATAGTTTTATATCAAATACAGTTATCACCGTATTTATTTTTTTGGACAATGTCTAAAAGTCTAATAAGTAAACCCCAAAAAAAGATCAAAATCTTTGTAATAGTTTTTGATTGATGCGAGAGCTAATATAATTTTGTTATTACTGCTTAATCCCAGTAGAAATATGTAATTATATGTAATTCAAATTATGCTGTGAATGTATTTATGCCAATATTTATGCCAAAAGTAGGATAACTCGGATTTATATAATAATATATAGTAACAGATAAAAAAATAATTGTCATGAATTCTTAGCAATTTATTTATAATTAGCTTATATAAATGAATAAAATGGTATTGAAGTTGTATGTAGCACTGGCCTAATGAAGCGTTTGTTCCTTTCAAAGCGTCTTTTAAAAAATGAGAGTTTTGCCAAGTTTAATGTTGGCTATTCAAATATTCGTACGTCGCTAGACGCGGTCGTTAGTGAAATGCATAATGCAACGTCCTTTCCTGACTCGGACACCGAAACCAATAGTGAAATTTAAGAAAATATTTCAAATTTTTAACATAATTTTTTCCTTACTATTCTTGTTCTGGTTGGCATAACACAAAATGTGATTATTATAGGGTTTTATGTATTAATATGGAGGCTTAGTTATGTTTTTTTTATAAAATATGTTCGGAATTCTTATATACTTTTGCTCTTTGAAATCAAGATAGAGAGGTCTTAGGGTTAATATTCGCAAATATTGACCTTTTTTCTGTATCATAAGAGTCAAACGAACAGGCAGGTCACCTCTTAAGTGATCACCACCACCCATAGACGCTAGCAACACCAAGGGAGTCGCAAGTGCGTGGTCCAAAACACAATCGGGTGAAGGGGAAATGGAGTGAGGGGTAATTTGAAGAGAGGGG
This sequence comes from Antheraea mylitta, assembly GCA_014332785.1. NCBI lineage: Eukaryota > Metazoa > Arthropoda > Insecta > Lepidoptera > Saturniidae > Antheraea > Antheraea mylitta. Next base: position 6,952,377 of record JACEII010000010.1, read on the forward strand.
GGCATGGGTCTCCGCCGCTTTCGCTGACCAAATGAAACGCAATATTGCAAGCACTGTTACTTCACGTGGTTTTCTGTGAGAGGGTAGTACTACCCCGGGCGAGCCAATCCATTCATGCTAAAACAAGTTATATCTTCAGCATGGCTTTACCACATGGATGGACATAATTGTCTATGTATGTATGTATGTGAGTTATTATATCATGCTAGCGGGCACAGCGGACGGTGACTTGCCCTGATAGCAAAAAAACGTTGACAAATTATATACCTCAATTGTTCCTATGAACCACTTTTCTACTGGCGAAAACGGCATGAAAATCCGTTCATTAGTTTTTGAGTATATCGCGAACAGACAGACAGACATGGCAGAGGGCTTTGTTTTATAACTTGTAATGTGAACCGCCTACCGTGAGGCTCTCCCAAAAATAAAACGGCGAGATCGAGTTGAAACGTATAATGAAAACTTAAAATTAATTACATGTTTGTGCCTTATACGTAAGTGTATGCGAGTCTTGACACCGCCCTTTAGTCGCGTATTGGTTTAACAAGCGTCATCTCTTGACACCTTATGTAAACATACTACACCGAACATAATGATAATACTATGCTTAGTTTAGAATTAAATGACCGAGAGTTAAATTTGTGTCCCTATAGTTATTTATTTATAATAACGAATTGTAAAATGCTAAGTATATGCTTACTTAATCTCTAATATTATAAATGCTTGTGCAAGTTCGTTTGTTTGTATATAGGGAACCGTTCATCCAGAAAGAATAACACCAGGGTTTATGGCTAATCTATATTAAGATTAGCAAACTATATTACATATAATACTCATGACAAAATATGTAAAATATAAGTTATGATTAATCATAAAGATTTGTACTACTCTTTTAAATCTATTGCTATCTAGATAGATAGCTTGTAGATACAAACGAGCAATTCTTGTATATTTTTATATATTCAGGATCTCGGAAACGGCGTCAGCTATTTTCGTGAAACTTCTTAGTATGTAGGTAGTTTCGGGGACGATAAATCGATCTAGCTCGATTTCATTCATAGAAAACTTTTTATCTGAGTTTTAAGGCAATAAAAATACAGCTAGAACATAAAGGTAAAAAATTTCGTCGCCGCTGTCAGAATAAAAGTAACTCGGATGGAACTTAACGCTTTAAAAATCAGTTTAACGTCAGTTCGAAACCGAGCCGTCTCTTTTTTAAATTTCTTTTTTTTTAGGGAATATGCTTATTTTGTTATACAAAACTAACAGTTTATTTTAATTTAAATAATACTTTTATTTTATAAGCTCTTTTTAACCCATTGGTACAAAAACAATGATAATTGTTAGAATTTTTGTAATGCCTCCAACATGCATGAAATACCAAAAAAAAAAAAATCTTTTTAAAGAACCGACGTAGGCTCGGTCGTCCATGTATTAAAATATAACTAGCTTAAAAAGGAGCCTATTAGATAATAGCTTTTTGTACATATTGCGATTTTTTTTCTTTTAGTAAGATCAAAAGTATGTGAATTAAAAACTATATTGGCTAGTATTGACGTTTGTGTGCCGGTGACAAAGCTCAGTGATATAAT
>JACEII010000010.1:6963968-6993485 GCA_014332785.1 Antheraea mylitta
GCTAGTATTGACGTTTGTGTGCCGGTGACAAAGCTCAGTGATATAATTCCAAAAATATATCAGAAAACTAGTTTACGAAGTACTGAACTTTAATCGTTCTGACATTCCAAGAACAGATAACAATAGCGTACCATTTTATTTTTCGCTCTTTTATTAATACGGCCACTGTATAAATGATACTTGTAACGTATAATTATTATATTTATAATAAATAATATATTTTGATACATATACGCAAATATACGTGTCACAATACGAGGTTCAGGAAAGGTACGCTTTGTCGATAAATAAATTAAGAAATATCAGAAACTTATATACAGTTTTTAGTGTAAAATAATTGTACGTAGCATTTTGTACGTCGAACAATACATATTCAATAGCAATGAAAAGTATTTCCAAAAATCTATACCCCTTTATGAGCTTCACCGGAGTACTAAGGTGAGCATTTAAGGCACTCAGCCGATTTTATCTGAGCAACTAGCTCAAGGGTGCACGCACACCTCGGCTTGGGCTGTTGCCTGATACATGCAATTAGCGATCTAATCTTTGTTTTTTTTTTTTTGGTGGGGAAATCCCTTATGGATACCCATCCTCCCAGGGGAGAGGGTGGGTTATGTCCGACTCGCACGGACTAAAATCCCACGGTGGACGTCTTCCGGTATGGTTGGGACGGCACGAGATCTCTATAGACTTCATCATGCCACCCCAGCAGTAGGCCCAGCAGCAAAAGCGCTGCCGCCGGGCCTCGTCTTGTAAGGAGACAGCCGGGTACAGACCGGCCGTCTCCCTCGTCCGCCGGACCTGTGCAACGGAAAGATGGGTCCCCGGTCCGGTTACGGTGGGAGGAGGCGGTCAAACTGCCGCCTCCTCCTACCTGTCCTCCGTTGGCGGAGACGGCCACTTTGAGGATCCTGCTCACGGACCCTCTCCGCCGCCTCCTTCTGCGAGACGACTTCCTCTCAAAAGGAGGCCATAGCATTTCACACATTCTCGCTGCCGAGCATGACCGTAACCACGCTCGCCAGCGAGAGATTCTATCCTAACGCCGTAGCCAACGTGCGTTACTGCTCCTCCCACGCAGCACACTCTGATAGACGCATCAGACGGAAGGTCAGGGAGCCCCATCCCTTCTGGTACCATACCTGCAGGACCGGGCGGACAGCATCGATCGTGTATCGACCGTAAAGTGCGTCCGCCAGGTCCCGCCTCCACCTCTCCATCAACTCTTCCCTCTTTGCTCTCCTCCTTTCCTCTATTTCTCTAGGAGCTAGAGGCTCCCCTAACCGTTTCTTAGACGCCGTATATGTTTATACGGCGGCAAGCACCTCCGCCTCTAGTTCCCAGGGAAGGGAGCCGGTGAGCACCATGGCCGCCGCTGAGGACACCGTTGGGTACCCTCGTATCACCCTCAACATCACGGTACGCTGCGCAGCTCTCAGCGCTCGGAAGTTGGTGGCATTGAGGGCGTCGACCCAGAAACTTCATCTGGGTCCCCACTCTGACACGGACGCCTTCGACATAGATATGGGCTCCTGGAGGTGGCCCTCACCGAGGCCCATGAAACAATAGGGCCTCGGTCTTATTGAGGGTCACCTCGAGGCCCAGCCTTCTAATGCGCCTAATTCTAATGAGCAACAAGAGAGAGCCCGGTCGTAAGACCCGTCGGCCTCCCCAAGCACTGGGCGCTTGACAGAGGCCAAGCGTTTGCGCGCTCTCCCTCTACCCGCTGTCGCAGAGCCCACCATCGGGGAATTCTTGCTGGCCTCCAAGTCAGTGGCTCTGGTCTGACGCTGGCGCTTTCTAGCACCAGTCTGGTCCAGACGTTTGCTGTCCACCGAGGAATATTCCATATCGATTGCAGTATCAGAGTCCTTGTTCGTAGCCATAGTCGGTTATGATCCTAGGATCGCCCCCCCCCCCAGAGAACGAAGGGCTACCCGAGCGTGGGGGCTCGGGGAGGGATTCTCCACCCACGACTACGATTGCAATTTGTGCCTCCATTGTAGGTCCCACAAAACGTTAAGTTTGCAGTATGCCTGCCGAGACCGGTAAAATCACCAGTCCCGCCAACCGCTATCTGGGACTAGGCCACTGCGGCCCAAAAAAGTCCTTACCCGCCCTAGGCCAGTAATAGGTGCGCTGCGCACATACCACACTTATATCAGGTATCAGCCGTCAACCGAAATGCGGTCGACGTTGCCCAGGGTGCACCACGAGGAGGTTCCTGACATCGCACCTCAATTCGCGACCAACCTTTTTTCTTTTTTACGTGGGGAAATCTCTTATGTATATTCACCACCCCGGGGGAGAGAGTGGGTTATGTCCGACTCTCACGGACTAAAACCCCACGGTGTACCGACAGACCGTGATGTTGGGGCGGCAAGGGATCGGTCTAAGCTATTCCCCTTAGATAGCCGCCCCAACTTGTGCAATGAGAGGATGAGCCCCCAGACTACATCCCCTCCCGACACCACCACCCGAAACAACCGTGTCCAGTCAGTACCTGCACCAGCCTGAACGTCAGGGAACCCCACTCGCGCAGGACCGGGCGGATGGCGTCAACGGTGTATGTTCCATAGCGCGCGTCCGCCAGGTCCTGCATCCACCTCTCGACTACCTCCTCCCACAACTGCCGTCTCTTACACTCTATCTCCCTGGGAGCCGGAGGCTCCCCACTACGTTTCCTCGCCGCTATGCTTTTTAGAAACCAATCCATCAAGATACTTTTATACAGCACGCTTGTAAGAAGCCACCTTGAATATTGTAGCACTGTCTGGTGCCCTCATTATCAACTTTACATAGAAAATATTCAAAGTCGTATCGAAAATATTCAAAGACGTTTTACTATAGCTTGTTTGTCAGGTTCTATAAAATTTGCTCCGTATAATGATATACTGAAAGAAGTTAAACTGAAATCTTTGTACAATAGAAGAATTATGCTGAACATGACTTTTTTATACAAACTTTTCAATAACCACATTGATAATTCAGAACTTTTGAATCGATTTAATATTAATGTGCCTTCCAGACTACCCAGATTTCCTGTCTCTTTATTTGGTCACAAAAGTTACAGAACCAATTTAGGTCATTTCTCCATCATTCCCAGACTTTCTCGACAATATAACAACCTTGTTAAAAAGATCACACCATAGACTTATTCAGTAATTCCCTATCTAATTTCAGATCTAAAATTAGTTTTTTATTTAATTAATTTCTGCAGGATCTTTTTTCCTTAATTTTTAAGTTATAGATTATCGAATTGTTTTATTTTATTATCTTCTTAATTTTTTCTTTCCTAATTGTTTCTTTTACTTTTATTTTCTTCCGCATCGAATCTTTTATTCATAAATGCTGTAGTCAACTGTAAATAGTGACATAAATAATTTTTAAGTATTCACATGTATATTTTTTAGTTTTTTATTTTATGTTACTGCTGTTGATTCTATATGTTAAATAAATAAATAAATATGAGTTATTACAATATATGTGTACCAAGCATACATACCTCGACAACTCTTATATACTTTTATCTACTCTTAGGGCTGACGACGCACCTGTGATTCCTCTCGTGTTACAGGTGTCCATGGGCGGCAGTGATTACTTACTATCAGGTGACCCGTATGTTCGTTTGCCACCAGTGGTATAAAAAAAATATATGTCGGATAATTTCTCTAAATTATTTCAGTTTGATAAAGGAAAAATAAAACCCTTCCACTTTCATGTGTAAGCATGTATGCGTGTACGTATGTGGAGATGATATGTGTAATGTTGTAAGATTTTGTGTCACTGTATTCGCGCGAGCAGCGTAATCAAGGGCACCACACCGAGGCAACGGACTAGGCTTGAGCCGCTACCGAGGGGTCTAGTCTGGAACTCTTAAAGGGTTTCATAATTATGTTATTAGTATATGTACGTAATTTTTAAACTACAATAACTTTTATGTATCCATTGAGTGCCTAGAAATAATATTTACGTGAATATATATTATGTCAGATACATAAAACGAAGAGATAAATGAAAGAGAAAAATGATATTTACTTGTGATTTACATTAATTTCCTTCTCTGACACTTTAAAATGGAAACAATTAAGCAAGGAAATGTTCGGAATGAATTAAATTCAAGAACTCAATATACACAGCCGAATGGAGTATTCATATTAATTGTACAATTGTCTCGCGCTCTATTGTTTGTTATTACTGTAATGTACAGTAAAATGAAACACCCTGAATCGCTATGGATAATGTTAGTGGTGCGCGTATTCAGTGGTTGCTGTGTGGTCTAATTTCCGCTTGCATTTCATGGTTAGTTCTAAATTAGTACAGTATTGAGAGAAATGTTTGTACTATTAACTCTTATTTGACGCAAATAACTAATAAATAATATTTTTACTATCACTACATATAGTGACGGATTTGCCCTAATGCCCAGGAAACCCGGGCCTACGACAGCCAGATATTAGGGGCGGCCAATCGTGACAAAAAATTCACTAACACAGGGGTGCCTGGCACTTACTACATGGCTTGGAGCCTAGGGCGAGCTAGACTGGAAATCCGCCACTGACTACATATTATAAAACCAAATCCTCTGCTACGTCTGTCTGTCTGTCTGTTCACGATAAAATCAAAAACTACTGAACGGATTTTCATGCAGTTTTTACCAGTAGATAAAGTGAGGAAGGTTTATTTATGCATACGATTAGTCTAGGTTTTTTTTTCATTAAGGCGGGACAATGTCCTCCGGTTTCGCTAGTCTATACTATATAGCACATACAGCACTGTACTGCTAATGTGTAATGTAGCTACCTTGAACATGAAAATTTCTAGAAAAGTTCTTAGACAAGCTCGTCATTAAGTATAAGTTGAGTTTGTGGTCATTTTTTTTATATCATAGGAAGCAAACGAGCAGACGGGTCACTCGATGTTAAGAGATCTCCGCCTTCCCTAGACACCAGCAACACCAGAGGAGTCGCAAGTGCGTTGCCAGCCTGTGTTTGGAGAAAAAAGGGTGAAGAAGAGGGGAATGGAGAGAGGAAAGGGGAGAGGAGGTGGGCCTCCGACGACCCTTTTGGACCATTGATATATCAGGTTCGAGGTCTCCACCTCCCAAGCCGGGATTGGCACTCGCCCCTGGAGGGGCGTGAAGTTCCCCTATTGGGCGATGAGCAGCCTCAACCGCGAACTAGCGGAAGAGACGGCCATCGTCAAGGCATAGGTCATGCCCCCCCCCCCCCCCCTCCCCGCAGGACGATGTCGACGCGTCCGCAGCCCGCCTCCGTGGTGCCCTCACGAAAGTTTGCGACGCGTCGATGCCGCGGAGCGTACACCGCCCAGATAAACGGGCGGTATACTGGTGGTCATCGGAGATCGCCAATTTCCGGGCGGCCTGCTCAGCGGCCTGGCGGCTTTTCGGGCGCAGCCGCCAACGGCGGCATCGGGACCCCGAGGAGGAGGCCCGGCTGTATGGCAGCTACAGGGAGTGCAGGAAGATCCTGCAGGCTGCCATCAGCCGGGCGAAGGAAGCGGCATGGCAAGAGCTGCTGCAAACGGTGGAGGGAGATCCTTGAGGGCGCCCGTATCAGATCGTACGTAAGAGGTTACGATCCTGGGCGCCTCCAGCGACGGAGACTCTCAAGCCGGAGGTGGTGGTGAGGGTCGTGGGAGAATTATTCCCCGACCTTCCACTGCTACCGGCTCCTCCCATGTCTCCACCTCGGGCGGAAGCTGAGGAGGTGTCTGACGGTCCTTCCCCAATTACGGAGGAGGAGATGGAGAGGGCTGTCGAACGCCTCCTCAACCGGCGGAGACCGCCCGGCCCTGACGGGGTCCCAGACCGGGTGCTCGGCATTGCGCTGGGCCATCTTGGGGGGTGGCTTCGGGAGCTGTTCGACCGATGTTTAGCGGTCGGACGCTTTCCGAAGCCCTGGAAGCTGGGGCGGCTCTGCCTGATGGCAAAGGAGGGCCGCCCTCAGGACTGCGCGTCCGGGTATCGGCCCCTCGTTCTGCTGGACGACGCCGGGAAGGCATCTCTTCCCGGGTCGTCCAGCACCAGGAGGGAGTGGGGCCAAATTTGTCGGACGCGCAATATGGCTTCCGGGCAGGGCGTTCGACAGTGGACGCCCTGTGCCTCCTGAAGTCACTGTCCGCGGAGCCGACCTCCCAGGGGGAAAGGGTTTTGGCGTTGTCCCTGGACATGGCGATGTCCCGGTATCCTTGGCGGCAGCCTTCACGCTCGCCGGCTCCCTTCCCTGGGATCTGGAAGCTGGGGTTCTCGCCGCCGTGTACAAATTCACGGCGGCGAGAAAGCGTAGTGGGGAGCCTCCGGCTCCCAGGGAGATAGAGGCCAAGAGGCGTGAGTATAGGGATGGGGCGCTAGTAAGGTGGATGCAGGACCTGGCGGGCGCGCGCTACGGGATGTACACTGTTGACGCCGTCCACTCGGTCCTGCGGGAGTGGATTAACTGGGAGTGGGGCTCCCTGACGTTCAGGCTGGTGCAGGTACTGACCGGATACGGTTGTTTCGGATGGTACCTGCATCGGATCGCTTGCAGGGAGCCGACCGCTGCCTGTCACGAGTGCGGCGCTGAGGTAGACACCGCGCAGCACACTCCGAGTGTGTTGCGTGGGAAAGAGAGCGCCGCACTCTGGCGGCGGTTGTGGGAGGGAATTTGTCGCTGCCGGGCGTGGTTTTTGCAATGCTCGGCAGCGAACAGGCGTGGCGAGCGATGGCCTCCTATTGCGAGGAAGTCATTTCGCAAAAGGAGGCGGCGGAGAGGACCCGCGAGGCGGACCCCCTCAGTGGCCGTCTTCGCCAACGGAGGACCGGTAGCAGGAGGCGGCGCTTTGCTCAATTCCTCCTGCCACCGTAGCCGGACCTGAGGGGATGTAGTTGGGGGGCTCATCCCCGCATTGCACAGGTCCGACGGACGAGGGGAGGCAGCTGGTGTGTACCCAGCTGCCTCTCTATAGGTAGGAGCCCGGCGGCCATCTTCCACCGGGCGGACCGTTGGGGCGGCTCTACAAGGTTGATTAGCTAAAACGATCCCTTGCCGCTACAACAACACGGTCTGTCGGTACACCGTGGAGTTTTAGTCAGTGAGAGTTGGACATAACCCACCCTCTCCCCCGGGAGGGTGGGTATCCATAATGGATTTCCCCATGTTAAAAAAAAAGGTGGGCCTCCGACACTCTCACTGACCGAACGAAACGCAATAATGCAAGCACTATCACTTCACGTCGGTTTTCTGTGAAAGGGTGGTACTACCCCGGACGAGCGGACACAATCATGGTGAAACCAGTAATAGCTTCAGCATGACTCTACCACTTAATCTAAATCTATAAAAGAAAACAATTCTTCGCTAGTTGATCATAATAATCACATTTAGCACTTCGTTACGAAGACTGAATCGTGTAAATAATCATATACAGGCTGAATGTTTAGACAGTAGCAGTATTTATGGAGGATACTCTGCACTCTATTCTCGTTCTACATCAGTTAAAAAAATATCTGCTTAATATTTGACATAGTTAGTTATCTAGAAAAAAAACAAAAATTATACACAATCCTTTACGCGTCTATGTTAAAGCACAATTTCAAACCGTCGGGGAATGTCACTTTCACTTGATAGGGAACATGAAAACCTCAGGAACAAAAGAAAAGGGTTTATGGTACGTATTATTATCGAAAGTTATCAACTCAGGGTCACCCATTTTAGCTTTCGACAACAGTAATTGCACCTAGATTGTGTTAATACTTTTGAAAGTCTTAGAAGAAACTTTAATGTAGGTTTTCTTAGTTGTTTATTAGTATTTATTTTGATATTATAATTTTATATGTTAAAGTGACCGTGAAGTGTCATTTCCTAGAATACTGCGAATTTCACCTGGTAAAAGATAATAGAAAGAAATAGTTTTAAAAATGATAAGGCGCAATTACAATTTAATGTTAATTCAATTCCTCATTAAAGGTAAGAAGAAATCTTGGATAAAATCATGTCATCGAGTAGGGTCTTATATTGATTATACTCGTTAAGAGGGGTGATAGTAGCAACGCGAATGACACGCCGACGGTGATCTGGAACAGCGTTGGTAATTGAGTTTTAAAGCCGACTACGGTAATGTTTACTGTTCGTATTCAAGGAAATACCATAGCGAATTACCTATATATATAATCTGCTTTGCGAACGCGTATTCCCCTTAATAGTTATTTACATTATTTAAATAATACAAATGTAATACAGATTTAACAAGTTGGAACTTATTATTTCTTTTATTTTATTCTTAAGTTTCTATAAATTAAAAACATCTTTGTGACAACGAATGTGGGTTTGTTTATTTGTTACGCTTTAATGCCTTAAATACTCGATCTTTCATGATTAAATTTTGCATACACACTGTCAAGTACTGTTCCGGAGAAAGTTGAATGTACATTAACCCAAGCGAAACCACGAAGAAAAACGAATAATTTATATATAACAAAGAAAGTGAAAACTCAAAACAAATAAATAATTGTATTCTCTATCTTTAAAGTAATTATAGTGTGAATGAATATTTAAATTAAGATGATACCAGATGGTAGGTGGAGTAGGTCCTCGACTAAGTAGTGTCCGAGAGAGGGCAGGCGAAGTGTGAGAAGACCAATGTGAAGATGGGTCGACGACATAGTAAAGACTGTGGAAAAAGCTTGGACAAGACTGGAGCAATATAGAAGAGAATGGCGTAAAAAGAAGGCTTATGCCTTGCAGTGGGTCGAGAAAAGCTATCCATGACATGATGATTTATGACAATCGAAAATATTTAATTACCTTTGGCCTACATATATCACCGAGTTCTTACGTTATAATGCTACTCTTCGCCACTGATATATGTACATTTTCGAGCCGTGTCAAAGATACAGAAACGTATTTTTTTTAATATATTACAGGAGGCAAACTAACAGACGGGTCAACTGATGGATAAGTGATCGTCACCATTTATAGACACAAGTAACACCAGAGGAGTTGCAAGTGCGTTACCAGCCTTTGTTGGCGGGGAAGGGGCGAGGGGAAGAAGAAGGGAAGAGAAGGAGAGGGGAGGTAGGTCTCCGGCGCTCTCACTGACCAAAAGAAACGCAACAATGAAAGCACTGTTACTTCACCTCGGTGTTCTTTGAGAGGGTGGTAGTACCCCGGGCGAGCCGAGCCATTCATGCTGAAACCAGTGAAGAAACTGAAGTTATCAGCGTGGCTCTACCACCTACACCTATATTTATTGCAGTGATTGGTTATTATAGTAACATTTACAATAAATCTGAAAATAATCTATTTTCTTTTCTTTATTTAAGGAATTTGAAGATTATTTATGACTTGTTTGTTCAAGAGCAAAGAACGCACTGTGATATTTAATATTACTATTTATTTCAACTTATGTTATTATCAACACATATATTTTTACTGTATTTAAAGTGGCTCGAGATTGTTTATTTGATATCAACTGTTAAAAGTCAATAACATATTATTTTTATGTATGTCTTTGAGTAATTCAAATTAATTATTATACCGTAAACTTCGTCTTACGTCTCCTCTTTGAAGAATAATATTTTGTTTGAGTTAATAAGCCTAATTGAAAATAGCATCTTTCTGTGTTAATCGTGTGAGAATGGCAATTGTTTTATCTTATCTATCTGAATACCTTTAAACGACCAATTCTTGTATATTTTTATATTTGTTTATATTCAAAATCTCGGCAACGGCGTCATCTATTTCCGTGAAACTTAGTATGTAGGTAGTTTTGGGGACCATAAATCGATCTAGCTAAATTTCATTCATAGAAAACTTTTTAACTGAGATTTCAGGCAATGAAAAGATATAGCTAGAATATGAAGGTAAATTTCGGCGTTGCGGTCAAAAAATATCTCAGATGGCAATTAGTTGCTTCGAAAATCCGTGTAACCCCAGTTCGAATGAGAGTATTTTTTTTGTGTTAAAACTGGTAATTTTGTAAGGCAAACCTAACAATTATTTTAATTAAATAAATAACTTTATTGTTATAATTATAAGATTGATATCTTTTTTATTTTTTTTACGTGAAAAAATGCTAATTTTCTGAGGTAAACCTAACAGTTTATTTAGATTTAATAATATTTTTTAAAGAACCGAGCTAGGTCGCCCAGGTACTGAAGGATTTTAACACAATTAGTTTTCAGATACTGCATATTACAATAAAATCCATAGAGGTAAATTTAATCTATTGGTAAAGAATAAGTGACTGTGACCGACATACGCGACTGAAGTAAAACTTTTGAATTTTTTTTTTTAATTTTGTCAATAAATAGTTTATAAACAAATAATTTAAAATTAAAAAAAAATGAAATTGAGTAATAATAAAAATCATACAATAGAATCAATTATGTATAAATGGGTGCGCGACCATGTCGCCATCTGGTTTCAATGTAAGTTAGTAATAAATTAAATCAAACTTTCATTATGTATAGTGACATCTATTAGCTATTTTAGAACTTGAATAACACAGCAAATATTAGAAGCATCTCTTTGTTATAAAGTAAATAAAATATAGAAAAGTACGAACAGAATAATATGATAAGTAACGAATTAAATTAATTATGATTTAATAGAAGTTTTGGTTATGTATAATTATTATGTTGATGTTATGATGTTACAGAAACGTGACTCCATATTGCCGTAACGGAGTTCCGTTACATTGTCGTCCAGTTACCTTCTAGTCGCGCCCAAAGAAGTTTTACTTCAATAACTAAATATATAAGTATAAATATCAACAAATATGAATTTTTGCTATTAATTTTACACGCCCAAAGACGTATTAGAACGTATTTTAAAATTTCTGCTATAAAATAAACCAAAAATAAACCCGGACAAAATTTATGTTTACGTGAAACACTACGTTTCAATCGATAAACCTGCGATAATTAATAGTTGCTATGAAAATAAAGCAAAGCGTACAAACTGCAGGACCGGCGCAATTGGCAATTTTCGTCGTCTAAACAAAGTAGTCGCCTGCAAAACAGTTTACCTACCTGATGCAATCAACTCGATTGTTTTCGCTCCGATGGCTTTTGAGGGAATTTCACTCGTAATGACGGTACCAACATTGAAACGATGTAAAAGTTATATTTACTTGTATAATAATTAATCCAAAACACATAACCGGTATTTTAATTTTTATATAAATTCATTGATTAGCAGAAATTCAAATTTACAGTAAATTTAACCATGTATTTGGGTTTATTTTATTTTATATTATATATTTGTTATGTCGCGCGGTTTTCCGCACCTTGCCTTTTATATTAATTACTGTTAGCGTAGTTTCTGCATAAATTACGACTTTTGTGAGTAAGCCAATCACGCGTCCCACGTGACACGGTATCTAGTTAACATAGGCATTCACAGTCCGGCCCCTCTCGATAATTATCGGTTTTAGTTGGGTGAAGGAAAGTCCTTATTACTTCTAGACTAGATAATAGTGCGTTTATATAACCAACTACATGAAAAAAAATCTTGACACCTAACATATCATATTTATAGTATAGACAATATTTTTCAAACTAGTTTTTTTAACTTATATCATTTTAAAAGAACGTATAAACTAAACAAAACTTTTACAATCGTAATAGTCTATGGATGAGATAGATTAATTGACAATTAATAAACTCACAGAAACAAAAATATAAACGCATCTCAACTATCGATTGAGGCGAAGATATTTATAGGCTTTCTTTTTTGTTCAATAAATTATAGCAAAAACTTTTCCTTCATACCCAAATAAGTATCAAAATACATTTCATCAGGAGTAACATTAAAACAAATGGACGGGCTGGAACTCCAGTTCGTATGTCTGAATAATTCATGTCCACAATCTATATTGCAGACAACAGAGAGCATTTTACAGAACAAACAAATTTTATTGATCTCTCAGGCGTTGTTTGTACCTCCACAATAAAATATTTACATTTACTTCGCAACACCTGTTCTACTTAAGGTACCGCCCACCGCAAACATTAGAATAATGAAACGTTTGCCGAGCTCTAAATTCACTACTATTAAATAATACATATTTGATAATGGCGCTATTGTGACAGCCTCATTAATAAGAGTACATTGTTTAAGTAGTTCACCGCATATATAAACTAACTAGTGCCCGTGACTCCGTTTCTCTGAAAAAGATTTAGTTTTATGAGAAATACATATTTTATCTACAGTTGTTGTTGAGTGAGTGTTTATTATTTTTTTATACCAATGGTTTTTTATATCATAAGAGGCAAATGAACAGATGGGTCAGCTGTTGTTAAGTGATCACTGCCATCCATAGACACTAGCAACACCAGGAGAGTTGTAAGTGCGTTGCCAGCCTGTATTTGGGGGGGGGGGGGAAGAGGGAAAAGAGAAGGAGGAGGGGCGACGGGAGGGGAGGGGAAGTGGATCTCCGGCGCTCTGACTCTCTGACTCACTGCACGAAACGCGACAATTCAAGCACTGTTACTTCACGACAGTTTTCTGTGGGTCGGGTGGTACTACCCCGGACGAGCCGAACCATTCATGCTGAAACCAGTAATAGCTTCAGCGTGGCTCTACCACTTACTAAATGGCGACAAACGAACATGCGAGTCACCTGATAGTAAGTGATCATCAATCACAGATGCGTTGTCGGTCCTTGAGAAAGAGGGTGGTTTCTTGAAAATTAATTGTAATGGTCCGGAAACACTGCCGATGGTAGTTCGCTATGAGTTTATTTTTAATCTTTAATTTATTATTACTATGTATAGTATGGATTGTAGTGTACATAATATTCTGAAAGATATTTTACCTGCCTGTAAAAGTTTCAGCAAAATCGGTTTAACCTTTTCAGAGATTAGAGGAGATAAGTACTAACACTCAAATATTATTTACGCATAAAGGAAGCACGTCGATGAACTTTATAATACCTTAGATCTCCACAAAATATTATTATGTCATGAGATATATCGCCCTTATTTTCTTCGACGACTTAATGTTGTAGTTCAATAGTAATAAGTTATCAGTTGTAAATCGTTATAGCGTTTGGATTATATGCCTCGCGTGACCAGTTGCATTACGCACTCCATAATATTTGTTCTATGAACTAACTCTTTGTTATGTTTAATTCTCTATATTCCTGGTTTAGTGAGAGCAACGAAATTTCTGTATATATCGGATATAATAAAATTAGTCCTACTGATATATGTTTCAAAAAATATGTTCCACCTTTTATCGCTGGTAACTACTGGAAATATAAATCGTCCTCGTGCGATTAAAATCAGGCATAAGAATTCTACGATAAGCGCAATAAAGTCGGTCATGCTTACGTAGCACGTCATGACGCGAAATTATAAACTTATATCCTGCCTAAAATACCACTTAACGCTCCTAAATAAGTTTTCACTTGAACAACAGTGATAAATCAAATGTTCTATGCTTAATATTATTACAATGAATTGTTTCATATTATATTGTATTGCTTTAGAATACCAGAATGAAAATATTTATTTAACTAGCCGCATACGAATTAATATAATCAGCAACTTAGTCGCATTTTCCAGCGTAGTTGTATTGGAAATAAATGAAAATGTAAGAATAAAACGTAATTTTCGCAATGTTCTCATTAAAACCAGGACTAATCCACAACAACTGGTTAACGATTCCGCGTGAAGTTAGTTCGGTTTTTACGTGCATGTTTTAACAATATACCGATTTTTGGATTACGTTTCGTTTGGTTCTATTTTTGGAGAAAAATCTTGTTCAACCGCTGTAATAATGAATCGACTATAGTGCTTCGTGCTGTTCAATTTAGTTATTTTTAGAAGTCGTGTTTTTGTGGGCGAATTTGTTCTTTTCTTTTGTATGTTGTTTTAGTATCTATCTAATTGCTAAATCGGTTTGAGAGTAAATGTGTTTGTCGGATAGTATCCGGTGTCTGTAACTTTTGTGGTCCTTCTTTTTTTAAATTGTATAATAGCACTCTCCGTACTTCTAATGATTTTAAGGACTTATTTTGACTATATTGGGAGGTATTACTAATGACCTGAGACGCCATTTGTCGATGTTATGTTTTAATGTCGGGTATTTACTTTGCGAACGGCCAATATAAGGGGCGGCGCTTGTAGTGTTGATTCACACTGCCCGGCATGGACTGGTCTGTCCAGTTGTTAGTTTTCCAGGAGATGTCGGAGATATCCGCGTACGATGAAGTAGCAAATGATCCGAATCAAGGTCCCATTACATCGATCGCGAAGTATCCCGCCGTCGCAGTTATCCTTCAAAGACTCGCGCGTGCCGCCGTCTCGAAAAAATAATTTACCTCAATATAAGATAGAGTAAACTCGCACGTTTACATCGATCTTCCCCTAAAATCGTTAAACAATATCGTTATTTCTATTCTTAGATACTGGTGCCGACGCCGTCCGTTTAATCATTAAATTCGATCTCTTTCTTTTTGTGTGGCCGCAACCACGCCGCGTACCTATCCCTCGTGCCGTCGCGAGGCAGGGTCCTCTCGTTTCACTCCCGCACACACGACGCGTTTATCTCAGCAGCAGTCCTGGCTGAGATCGCCCGGGTGAATCACAGAGCTGCTGTTATCATGATACAGTGACACATTACATCACTAAAACACATACACAGATACTCAAACATGCATTTTTACACAAATGGTGGAAGGGTTTTATTTTTTTACCTTATTCAAACTGAATCGAGTAGTTTAGTTCGTTTCATCCCGATATATATGCAAGAGTTTCTGAATCATGCAATTCTTAATTGCATGACTCACAAACAAATACATGTATGAATAGCTAGTTTAGCTAGGTCAAATCGGGTTTTTCTCGGTAACAGCCCAAGCCGAGGTGTACCGTGCACCCTCGAGCATATTACCTGAATAAAGTCGGCTGAGTACCTTAAGCGCTCGTCTTGGTAGTCCGGTGAAGCTGAGAAGGCCTTGCAAGGCCAATAGCATAGTCAGTTCGAAAAAAAAAACAAGTGTTGATTCACTCTTTCGGTGACCGTCGTAGTGTGTGGTAGCTCTGTCCGAACTCGTGATGGTTATTTATAAAGTGATTCATTGTTAGAATTGATTCTTAACAGTTTATCTAAATTGGCCAGTTCTGTTTTAACAATCGATACTTGTTCAAAATTCCTAACAATACAATCCCACCTGAAGTATAATTATAATCTGGTCCAAGTGTAAACACCCTAAATCTAGAAAGACCAACACTCTAGTCCAGCTACTGAGATACACTTATAGATATTTAACCATAGGTTTTCAATGTTAGGATTGTACAAATCCCATATAGACATGATATAGAAGATAAAGCCTTACCACCATTCAAACCGTTTCTATAGGAATTCAGAAAGAAAGAAGAAAGGAAGAGAATATATTTATTGCAACAAACACATAGGAAACATAACAGTAGAAAATTAGATTAACAAAGATATATATACAATAGATAAAAATAAAGAAATTAAATCTATTCTCTATACACGGTTTTACTGCAAAGGCGCACAATTCAGCATGTGCTAGCTATACAAGTGGCTTTACAAGTGACCCCAGCCTTGATTTTCTATTGGAGTCAAGTTGTTTTTACATATTTAATGATAATAACATTATCCTAATAACATTATAATAAAACTTGTTAAGTTTATTGAGAAATTTAAATCTATCTTTAATGGATTTAGTTGTATTTGGATAGTATGATAACAAATCTATATTTAGAAAAGGATTTCAATGAATATAATATATACGTATAAATATTTCAGTGGGTTGTTAAAGGTGTCGATAAAACCTGTCTTTATATGTATTGAGAGGCAATAAATACGTTTTCAGCAACGTAGAACTAAGAGCGCGGATTATTTCACACCATTTGCTTCTTTCAGCTTTCATCTTTATAATACTGCTGCCATAAAGGGGATTTTTCTCAACTGAATTGAAGTATTCCCCACACCCGTAATCGAGCTTAATCGAATTCTCGGAATTTTTAAAGAAATCCAAGTTTTAAAATTGTTTAATTAAATCCATTTAATTAATTTTGCTACACTGTTAATATTACCTTTTTGTATTTTGTACATGAATCAGTTTCTACAATACTTCGAATCTTTTGTGGATTTATATACCACTGTGGTTTTTCACTTTTTAACCGACTTCGAAAAAGGAGGAGGTTCTATGTTCGGTTGTATGTTTTTTTTTTTTATGTATGTTAATCGATATCTCCGTCAGTTGTGAACCGATTTTAATGATTCTTTTTTTGTTTGATTCGGCTATACTCCAAGGTGGTCCCATATAAATTTGAATAAAATATTCAACCCCTAAGGGGGTTAAATATCGTTTATTTGATTTTCACCCAGTTCGTGTCTACGTATTTTCGTGTACTTGAAACCGATTTCAACAATTTTATTTGAAATTTGATAACTGGGAATGGTGTTCTTGATATTTAAAAAAAATCCAACCATAAGGGTTGAAAATAAAGGGATGAATAAAGCTTATATGAATAAATAAACTTCCCCATAAGCTAATTTTAATGAAAACTTGGAACAACCTGTTGTAATGATAAGAATATAATTTAATCAATCCTGAGTTGATCATGAAAAAGAATGTAACTCCTCAACGGCTTACAGCAGCTATCTTGTGTTTGGGTACATAAGACTCGTTTGATGAGGACTTACATGTGGGGTTATGACTGTTGAGGCAATTTCCGTGAAACGGACATTAGGAAAGATGAGGTTCTGAAATTCGTTCACAATCAACCTAATTTGACCAGTTGGATCTAGTACGGTGTAATATCATGTTTGTTTGTCAAGTTATGAACTTATTTTATAATTAATTAGAACCAGATAAATATATTTATATACACTAAAAATGGAAAAATAAACATTTTTACAAAAAAAAAATTGAACCGACTTCGATATCAAAACCCATACGGCACTGAAAAGCGAAAAATAAATACAATATTAATTCAATCAAATAAAATAAAATATGAATATTTGCGCTACCTAATAATTTATTGGAAGTCTGTGCCAACCTAAATTTCTAATTTGTTGTAGGTATAAAAAAGTATATTACACTATACAAATAGACGCGAGAGTGGACCTAAACGTTGTATGTAGATGATATGAAATATGGTTGGCACCGATTTCAAATATATTATTAGGTAGCGCAAATATTCATATTTTATTTTATTTGGTTGAATTAATAAACGTATTTATTTTTCGCTTTTCAGTGCCGTATGGGTTTTGATATCGAAGTCGGTTCAATTTTTTTTTGTAAAAATTTTTATTCTATACATAACCTTCTTGATTGGTTTTCGAAGTTTATTCTCAGCAAAGGCATTCTAAATTGTAAGAAGCCTGTTCTACCCGTACTAACTTTAAAAGGCTGTCTGTATCTATTCAACTGTAATTGGTAGCTAGTTGATATTTTCTCAAAAAGTGTCTTGCTATTGAAAATATACCAATAGGAGTTGGTGCTTACATGCAAAATACGTTCTTAACGATTTTTTATATTCTGAGAATATAAATACCCCTTTGTTTTACTGTAAAATACATTAATTTATTATTGTAAACTTTATTGTTTTTTTATATATTATAGGTATATTTTGGGGTGTAAGGGGTGTCGAGTAACATCTTAAGACTTGAGACACCCAAGCCAACCTCACCTGCACGTGGTGCACCCTGCTGATCAACGAACGAGGCAATGGCGATAGCAGGGTGGTAGGGTTTTACAGCCCAACTGGGTCGCAACCACCATGCACATGGCGAAAAAACCCGTCATAGTGACTCGCTTTTGCGCGTCACGTTTCGGGATCAGTCTGTGCATATCCAGTACCGGGTGACTTTCGTCATTATGGCCGGCATGACAGCGGCGACCGACGATGGATGATCTGTCTCGCGGTGGTCGCCACTGTTTTTGGATTGTACTATGCTTACCATCAGGCACAGTGCAGTCACTTTGTCGTGCTTCAATAAAAAAAAAAAAAAAAAAAGGTGGCAGACGAACAAGCGGGTCATCTGATGATAAGTGATCACCGCCATCCATAGACACCTAGCAACACCAGAGGACTCGCAAGTGCGTTGCAAGCCTGTGTTTGGGGGTAGAGGATGGGGTTGGGGGAGGGCAGCTGGTTCCTCCCGCTCTCTGACTAACCGAACGAAACGCAACACTACAAGCAGTGTTATTTCATGCCGGCTTTCTGTGAGAGGGTGGTACTACCGGGCGAGCCGACCCATTCATGCTGAGACCAGTAATAGCTTCAGTGTGGCTCTACCACCAGTAGCGTTTTAATACAGACGTGTTACTGTGATAACTATGTTTTATTCCCTTGAAAAATCATTAGATACTAGTATTATAGTTGCAAATATGAATTTGTTTGTTCGTTACGATTTAATGCTCTAACTATTTAACCGATTATCGAAAACATTTGCATATAATATTTTCAGGAGTACAAGAACATTGAGTAAATTTTATACAGAAAAGAAGTACTCTCCCTAACGAATAGGTCGAGTATACATTAATACGAATAAAGCCGCAGGCAAAAGCTAGTAAAGAATATTTTACTTATATACAAAAATTTTGAAAATATCTTTCATAAGCGCTACAAACATTTCGTTGTAAATCTATAATAGATAATGGAACCATTGTGAATGCATACTATATTACGCACATTTGTGTCTACTGTTAGCATTCACGGTCCAATCAAGCTGTCCGTGTATGATACGGATGCGAGGGTGAATTGGAAGCGTACGGATAGCAAGAGATACAAAGTGCACCTCTTTACACATGGATGTGCATTTTGAAGGAACGGTATGCATTTAGTTTCCATTTGCAATGTTTATGATTATTTTAGTTATATGAACATGAATAATGTATATAAGCACTATCTGATATACGCAACTTTTCCTACGTCGTTTATTCGTCATATATTATCTTATTATTTACAGCGGAAAAATAACAACAGCTTTAACATAGACGGGTAGAAGATTCACTATAATTTTTATATTTTTTAGATAATTAGGTAAAATATTAAGCACTAGTTTTTAATTGATTTATAACGAGCATCAAGTACTGAGTGTCCTGTAAAAATATTGCTAACGAGTAACCAGTCACCCAGTGTATGTAGTTATGAATTGATTTATTATTACTTTGTCTTTGTTTAGCTTTGGTATTGTGATTGAAGCACTAAGATTGTAGACTGAAACTTTAGTTACTTTTAATAGATCTCAATATAAAGCCGTATTAATGTATATTATATCTAAAATTTCACAAAGTGTTGTCTATTATAATATTACTAGTTTATACCTGACCTTCTCTTCGCATTCTTCTGTGCATTATAAATATCTAATTAAAATAATCGTAATGGCTCAATAATCAACGAAATTACTCATCATATGGCTAAAGTTTTATATGTATATGCTGATATGTCTTGTAATTTTGACGTGATTGGGCGTCAAAGTATAACATATGAGATTATATCGTAATATTATATGCCATAATATTTTTATATCATATTATATAGAAGAAGGTAGATTAATGGGCCACAAGTGAAAATCAGTGTTAGAGGACCAGCACATACCCTATCTCGGAGCTCATTTGCTAGACACATATACTGATTGTTTTTTGTATCTTTTTGCATGTATATAATACTAGCTATTCCCGCGAATTCATCCGCGTGAAATACATACTTTAGGGTATCAATAATAAACAACGAAAGCTGTTAAAAGGAAAAAAAAATCTTAGCGTGATTAGTTTATAGCCCTTCTCGATAAATGAGCTATCTAACACTGAAATTTTCAAATCGGGCCAATAGTTTCTGAGTTTAGCGCGTTCAACCAAACGAACAAACCCACCAGCTTTATAATATTAGTATATATGTATTTTTTCATTAGTAATCAATAACTATATTTACGAGTATTATGCAAATAAATTAGATGTACTTTTGTCCTTTTTCAAAACTGCATTTTGTAAGACGATTTCTAACACAGCTGAAACACACAACTGACCTCGATTCTTAATATGGTCTTCCTTATAGTAATTAAAAAATACATGTAAAAATGTAGATTTACTTTACGATTTTTTTCAATTGAATAGAAACCCAGCCAGAACAAATAATGAAACGTAATTATAAGTATATACTTATTACGAGGCCAGGTTTTTCGTGTGTAACATGAACAAAAATATTTTCTATTATATTTTCCTAAGTCGACCTAACATTGTGCCGAGTTCAATACAATGGAATTCTGTGTTTACATTACAAAAAAATAATAATTTATAATAAATATTCGTCCTTTTATTTCACCTTTACGTCGTACTACTTGAATCCTTACATTATATGAAAAACAAACGTCCCTCTGTTTGCCTGTTTGTGTACAGCATGACAGGTTAAATAGTTGCAATACTCCCACAGATTACACATTACTTGTTTCTCGTTCTAAATCAATTAAAGAAATAGGTGCTTAATATTAGACCTAATTATCTCGAGAAACGCAAAACTAATATACACTCAACATCAGGTGATTTGCGCAAAAACGAACTGGTGTAATAAATGAGTCACGCCCTATTGCGTCCCACACCTTGGCTTGCACCCCTTTTCCCTTTGTTTGACTGTGCGACGCTCCTACAATAATCAAATACGTAATAATTATTCTTAAAAAGGGCCCTTTGAATTTTTTTCATCGAAGCTAGGTGTGATTTTTTATGTTTAAAAGTATCGTTAAGTTTTAGACCAAACTTTAACTAAGGTTTTGTTGTTGTTTATTAGTATTTGTTTTGATATTATTACTTTATATGTTAAATATAACCATGAACTATCACACGATAGTAGTGTGACTGACACCTTTTAAATATTCACGTGGTATAACTTGAATAACTATTAATTTGGTTTACATATTTTATATATTTCAAATCAGCGTCGTTCTCTGACTAGGTTTTACATGATATTTTATCACGTAAGGTAATATAAATAATAATTAAGGATATATTTATAAATAATGGAGTCAGCCAAAGCGGCGCGTTCTCATCCAACACGCTATTTAAATTGTCAAATACAAATAATCGTAACCAACGTACGTTTATGAGTTCATTTGTAACGATTTCACTCCTACTCCTACTCCTACTCCTAGTCGACCCATTATACTGAAATTTTGGGTACTAGGGATATAGAAAAGGATAGGATACAAAATTATATTTTACTATATTAAGCTAAGCGGCGGTCAGATATTAGGTTTATAAAAATATATAATGAGGGATCAGTGAATCTCATATTTTTCAACTATCGCAAACTTTCCGGTTCCCTGTATAATATCCTCCCTGTTATTAATACATACTATATACTATTAATACAATACTATTAATAATTTTTACATATTAATTATGTTAATTATTAATACAATACAATACTATTAATACATTACTTAAATATTTATATTCTACTTATATTTTTTTCTCGAACTGACTACGCTATTGACCTAGCAAGGTCTTAACAGCTTTACCGGACTACTAAAAAGTTATCTCTTTTGCTGTCACTCGGATTTGAACTGAGATTAGACGGATTATCGAAGCAGCTGATTTCCGTCTGAGCTATTTTCGTTTTTTGTCTACGTAGATTGACACAATTACTGTCTTCTTTTATCGTAATAATATTAAACTGTAATATTATCTATCTTTATACTTATATAATTATGCTATGTATATGTATGTATATTTTCAATATAGTATTGCATATTATTTCTGTGAGACTCAAAGCACAATATCTACCCCCTTTCTTAACTTGCCCATAGGCAATATCACCATAGTGATATGTTGTTATTTTAAATAATTCTACGTTGTTAAAACCGATATTTGGCAATTAAGTTATAAAACGTGTATTTGCCACACTTGATATTGTTGGAATTGCCTAATAGCTTCTGCGGCTATACCGAAGAAAAAAAACATAAAAACTCTGAAATAAATACGTATTCCATTTAAAATCGACTGCTTGCCGTAAACACTTGCCTTAGTAGTCCGGTGAAGCTGAAGAGACTTTACTAGGGTAATTGTTAGTTCGAAAAAAAACGCTTAATTACTTTACTTCATTTTATGAACAAAATAAGTCATTACTTTTATATTAAAACAACTTTTAGGCAGTATGTAATCACCCGACGGTCATTGACACTGTGCTTTAACATAGACGCGTAGAGGATTGCGTATAATTATTGTATTTTTCTAGATAATACGGTCAAACATTAAGCACCTAATATTTTAATTGATTTAGGATAAGAATCAAGTGCAAAATATCCCCCATAAATATTGCTAATGTCTAAACTGTCATCCTATATATACATATAGATTTTCAACTTCAAGGTGTCAAACGAGTAAATAATTACTTTGTAATTTGTTATTTATCTTCAACAAGATAAATGATCATAAACACTTAATATATGTACTTTCGTAATAAAGTGAGGTTTCACCTCTGTAAATAAAGCGTACCTAATTGGGTAGTCGACGCGTGTCGAGTCGCGGTCACATCTAGTTTGCAAATATATTGCGGTTATCATGCATGGCTGGGTAATAAAGTTGTTGAATAATTGTGTACCGATATACTGTTTATCCAATGAATATTTCGTATCACAATGAATGTATTATAAATATTGTTTATATGTTTGTTACTCGGTGGTGTTCAGTTGAACTGCAACTCGAAGAAATGGTGAATTCCAGTCATAGTGACATCTTCGTTACATCGGCTATTGGAATCTGTTTAAAAATGGAATAATTGAATATATAATGAATACTTAGCTCAGCTTACGGTAATCATTTTTCCGTGTTTAAGTGATGAAAATCCTTATTTTCAATGTTATTAGTAGGCTTTTTTCTGGATAGCACACAATGCGTATCTACCTAGGCTAGTTATTGAAGTCCGCTGAAGCTGTTAAGACCTTGCTAGGTCAATGGCATAGTCAGTTCGAGAAAAATCTAGGTTAATTATAGAAACACTACAGAGAAAACAACTAATAGTCTGATTCTGAGTGTTAACATAAAGTTCAACAACATTACGATTGCTTAAATTTCGTTGAGTTTTTGTTTTCGAACGTAAGATACATATTGATAAGATTTATAATATTAACAGTGTTGTTTAGCAATAAAACATATTAATATAATCATTTTTATATAATTAATAAATAAGAGAAACTCAACCACATGTTTATATTATTGTACTGTACCTGTATGTATAACTTGTAGTAATTGGTTGGATTCCAAAATATATCGGTTTTTACAATGTATCACATTTTAAAGATGTCTGGTATATGAAAGTATGCATTTTCTTTCAAGAAAATTTGTGACGTGCGTCTTTCTTTTAGTGTTTCTTAAAACATGTCAATATATTGACTATTTACGTTGCCCTGGCTTTAAAATAAAGATAGTCTTAAAAGTCAACCGCACCACCACCTACCGGGTCTAGTTGTGTATCTAAACCATTTTGGAATACTGAGCCTCAGTACTTACAAAAAATGTCATCAAAATTGGTCCAGCCGTTTAATTGGTTTTTTTTTTATACTACGATAGTAGAAAACAAGCATGCGGGCTGCCTGATGTTAAGCAGTCATCACAGCCTATGGACGCTTGCGACATCAGAGGTGTCACATGCGCATTGCCAATATTCAATATCCTATTTACTTTCCCCTTTAAGAATGCCATACTGTAACCCCTAGGAAAAATCTCAGCAGAGAGCTCATTCCATTTAGTTAGAGTTCATATACACATTAATAGAAGAATTACATATATGTAGATACACAATTGGACCTTGAAGCTATGGTGGCTTATTTGTTAGTGACTTCGGGCACCGCGACGATAAATGTAGATTCATTATTTTGAGAATGACTAGCCGGATTTTTTGCTGAAGGAAAGTATCGTGTCGAAATTATAATACGTGGTAGGCCTTTTGAACCTGTCTGGCTACCATCATTGAGTTGAAAATCCATATGTATCTATGTATAGAGGCTGAAAGTTTAGACGATAGCAATATTTATGGAGGATATTATGCACTCGATTCTCGTCCTAAATTGATTAAAATAATAGGTGCTTAATATTTGACCTAATAATCTAGAATAATATAACTATACGCAATCCTATACCCGTCTATGTTAAAAAACAGTGTCAACGACCGTCGAGTGATTTCACTTTTATTTGAAAGAGAACATAGAAATGGCATGATCAAAAGAAAAAGAGTTTATTGTCCGTTTTATTATCGAAGGTTATTAACTTCGAGTCACCCCCTTACAGCTTTCGATACTGGTCATTGCATCTAGGTTGTGTTTATATTTTAAAAAGTCTTACAACAATATTTAACTTAGGTTCTCTTTGTTGTCTATTAAGATTTGGTCTGATATTATTATTTTATATATCAAATGTGACCATGAAGTATTATATCCTAGAATATTGGGAGTATTTAATCTTTCACCTGGTATATGTATGTGTTAACAGCTATACATGAGAACCTGTCTCATCACCTAGCTTTGCATGCTTACAATCTTAGAGCATATAGTAATGAAGTCATTAAACATCTCGTGAAAATGTAGTCAAACGTTGATACCTATAAAGAATATTAAAAATGCTAAAAGTTGGTACACCTAAGTATTTCACGAAGACATCTTATAAACAATCTATTTTATTATAAGTCACCACTAGATGAAACTGTAGTG
This sequence comes from Antheraea mylitta, assembly GCA_014332785.1. Taxonomy (NCBI): domain Eukaryota; kingdom Metazoa; phylum Arthropoda; class Insecta; order Lepidoptera; family Saturniidae; genus Antheraea; species Antheraea mylitta. The sequence continues at coordinate 6,988,652 of JACEII010000010.1, forward strand.
AGTTGAAAGTTAACGATTTTCATTTATGTTTTAAACAAGTCTGTTCTATTTAATAGATTAGTAGTCATTAGAAATGCTATTTGCTATTTGAACATGGAAAATACTTATGTGATATCTTTTTTGTTATAACTCAATTATTCATTACAACATGTAATTAATTATTATTATTATTATACATATGAAGAGCAGCGAGTACACTTAGTGAATCGTGTGAAATTCATTATACAAATAAACTTGAACAATTACACGAACATTCCCATTTCAACTACATTACAGATTAGATCTAATTTAACGTGTACTGTTACAAGACAAAGGTGCGATGCTATGTCAGTTTTAGTAGAGGTATATTATCTTGATATAGTATAACCATGCATCTGCGTTGTTTATACGTAATTAGAATGTGATTTGAAACTAATTAACTTTGTAAATAATAGAATAAAATTTGTTACATCTGAATTTAATATATTTTACTGACAAAATAAAATACATGGACAAATGCGTGGATGAAATCGCGGGAAAAGCTAGTATAATAAAAATGCAAAAGGATATAACAAAAATTTAGGATTTAGTTTATGTGGGTAGCAAATGGGCTCCGAGTCAGCGTGTGTTGTATAGGAGATTGGTCCTTCAGGACTGATTTTCACTCGGGGCCCATTATCTTCTGCGTTGTGCGATACTTTTCCCGCACTATTACAAAATTCTCGATTAGCGCGCTTTCTGATCAACATTTTGTATGGTAATTGCTCCCACTTCAAGTGTCAAGACATGATCTTAAAACTTACCTCAATAAATAGACTACAAAATGGAAAAAAAAACATGTATCATACGCGGTAAAAGTGAAACATTCAAAATGAAGGCGAGATGAGCGTAAGTTATACTGTTCTCTAATATTCGAAGGCATACAAGACATTGATCCCTTCTCTACCTGATACAGTGTTTATTATCACTTTTCGTTACACAAAATGTGGCGGATCAGAATTTCAAAGTATGCCATACAAAGTTTCACTCCAATAATTGTTCAACCCGATTGGTAGTTCCAGAGCTCTGGGCATTTGAACAAATACAAAATAAACTCAATCTAGCATTTATATATGTCGGAGTGAAGACTAGGGGCCTCTATATAAAGTCTGACGTCTTGGTTATGACTTCATCGATACATAAACCAAGAACAATCGAGTATGCAGTACTAACTATAATTTCGAACATAATAATTGTTATATTATTGTTTCCATGTCAATAATCCAAAGATTCAAGCTGAACATCTAATATTCAGTCTTCAGGAGCCTCAAATAGCATTCCGTCAAAACAGACAGCCAATAATAATTAAGATGCTTATGATCGTCTGATACCAAGACCTATAAGTATTTCAGAACACGTAAATAGTAGCTCGTCATTAGTATGAGTCAATAGTATGGACGTATCAGTTTACTTACCAAAATATACAGGAAGTGGTTATATTATTGATCAACTTTTAATTGTCAATATCTTTAAGTATGAAAAGTCTTTTTTTATAATATAAACCCACTAACTCTTGATGTCGTTGTCCTTTGTAAATGTACAGTTCTATATATAATCGAGGACTGAATACGGAACATGTGGTTTGTCTTCCTACAAACATCTCTTTGATTATTAGTGTCTAGTGTCTACGCATACTGGGTATATCTTAGTATTTGAGATATTCAACTGGAGTATTGAAGTAAATACAACTAATTAATTTGAGTGCAGTTAATTGTGACTTCATATTTGCTTTCTTATATACATTACTTTTAGTTTGTTCATGGACTATATTCGTACTGGAACGTATCCATATATAAATTAAAATAATATTTTTAACAAAAAATACACACGTAGTAATCTATCTTAACTATATTATTATAAGAATCATATTTTGAACAAAGAACGTTTTTTATAAATCTTGTATATGGTTATTAATTTATGTTTAATTCCGCCGATGAAAATGGTGAAGGAAAATTTATAGTGGTAACGCTGATCATTTTAAAATGTGTCATAGTATCATTATGCAAAATAATCATAAATTCACATATTTCATATTCGGTATTCATATTGAAGGTGTCAAGGTTGTAGAGGCCAATAGTGTTAGCAAAAACAAATCGAATTGGCTACGCGTCCCGGGTTCCCATGCTAATTAAGTTGTCACCTTGACATGGGAAGTAGCCAATGACAATTCGTACATATATCAGTTGAATATAAAAATTGAAAGGGTATTATTATATACACATAATTAATTAAACATTCTTTTTAAACAACTACAGATTTATTAGCTTCTAAAATAGCTAATGCATATTAGTGAGTACTTTACCTCGCCCTACGTAATATAGCTAGAACTAATTACAAAGGTAACATTGAAATTTGAATGGTAAAATTAACTAAAGTTGTATGAAGAAATAATTACATCCTAGCAATTACTTTGTTTACTTTAAAATTAGATGTTACATTGTATATCGTATATACGATGTCTGTACCAAACATTTTTTTTTACTTTGTATGCGAAGTAGCCAATGTGACATGGCATGATAAAGTTTGAACTTCAAATTCCAAAGTTAAAGTAAATTATTATTAAAGGATTTTGTTTTTGTTTTCACTTTTTTCAAAATCAATTATTTATGTACTAAATACTCGTCATGATTTTTTAAGCGTTTAGTTATAAGTTATACATTGTATATATAGTATATAATATATCACATATATAGTATACGGCAGAAGTACCTACACAATACACCACTACACTCGTGCGGTCGTGTTTGTCGAAGTTTTAAATAAACGTTATCTTGGTTCCATAAAGTTACCTCGATTGTGCTATGTTAATGAGTTAGTCTTTGATGTACGTAAACGTATTTTCTGCGCATATTTTAGAACTTTTGAATAACTTCTACTGTGTGATCAAATATCCTCACGGTACGGCCTTAATTTCTTAGTTTCTGTTTAATATTCAGATTAAGTCACTACTTCAATCGACGTAAAATGTTCACATTGTCTTTTATTTTATGATTGGGAGTTTATTTTAGTTTACCACTTTTTTCTTGCTGTAATGAACGCCATATCCATTTCTGTAGCCCTAACAAACAAGTTTAGGCGTGAATGCGTATTTAGCATAAGAACTCACATTAGCATTGTTAATTTTTTCTATGTATTTCGTATGTGTTATTTTAGATTTTCAAAATAAAATACAGCTCATGCTATATGCCGATATACTATAGCTTCTTGTTGGTGAATGATTGGTTAAGTATTTTTTGAGTTTACGCACAAAAAATCAAATATTTGTCTTTTTTTTAACTTTATTTTTGGCAATCAATCTTTCCGATTATTGTCACGTAGTCAATAATATCACAAATTTCGTGTGATCATTCCAATATTAAGCATCGTGTGAAACCATATTCAAGATAACCATACCAAGATAAACCATAACCAAGATGATGGATCCCTTGCTAGAACCTTCCGGGGAGTTTTTGTGGCATCTCAGAATTTCATGCTCCGTGTTATTATCTTCCATTCACTTAACTTATGCATAATAAACTAACTATATTACGTAAAACACCACCAAATTTACACAATATATAGTCAAATAACACAAGATTATGAATAAAATATAAAATCCACTACATGACAGACTAAAATCCCGCCAAAAACTCCTATTTTGTCTTTACAATATTATTTTAAAATTTAGATTAGCATTTTTCCGTATCATTGTCTAAAGGTGGGTATTATTAAGGCTATAATAATCTTCATTAAAGTCAAAGACGACTTTGGTTAATTTTTTTTAAGTGTTTGAGAATAAATTTACACCAAATTTATAACACTGTCTCAAATATAAGGTATTAAAAAATTTGTTCAGCAAATCTCTTTTTTTTATTTAGGGACATAGGTCCACAAAGAACAATTCAGTCCCATCGTACCCTAATTTTAGCTTATTCATAAAATGTAATTTAACACAAATCACAACATATTTTAATTATGTTTATCGAGGATTTCTTAATTTTAATACAGTTAGCAGAAATGTTATACAAATTATCATGAAATTAATTAATTGTACCATTAAAACTTTATTCACGCAAAATCTTATGATCACTTTGTTTACTCACAGCTTGAAAAAAAAAATATTGAAAATTTTCGTAATAAATAACACGAAATGAATTTTTATTTGACTCAATTATCTATTCAAATTGTATGGTACAAAAAAGAAAAAATACTCAATATATTAAGGAATAACAATCATAGAGATTTGGTTTAAAATTTTTTTTGTTAAATATAAGATTTACTACAAATGTCTCATTAACATCTTTACTGTAGGAAATGAATAAAATAACAACAAAAAAACAGGACATTTCTACAAAATTTGACAATGATCTGTAGTTTTTATTTTTAACGTGGGGAAATCCCTTATGGATACCCACTCTCCCGGGGTGGGTGGGTGCTATGGGTGATGTCCGGCTTGCACGGACTAAACCCCCACGGTGTACCGACAGACCGTAGTGTTGGGGCGGCAAGGGATCGAACTAAGCTATTCCCCTTAGATAGCCGCCCCAACGGTCCGCCCGGCGGAAGGTGGCCGCCGGGCTCCTACCTATAGAGAGGCAGCTGGGTACACAACAATGATCTGTACTGCCTCACTAGTGCGCGTTACAGTTAAGTCGAACAGGATCTTCCAACAAAATTTTGCCTCGAGACTGAAAAAAAAACGTTTAAATCAAGCCCACTAATGTACAATATATCCTATGTTTCATACCGGTGTTATAGATTACTGACATTCCGAATTTTTTTTTGTCGGTATGGTATCTGCCTACGAAATCCGTTCAGTAATTTTTGTGTAACTTGT
>JACEII010000010.1:6993885-7017490 GCA_014332785.1 Antheraea mylitta
AGTATATTTGTACAATTTCGGTATCGGATGAAAAGTATCACAAAATTATTTAATAATACGTAACATGTCTGTACTTTTAAAAGTTGGAACGAGAAATTTTGTTTACAAAACTGAGCAAAATTCAAAAGTACTACATACGCTCTACGATATTTTCAATACCTATATAAATATTTTCGTCAAACTTTAGTGATACTCTCTAGAAACGTGAATAGTCTCGCTAAAGAGAAGTTTTCAAAAATTTCAATACGTTGAATAGCAAAAGGCAATTTGTTATAAGTGCCGCCGTGTAAAGTTGCGCAGTTTATGTGAAAACTTGTAGACACGATGTGGAAGCTCTAGTGCTTGGCAAACTTGGAGACAAGTGCCGTGGACGTGACAACTTACCTCATACACTGTCATGAAATCTTATTTAGACAAATACAGTTCAAGATGGAGGGAAATTATACTACTCGCATCGATTAATGCATTTAGATTTTGATTTGGTAAACGAGCAATTCTTGTATATTTTTATATTTGTATATATTCAGGATCTCGGAAACGGTGTCATCTATTTCCGTGAAACTTAGTATGTAGGTAGTTTCAAGGATAATAAATCGATCTAGCTGGATTTTAGTCATAGACAACTTTTTTTACTGAGATTTCAGGCAATAAAAAATTTAGCTAGAATGTGAAGGTAAATTTTGTCACCGCTGTCAAAATAAAAATAGCTCAGATGGAAATCGGTTGCTTTGAAAATCCGTGTAACCCCAGTTCGAATCCGAGTGTATATATATATTTTTTTTTGTAAATAAATGATAATTATGTAAGGCAAACCTCGCAGTTTATTTGAATTTAAAAATGTTTTTTAAAGAACCGAGCTTGGCTCCGTCACCCAGGTACTAATCTTTATACCACGTTGTTCTTAACTCACTCCTTTGTATGTTCGATCAGGCGGGATTTTGAACTCATTCTTTTTTATCTCATTTTTGAGATGAAAATGGTATATTACTAATATTTTTATTAAAGACTAGCTGTGCCCGCGACTCTGTCCGCATGGAATCTAATGTAAAAAAAAGAGTGAATTATAAATTCATCTGAATGCATTAAGTCAATTTACTTACTTACTTTTCTTTCGTACTAAGTCACGTCGTCATTAAAATTACAATATTTTTTGATAGAATGAACCAATTTTATTGAAACTAGACTAAATGTTATTCGAGGATATCCTTTTTAATTTTCTTGGTGAGGTTTTGTCGTTGTAGGCACACAAGTATATATGTACTATATGACAGTGTGTTGTAGCGGCCACTCAGGCAGTCATTGTTACGCTCGGCACTGGGACGCACGCGCATAATAAACCAGCTGACGTGCATTACGTTTATCATTCAATTCCCAGAATCATCTATAAGAACACGAGTAATACAGTAGGACTGTGTACACCCTACACACTATACTATAACCCAAGGCATTTTTTTTTAACGTGGGGAAATCCCTTATGGATACCCACCCTTCCGGGGGAGAGGGTGGGTTATGTCCGACTCGCACGAACTAAAACGCTACGGTGTGCCGACAGACCGTGTTGTTGGGGCGGTAAGGGCTCGATCTAGGCTATTCTCCTTGGATAGCCGCCCCAACGGTCCGCCCGGCGGAAGGTGGCCGCCCGGCTCTTACCTATAGAGAGACTGACTGGGCACACACCAGCTGCCTCTCCTCGTCCGCCGGACCTGTGCAATGAAGGGATGAGCCCCCCGACTGCATCCCCTCAGGTCTGGCTACGGCGGCGGGAGGAGTTGGGCAAAGTGCCGCCTCCTTTGTTGACGGAGAGGGACACTTAGAGTGTCTGCCTCGCGGGCCCTCTCCGCCGCCTCCTTCTGCCCTCCTCGCAAAAGGGGGCCACTGCTCGCCACACCTGTTCGCTGCCGAGCATGGAACCCAAGGCATACCTTAACATAATATTAACATAACATAACATCGTAAACGCAGTACTTTAGCAGTGATGTGTGTTTATACAGGATTACCTAGTTTAGGTGGCAGCGGTCATATGCAGAATCCATCTTTTTTTTATCTACCTTTTGATAGTTATTGCGATTCATAACTCTAGTTTGCTAAGTTGCATAATTTTTTTTTTGTAACATTTATAATTTATTGTGTATTGATGTTTTAGCATATTGTATATTACTGTAATAATATAGTAGTATTACTTGTAAAATAATAAAACAGCACCGTATTGTATTGTATCGCATACTTTTAAATGTAAAAATGTATGTTTATGAGCAATAAATGTTTATGAGTTTAAAAAAAAAAGAAAAAAAATCAGACCGACAGACAGACAGACAAATATTTCTAAAAATGATTTAAATCTATTTTATTACTAATAGCTGTTACCCGCGGCTCCGCACGCGTTTTTTGAATTTATTAAAAAAATATTAAAATTTGTTATTAGAGTGTAAATAACAATAATACTCTTTCAAACATATTTGTAAGTATGACACGCACATCATCTACAGTAGCGGATAACAGTTCATCACTACTATGTAAAACAAAGTCCTGTTCCACGTCATCTATATGTCTGTTCACGATAAGATCAAAAACTACAAAACGCGTCTTCATGTCGTTTTCATTAATATATAAAATGATTCTTGGGCAAGGTTTAGGTATAGTTTGTCTTATTATCAGGGCAGGCAACGTCTGCTGAACCCGCTAGTTTAAAATAAAACAGCTAATTAGTTACTGATTTGCCCGTAAAATTCCCATTCAAATATTACTTGTAGTCCGGTGAAGCTGTTAAGATCTTGCTAGGTCAATCGCGTAATCATTTCTAAGAAAAAAAATACGTTCAAATAGGTCCAGCTATTTTGGAAATTACTCGGAACAAATAAACAAACAGACATATCGAAAGAATAAAAAAAATGTTGATATTTTTAGCACCACAGATATATGTATTCACCAAAAAATATTTATTTTAATATTACATACACACACACTTTATTTTTATAATACGTAATATATCACAAATCAAAAATTGGAAACAAAACTAACGTACAATAAACTTTTTGAGGAGTTTTTGGCGGAATTTCATTCTGTCATGCAGTGGATTTTATATTTTATACATAATTTTGTGTTACTTGACTCTATATTATGTTAAATTGGCGGCGTTTTATGTAATTTAATGTTTGTTTATTGTGCGTAAGTGAAATGAATTGGTTTTGAAAATTAAGAAGATAAAAATTTACGAAATATTATATAGAGAATTTAGCGCTTATGCCTTTTCATTAACTTAGACATAAAAGAAAACTGGCTAAAGAATACATAACAATTACCTAAATTGATAACTTTAGAATTGGCAGTATGGATCAATTCCTTCGCCAGTCTTATTGGAGAAATATTATTACTACTAAACTATTTGAATAATAACACAAAACAAACTTTACAAATGTTTCCGACACAAACGTACCACGTATAATTAAAAATTGAAAATAAAACTAACGTAGAACAAACTTTTTGAGTAGGAACACAAAATAAACCATGAAAATATTTTCGATAGAATGTTATCGCGTTACCATGGCAACGCATATAATACTGACATTAACACGCAGCGGAAGCTTCCAAAGTAGCCCGATTTTGAGACATTCTTCATTAGTGCTCAGCTCCTTTTGGTTTTAACGTGATGATATGTAGCCTATAGCCATCCTCGATAAATGAGCTATCTAACACTAAAAGAAACTTTTAAATCGGATCTGTAGTTTTTGAGATCATAGCGTTCAACCAAACAAACAAACAAACAAACAAACTCTTCAGCTTTATATATTAGTATAGATTCAAAGACAACTGCAACAATTCTCTTTACAAAAGTCTAAAAAGTAGAGACACGTTAGATTTACATTCTTATTATATGTATGGATAATCATTAAAATAAATACCAACAACAAATATAATATATTTTAGTTTTACCGAATTTAAAAGAAAATAAATATTTATAAAATTATTTCTATCCTTAAAAGCGTTAACTAGCGGCATGTATTCGTTGGTCGAATGCCTGTCAAAAACATCGACATGATCGTTAATGGGAGCAAACAAGAATTAGCCGTTCACGGAAATACGGCACATATTGGAAAATTGCACAAGGTTTATGCAGCTCGCTATTTTGTTAAAATATGAGAAATCATTTTTTTCATGAAAAGTTCGCGCACATGTGGCCCTTTTATGAACTGTTTATACTGGCGGAATGGTATATCCAATTTATGCGTATAAATAACTGTTTGGATAGGAAGTAGTTTGTAACATACTATTGTGTTTTAATTAGGTACCCATTCCGACTTCACATGGGTATAATGACGAACAAAATACTATAATATCAAATAAGACAAATAAGTAAGACCACAAAAAAGGCCAAAAAGCCATTCCCCTTACAGTACAACTATTTAAAGAAAAGGAATGGTAACTGAACAAATGTACGAATCTGGCAATTTTGTGAATATCTCCCTTCTGTTTTCTATCACACTCACTCACTCACTTTTTATATAAAGATTTTAAAAAATTTTCTTTCATAGAAATCTGGTTCTGGCAACTACAAACACAAAAAAAATCTCTCAATACATTCTTGATAATTTAAGGTATGTCCGCAAAAACTTTGAATAGCTGGATTTTGTAAAAGACCCGCATGATCTAAAAATTAGAAACTGTAATAAACAGGTCGCCCCATGTTTCAGACTAAAACCAGTAATAGTTTTTTAGCTTTTACAAGTTTCAGATTATATTGCCGATTTGTACGGCTGTGGGGTTAAGCGCCATGTCAAGCAGGTTTTGGTATCAAAAGGCTATTATAAAGTGGATCAGTATGTGAATGATGACGATGTCTGGAATTGACTTCTCTTGTGCATCAACTATAAACAACTTTAACGTGTTATATATGATAAATGCTGGTAGAGCCACGCTGAAGTTATTACTGGTTTCAGCATGAATGGGTCGGCTCGCTCGGGGTAGTACCTACAACCCGACCCACAGAAAACCAACGTGAAGTAACAGTGCTTGCATTATTGCGTTTCGTTCGATTAGTTAGAGTGCCGGAGGCCCACCTCTCTTCACCCTCCCCTCTCCTCTTTCCTTCCTCTCCCCTTCTCCCCCAACATAGGCTGGAAACGCGCTTACGACTCCCCTGGTGTTGCAAATGTCTATGGATGGTGATGATCACTTAACATCAGGTGACCCACCTATTTATTCGTTTGCCTCCTATGATATAAAAAAGAAGTATAACTGTCTGCATTGAATATTGTGCATATAGTATAGTAATAAGGAGTGTAAAATATGAACACTATACATATTTACAAACAAAGTTATGGACTTCTCGATAATAAGAAAAAAACTGATATCAATTTTCATATTTATTTATAACACTAAAGTTCACCAATAATGCCTAGAAAAAAAAAACAAAAAATCGGTTAACAAAGTGAAAAATGTGGTGAACTATATCATTTTTGCCTATCTTAACATACATATCAAAAATTACTCTTCTATATATCATTTTTACTATAAACGTACATTATCGTAATTGAGTAACGCGGAAGCTCTTTAAATATTGTTTACATCTGTCTAGCCGTTGCCGCGTTCTTTTAGTACAATTGCAAGCGTGAAGAATGCCAGTAAGTTATAGCACTGAACGTATTCTAAAAATAATAAATTTAATGGTAACTTTACTATAACATTTAACTATATAACATACTAACCTCTGCCCGCGACTTCGTTCGCATGGAATAGATACTTTGGGCTAACCCTAACACGCAGCGGAAGCTCTCAAGAGGAAAAACACCCCAATTTTTAAGCATTATTCATTGGTGCTCCGCTCCTATTGACCTTGTCGTGATGATATATAGTCTATAACCATACTCGATAAATGAACTATATAACATTGAAAAAAAAATTCAAATCAGACCAGTAGTTTCTGAGATTACCTCCTATAACGTCACAAACTCACAAACTTTACCTCTTTATAATATCATAGTATATAGTATAGTTAACTAAATAACGTATATCTATACTAATATTATAAAGCTGAAGAGTTTGTTTGTTTGTTTGGTTGAACGCGCTAATCTCAAGAACTACCGGTCCGATTTGAAAGTTTCTTTTAGTGTTAGATAGCTTATTCATTGAGGATGGCTATAGGCTACATATCATCACGTTAAAACCAATACGAGCTGAGCACTAATGAAGAATGTCTCAAAATCGGGCTATTTTGGAAGCTTCCGCTGCGTGTTAATGTCAGTATTATATGAGTTGCCATGGCAAATATCGCAAATATTTTCATGGTTTGTTTTGTGTTCCTATTCAAAAAGTTTATTCTACGTTACTTTTGTTTCCAATTTTTAATTATACGTGGTACGTTTATATCGCAAACATTTCTAAAGTTTATTTTGTGTTGCTATTCAAAATGTTTAGTAGTAATAATATTCGTCCAATAAGATAGTCGAAGGAATTAATCTATACTGCCAATTTTGAAGTTGTCAATATAGGTAGTTTTCTTCTATGTCCAAGATAATGTAAAGATATAAGAGCCAAACACTGTATAATATTTCGTAAATTTTTATCTTCTCAATTTTCAAGACCACAGAATCCATGCTTCGTGGTATTATTTTTTTTTCACTTCACTTATGCACAATAAACGAACCATATTACATAAAACGTCACCAATTTAACACAAAGTAGAGACAAGTAACACAAGATTATGAATAAAATATAAAATCCACTACATGACAGACTAAAATCACGCCAAAAACTCCGCAAAAACTTTATTTTTACGTTAGCGTAAACTACTAATCTTGCTCCCAATTTTTGATTTGTGATATATTACGTGTAATAAAAGTAAAGTGAGTGTATTTTATATTAGGGATATATGATATGCTACAAATATCAACATTTTTTAATTCTATCGATATGTCTGTTTTTTTATTTGTTCCGGGTAATCTCCGAAACGGTTAGACCTATTTGAACGGGAAATTTACGGGCAAATAAGTAACTAATTAGCTGTTTTATTTTAAGCTAGCGGGTTCAGTATACGTTGCCCGCCCTGATAATAAGACAAACTATACCTATACCTTGCCCGAGAATCATTTTATATATTGGTGAAAAGGACATGAAGATGCTTTCTGTAGTTTTTGATCTTATCGCGAACAGACATAGACAGACGTGGAATAGGACTTTGTTTTACACTATGTAGTGATAAACTGTTATCCGTGCATTCGTCGTTCGTGTAACGTGCGCCGTATTGGAGACTCCAAGAATATATATATATATTTTTATGCCAAAAGACAGCAAACAGACTGACGGCCCACCTGATGGTAAGTGGTTACTATCGCCTATGAACAACTGTAACACCAAGGGCATCGCTGTTGTAATTGAAATTCATATGTTTATATGTGATTTAAATTATAGCAAGGTATAATAATAACTTAATTATATTGTTTAATTTCGCAAGGTGAAATGTGGTAAAAATCTAATAAAATACGTTTGAACAAGATATAAAAACTGTATTGCACTATTTTCACATTTTTTACGATCGTTCTGAATGACAATTTATTCTTCTTTTTATTTGTGACATCAACCATCTACTTTTTCACAATAAATAACAATGAGGTTGATGCCTCTACACATACTTATTTTATATCGTCCATATTTTAACAATATCGACACTATGGACATATTATATCTATATAATAAAAGGTTTAACACATATTGTTCGATAATGTATAGCTTAATATTTTCATTACTTTCTTATATAGTGTAAGTGAGCACTGAGGGTGATACATAGATAGTAGTTCAAAGTTCCAGCTATATATGGCTTATGATAAATCCCATCCCATTCGATACACTATTAGTATTCACATATATAATGTACACGTTACCTGTTACAGTAGATGATGTGCGTGTGATACTTACAAATAGTTTTGAAAAAGTAATATTGTAATTTACACTAGATGTGTGATCACAATTTTAAATTTATTTAATATATTTAAAAAAAACGCGTGCGAAGCCACGGGTAACAGCTAGTATTTATTAAATATTTAATTTGAGTTACCGATTTTTCATTGTTGATAATAAACTTTTGATAATACAAATATAAAATAAGAGCTTTTTAGAGTTACTGAGTTTTAGAGTTTTTAGAGTTAGAGGTAATGGAAGATCAATCGATCGAATTATTTTGAAGACAATGGTGGTTATATATAAAAGAAACTATACAATATATTTTATTTATACTTAAATTGTTCAGTAGCGAAACCGTATAAAGCTCTTGGCTTATACCGAACTAATTTATAAATCTTTTCATAATTATTAAGCAGTTGGAATATTGCGTTTATCTTCTATACATTTTTTTTATATATCATATAGGAGGGAAACGAACATGCGGGTCACCTGTTGTTAAGCGATCACCGCTGTCCATAGACACTAGCAACCCCAGAGGAGTCGCAAGTGCGTTTCCAGCCTATGTTTGGGGGAATGGAGAGAAAGGGGGAAAGATTAGAGGAGAGGGGAAGGGAGAGGAGAGGGGAGATGTGTCTCCGGCGCTCTCACTGACCGAATGAAACGCAACAATTCAAGCATTGTTACTTCACGTCGGTTTTCTGTGAGAGGGTGGTGCTACCTCGGACGATCCGACCCATTCATACTGAAACCAAGAATAGCTTCAGCGTGTCTCTACCACCTACAAAAATATAATATAATATATACATATATAATAATATAATCTATATCTATACATATAATAAAAATGAAGTATCTGTATGTAACAGCGAAATAATTTTTTTTCAATGTTTGGGTATGAACATATACACGCTTCTGATAACAAAAACGCAATTTTTTAAATTTTTGTCGGTCTGTCTGTCTGTCTGTTTGTTCTGGGTTATCTCCGAAACGACTGCACCGATTTTGACGAGAATTTCACTGGTAGACAACTGAAATGACAGCATGTAACTTAGACTACTCTAAATTAGACTAGGTCTTAACCGCGGCGTCGTCCGCAATGCTATCTCCAAAACGGCTAGACCGATTTTAACGGAACTTTCATCTACTAATAGGAGACATTATAACAAGTAATTTAGTTTATTTTAATTTAGACTAGCTGTTAGCCGTGGCTTCGCTCGTACTACTATTCCCAAAACGGTTAGAGAGATCTTCACAAGGCTTTCACGAGCAAAAAGTTGACCTTATAAAAATAATTTACGCAGTTTTAGTCAATACTAGCTGTTAACCGTGACTTCGCCCATAGTAGTATCTCCAGCACTCTTAGACCAATCTTCACGAGACTTTCACTGGCAGATAGCTAACCTTATAAAAATAATTTAAGCAATTTTAGTTTATACTAGCTGTTAACTGTAGCTTCGCCGACAGTACTTTCTCCAAAAGGTTAGATCGATTTTCAGGGAAATTTCACTGTTAGACAGCGAAACTTTATAAAAAGTTATTGAGGTTATTCTATTTTAGACTAACTGTTACCCCCGACTTTGTCTGTATGAAATTTGGCAAGGTTTCAAGATTTCAATGTTAAACTCATTCTTTATTTTTAATTAGAGAAATAGTTTCTAGATTATTGTTAATAATTCGACATCATAATTATTAGTAACTTTGAAAATAGAAGAAGTCTTCTTAATGAGATCTTCTTATATGGTGGGTTAAAATTCCAAATATGTTGTTGATGGTTAACCTCATTAAACTCGCTGTTAGTATTTATATATCTTTTGTATACATTACATACTACTATAAGTCGCGTGCGTGTCGTACTTACGATTATTTTTAAATAGCATTTCTATAATTGTAGATAGTCTCTCAATTGTATAATTCTTTAATACAATTTAAAAATAGCGTGCGGAGCCGCGGGTAACAGCTAGTTCTAACATATATTTCATAAACGCTTTTAAAATGTTTCGTAATTTGGTATATGTCACAATATTTGTGCAGTTTTTTATAAACCTGCCTATAGTCTACAATAAGTGGAACCACAAGTTATATACACGAAAATAAATTTAAATTTCAAGAAACATCATAGCCAATTTACATTTTTATTATACATACAGAATTAAACTATGATAAGCAAAGAAACATTGCTTACACAAATGAAATTTAAAAATATTATTCGACTCCCCCTTAGGGGTCAACCGCACATGGACGAAATACTGAAGTAGTGTAAAACTTTATTTAACTTTTTTTAGATACAATCAACGTCAAAAATATGTTTATTATCTAGATTATAATATTTTATGTCAAGTTAGATTTTACACCAAAAACAATGTTTCAAACTGATTAACATCAGAAATAAATAAATACATGTTTAGCAGTGGTTTTCAACCTTTTTCATGACAGGGCCCATGTAGTATGAAGGACTTGTATTAGATATATTATTAAGATATTTCGCAACCCCTCTACCCGCGACCCCGTTACCCGCGACCCCAGTATCCGTGACTCTCCTACCCACGCTTTTTTTCATGTGTTTTATTTTGAGACAAATATTGAACCCAAAGTATGTTATTAATGTTAAGTGATCATCACCGTTCACGATAGACACTAGCAACAACAGAGGAGTCGCAAATGCGCTACCAGCCTATATTGGTAGGTAAGGGAGAGGTAGTCCTCCTGCGCTGTCACTGACCGAACGAAACGCAACAATGCAAGCACTGTTACTTCACGTCGGTTTTTTTGTGAGAGGGTGGTATTATCCCAGACGTGCCGACCCATTCATGCTGAAACGTGTTATAGCTTCATCGTAGCTTTACCACCTTGTAGCTTACTATTTTTCCTTATTCATTTTTATAATTAGGGTTCGGATAAATACATATTATAAGTTGTCATAAGTTCATTGTTATTTTTTTGTTAATGTGATACAAATATTTAAGACGGAAGAGATCTCATAAGTTATTTTTATTTTTAGTTTATTTGATGCAAATGATCCTTCCTGTACTTAACTTTTTCTTAACAAATATTTTAAAACTTTCTTTTTGTTTACTGCAGTAGCTTTCCCAACCTTATGAAACTCCGCTATAGAAGCTTCGCGACACTCACAGGGGTCGCGACCCACACGTTGGAAAACTCTCATTCAAAGCAACATTACTTCAATCTTAGCGCGTCTGAACACCCCTTGATAATAATCCATAATAAGGAGGGATCGATTTTTAAATGAACCTGAACTTTGACGTAAAAAAGTATTGTTAAGTTTATATCATATCAATGATATTATAATTAAAGAAACGTTACCTACATGATTTTTTGACAGAACAAATGGCACAATAACGCACACATACCTAAAGTACTATTGTAAAGCCACACTGCCTTAGATATATTGTGGAAGTAAGATGGCATATTCTTAATATCTGCGCTGAAAAAGAAATAGTTACATGTTACTTAGATACGAGCGGATTGACGGAGCAGTCTTTAAAAATAAGCTAACTAGTCAAGTTTTAACAAAGCACTGCCGAAGTACTTGTGACGTATCTATATAGTTATAATATCACTGATATAAATAGATTAAATTATAGGTAATTGTAAAAGGGATTTTTTATATATATACAATAAAATATCAATGGTTTATGTAAAGAGTATATAGATAACTGCTCGCGTTTTTGTCTGCGTTAAATTATGAAGTAAATCGTAATAACGGCGACGAGATATAATTATGAAAATAGTACAAAATCTTCCTCAAGATAAGCACTTACCTACGCCAAGGATATCAATCAAACGGTGTTGGAGTTTCTTTTTTACCATATTTAATATTTACATAAGATTAGTACACTTTCTTGTGCCTTTTATACTCATATAGGTATAGTAACTTCTGTTTCATTGTAGAACGTTAATCATACGAAGTTAATCATACAGTCACACAATAACTTAGTAACAGAGTTACCCAAATTCTCTAACTACGTGTCGCAGTCTGTTCAGATCAAAGCGTAGCTCATTTTACACAGATGTTAGATATATCAACCAATGAAAGGATAACACCTTTCGAGCGTTGATAGTAAACAGTCTAGTTCTAGCTTGACTTGACTTTCAACACACAGGGGTTTAAACACAAATTTTTGAAACCTTGGTTTCGAAAAACCTGATTATCTTTAAATCGAATTGGAATTATACAAACAATTTGGGACTTTCAACACAAACGGGTTTAAACACAAATTTTTGATACCTTGGTTTAGAAAAACTTGATTATCTTTCAATCGAATTGGAATTATACCAAATTCAATATAGGTAGCATATATTTTTTTATGTAAGTTCTTACACTAACTACACTTGCCTTTGAATTGCATTGTAAATGTTCTATGAGAAATTATATGGGTTACCTAAAACTTAACATTCATTTACTATTAACAAAAAATAAAACAGATTTTTAGGCGACATATCTTCAACCAGAAGTTGGTAACTAGCCAGGTGAACTTAGTTAAAACACCATATTCGTAAGAATTTGTTGATTTATGAGAGAATTGAAACTGTACAAATACTTTCTCTCTCTGCTTAAACACTTAGCAACTTTCATGGCAGTCCTTCGAACAGTATAGAAATCTTCGAAGTACAGCGCCATCTAGTGACGAGTTATAGAAAAATTAATAACATAAAATCTTATCTCATGCATAAGCAAAGGAGTTTGCCCGTTTTATGGTTATTGGTTAAAGGGTATTGAATGGCTGAATGTTTATGTATACATATTTAATTTTTATTATTATTTTATTATTATTATAGATTTCTATATGTTATTATTATTATAGATTTCTTCTGTTTTCTTCTTCATACTCCTATCCCACTTAAGTAAGGTCGGCACAACAAGTCTTTCTTTTCAACCATCTCCTGTCAAATGTCATCTTAGAACTGACACTTTTTATACACACATCATTTTTCACACAATCCATCCACACCGTTTTCGGTATTCCGCTACTCCTATTTCCATGCTTCATGCTCAAAACTTTTCTAGTTCATACATAACCTATTACTCCTCAAGTTATCTGTTACTGGTGCTATTTTCCGTCTTTCTCTGACAAACCCATTCTTAACTCTATCCATTCTAGTTACACCACAATCTACCCTAACAATCACATCCCTACCACATGTAATCCTTTCTTGTTCTTCTCTTTCGTAACCCAGCACTCGAATTTCAACTGTTTTATAAACATTTTTAATCTCATTGTAAACACTTTCAAACAATTTATCAAATACGAAATATTATGTTACCAAAGTATAATTATTATCCTATTACAAAAATAAATGAAGAAATCTGAAGATTTGTCTCTCGGTAATTTGTTCTTTCTGTTCCAATTACACAAAGGGAATGAAAGTATCAAAGTACAAAATATCTTAAGAATAAACTTGAATTATTTTTTTCACTTTATTTCCTCTCTCGCGTTTGAGAAATTGACATAATTAAGAGCTCAAGTTATGACGGAGTCGTTTTACTAATTATGTTTTAATATCGTGATTGGCGTTTCAATATGAAAAGCAGCTATTTCGGCATTCAGATGGGTTTGTTGTGAACTGTTTACGATTAGGTATACAATAAAACTGATTGCCATTTACCGGCGGCTGTTTACGTTTCTTATTTAATACTAATTTAGTTGTGTATTAAGTTTAGGGTTAATGATTTACTTTATAAACGTAGGTAATTCAACTGAAACTAGTTAATAGAATCTACATGAGAAATTAGCAGTAAATGTTAAAAGGTTTAAAATATTGTAATGAAGTCAAGTCAAAAAATTAAAGATGTAATCTAGAACTGCGTAATGTATTAAATGTAAGAAGTAAGTTAATCGATATTGGAGAAATCAAGTTCTACCACACCATTATTTAATCCGTAGATCAATTGTTAAAAAACAAAACCGAAATTATTTTTTTCATCAAGGACCATTGAATCTACTCTAATCTATCTATTTATCTAATACCTTTTAACGAGCAATTCTTATATATTTATATGTTGTTATATATTCAGGATGTCGGAAACGGCGGCAGCTATTTCCGTGAAACTTAGTATGTAGGTGGTTTCGGGGACGGCTAGCTAGATTTCATTCATAGATAACATTTTAACTGAGTTTTCAGGCAATGAAAAAATATAGCTACAATATAAAGGCAAATTTTAACGCCGCTGTTAAAACATAAATAGCTCAGAGTAAAATCGACTGCTTCGAAAATCCGTCTAACCTCAATTCGTATCCGAGTGACAGCAAAAGAGATATTTTTTTAAATATTTTTTTTATTTATGAGTTTTCTAATTTTCTCAGGCAAACCGTTACGCAAACTGTTAAGGTTATTTTCATTTAAAAACGTTTTTTTTTAAAACAGAGCTAGGCTCTGTCGTTCAGGTAATATGTATAAACGTTGCATCAATTTTTGTAAAGACAATTGCAGGAAGTTAAACAATTCTTATCTATACTAATATTATAAAGAGGTAAAGTTTGTGAGTTTGTGACGTTGTGATGTTGTGACATTGTAGGGTAATCTCAAACACTACTGGTCCTATTTCAATGTTATATAGCTCATTCATCGAGAATTATTATAGGCTATATATCATCACGCTAAGATGAATAGGAGCGGAGCGCAGATAAAAACTGTTTCAAAATCGGGATGTTTTTTTCTTCTGGGAACTCCTGCGCGTTAGTGTTGGTGTTAGTGTATCAATTCCACGCGAACGAAATCGCAGGCAGAGGCTAGTACTGAATATACTTAAATATCTAGTCAATCTAGTCATATTTCCAAGGCCTTGTTCGTGCTTATAATCGTTATAATATTACGCATCTCTCTCTCTCTATTTATTACATTTTTATTTTTCACAAATAAAATTCTGAGCCAATCGCAATTACATCCATCATAGAGGGATCTGAACAAGAACCTAGGTTACTTTACATACAAAAAAAATAGGATACATGCAGATAAAGTTACGTGAAAAGCTAGTATTAATTACTTTATAAGCTTCAAGACAGATATTTGACCTGACATCACGGATAAAATATCGTACATACACATACAATTCCTACGTTGGAATACATGAAACGGGTGCTGTCGTACGATAAACCTGAGCAATTACTGAAGGCACCAGATTTGAGGGTCCCTCAAAGCCGCATGTAGGACCGCTGTCGGCTCGTTTTCACCTTGCTTGTGTTCCAAGCGAAAATTTACTCACGTCATTAACACGTTACCTGTGCTGGTTATATCTGTTTAAGAAATGTTAACGTGATGTTAATTGTGAGATTGTGGTTCAGTATAAACATTCCCAGTCATACGTTCAAGTAAGATAGGTTTAAAAATTTCACATTTATGAGATATTAATTTAACGTAAACTGTTGTAATGATTTCTTAAATTATGGCTATATATTCATTAAATAATCTATACTATAATAAAACTGTAACAAGTCGAAATCTGTACATTAAATATTTTTTGAAAATTTTAATCAGGGTAGACTATGTTATCGATATAGAAGCCAAAAATAATCTTTTTACAATTTTTGTCTGTCTGTCTGTCTGTCTGTACCTATGAACACGCATCACTCTGAAACTACTGAACCAATCTTGACGAAACTTGACATAGTAATAACTAATATTACGAGATTACATCAAATATACTTTTTGTCCCATAAAACGTAAAGGGTTCTCCAGGATTAAGGATTAAATCCTAGAAGCTAAACCCGTATTACTCTTAAAGTACTGAACCAATTTTAACGAAACTCAACACAGTAATAACTGATATTACAAGGCTACATCCAGGATACTTTCAGTCCCATTAAACGCAAGAGGTTCTCCAGGATAACGAAAAACAAAAATTTGTAGTTAACGTAACTAGACTTTTTTGCGACACCTTAGTACAAGAGCCGGCAACGTTAAAAGAACAAGAATTTTAGAATACCTGGTTCTTTAATATATCAATAAATATTTTTTTGTACCATAGGAGGCAAACAAACCGGTGGGTCACGTGATGTTAAGTGACCACCACCCTCTATACACTCTAGCAACACAAGGGGTGTCGCAAGTGCGTTGCCAACCTATATATAGGAGAGGGTAAAGGAAGGCAAAGGAGGAAAGGAGAAGAAAGGTGGGCGCTCTCACTGACCAAACGAAACACTACAATGCAAGCCCTGTTTTTTGATGTCGGTTTTATATGAGAGGGTGGTATTAGCCCAAAGAGATACTTGGTAGCCGGTTAACGTTGTATTTTCAATGCGCATTTTGATTTATTAGGTTTAGGAACATTTTTCAGTAACTTTTAAACGCAATTAAAAGTATGAATATATTATAGTCAGACACATTTCTTTATAAACAATTATATATATACCTGCTGATATATCTTCTTATAAATAAAAATAATAAATTTCAAACCAATTATTTTTTTCCATAGCATAGAACAAATTTCATTTTATTATTATTTTAAACATTATTGATATTTGAGATGATTATTGATGATGATTGATGATTATTGAGATTTCACCATATTGTATGACACAAAACTTTACATCACTGCTACACATCACACACATCACCTATATACACGTGCACGCCTACACGCTTACACGCTGTTTTTCTTTAAACGACAAAAAGTTCTACCCATATTTTTCCCTATTCTATCCTATCCTATATAGTTTAGAGAAATTTTTCCGACACAAAATTCATATAGGAGTTGTTGAGACAGGCATGCTTGGTACACATGCATGTTTCAATAACTTATGTACGTATATCTCGATAGCTTAGCTTAGGTTAGCTCAGATAGGTCGCAATTTTTGCACAAACAGGCGACAGCCCAAACCGAGGTGTTCCGTGTACCCTTAAGTTGGTTGCCCAAACATCCCAAGTCGGTTGAGTGCCTTCAGCGCTCGCCTCAATAGTTCGGTGAAGCTGTAAAGACCTTTCCAGGTCAACAGCGTATACATTTCGATAAAAAGGCGTCGATAACATACGTTGCCACAATTATCGCTATCTTTATCGTTCGTGTACCATGCACAATTGGAAACGGTAGTTGTGGCTGCAATCAGGTATCAGTTTTATTCAATTTTTTCACGTTTACAAATACAATTGAAACCAGTGATAACCAATTTGGTGCAGACGAAGTTGCACGGGTCAGCTAGTTTGAAATAAATTTGAATAGCTGTAGAGTTTTATTTCAATTAATTAAATAACTTGAAATAAAGTTGAATAACTGTAGACTTTAATTTCAAGTGAGAAACTATATCTACATATAGTTTCTTTGTTAGTAGATATCTATAAGTAATTACAGTAATTAACGACAAAAATGCATTTTGGTGATTGACACGCTTTTTGTAATGTAGTGTACACACAAAGTACGAATTTCAGTTGAGCAGCGACTTTTGTCTCTTGATATAGCCACCCTAATATCAACTAATACATTATATTAATAACTAGCCCTTGTCCGCGACTTCATCAGCGTAGTAATAGTTACTTTCGGCTTACACTAATACGCAACGGAAGCTCCCAAAATGAACAAAAATCCCGATTGTGAAACATTTTTCATTGGTGCTCCGCTCGTATTAGTTTTAGCGTGATGATATATTGTCTATAACCTTCCTCGATAAGTAGCCCATAGTTCCTGAGATTATCCCCTACAAAGTCACAAACTTTACCTTTTTATAGTATATTAGTATAAATATATAATAATGTAATGCGAAAGTGAGTTTGTTTTTTTGTTATGCTTTCATGCCCTAATAACTCAGCCGATCCTTATAACATTCTGTATACATGCTAACGTTTATAGAAGAGCATTAGGGGGATGGGATTTTATTCCTTCAAAATAAAAAAATATGTCGAAGACGGATAGATCAAATCTACATTAACACAAACGAAAATGCAAGCGAAGCCGCTAGTAAAAGCTAGTAAATCTTCTACAGTTTTCTTCTAGTAAATAATCTACAGTATCTTGACCCACTAATAATGTATAATTTCTACAAAATGTCCACTGCATGTTTAATGCTGTCAATACGTACCTTCGATTATAATGCAAAATTAAATATATGAATTACATAAATACATTATAATAATATTACATATATAAATACATAGTATATCTTTCTATTTAGTGGATAATTTCAATTGTTACCTTTGTAGTTCTAATTTTTTAAAAAATAAGTATTTTTAGGTTTTTATTGCTGCGGCTATTATTTGACAAATCGCGGTTAATACGGGCGCGATTATGTTCACATTTGGAACGCATAAAACACATTTGTACATTTCAATGTTAGCAAAAAGCACAAGTTGCGATTGAAAATAAGCTACTTTAATAATTCCTTTGTGAAAATAATGAAAATATAGTAATCTGTCGATATGTATCAATCCACTCGACTTCAATTCACAAAGCCACGGTATCATACTCCGTCGGACTGATTGGACCGTGTATGCTAACAGTACATAGCGTTTGCGTAATTCAAGTATAGATTCATGGTGTTTTGAAACTGAAGTATTGATCCTCTGTGGGAATGTTTGAGGCGCTCGTTGAGGGAACGCCTCGACACTTCAAATATTGAGTACCTACCCGTGTGTTGCTATAGCTTGACTTCAATTTCCGCTTTCTTAACATTCATGAAACGAAGTAGATTAAAGAGATAAAATTTTCTGTTATAATTAAATTTTAATTACTTGCGAATATAAATGTAGATTTATAGTTCATATATTTTTGTCTATATTTGTGAGTACAGTACAAACTCCATTAACCGGATTAATTGTTGTCGTTAGGCATTCGGATAATCGAAAGTCGGGATAATCGAATGTATGAAAAACCTCTTTGGGTTTTTTGGATATGTACTACATATGTACATAAAGTTATGCGTTTATTAAAAGATTAATACATATCAATGCTTATTAAGAAATTATAAAGAGATACATCTTCCAACATATGATATATGCAGTTACATACATATTTTCTTAGATTACATTACGTAATACTAAAATACTGCAGCCTTAATCATGAAATAAAATAGTTAGTATTGGTAGAGCCATGCTGAAGCTATTATTGGTTTCAGCCTGAATGGGTCGGCTCGTCCAGGGTAGCACCACCCTCTCACAGAAAACCGACGTGAAGTAACAGTGTTTACATTGTTGCGTTTCATTCGGTCAGTGAGAGCGCCGGAGACCCATCTCCACTCCTCTCTCCTCTTCCTTCCCCTCCCCCTTTCTCTCCATGCCCCCAACCACAGGTTGGCAACGCACTTGCGACTCCTCTGGGGTTGCTAGTGTCTATGGACGGCGGTGATCGCTTAACAACAGGTGACCCGTATGTTCGTTTGCCTCCTATATGACATTAAAAAAAAATTGTTAGACATTTGGGGAATAATTTGTTTACAATATGTACTTGGTCGGCTTAGTGCTTTAAGCGCTCGACTTAGTAGTCCGGTGACGTTGTTAAGACCTTGCTAGGTCAATATCGTAGTCAGTTCGAAAAAAAAAATGTATTTGGTAATTTGCACAATCCATAGGTCACAGTTGGTAGTCCGGATAATCGCGAATCCGTATAGCTGAGGGCCGGATAAACGAGTTTCTACTGTAGGTAGTTTACATATTTTTTATACTTGAGGTTTGGTCACAAATTAACCATGTTGCCTCAAGGATTATCAACAAAATAAAGTATTTTTTTATAGAAGCACGACATAGTGAATGCATTATGCCTGATGTTAAGCATAGTACAATCCAAAAAATTCGGCAACCACCGAGAGACAGATTATCCATCGCCGGTCGCCGCTGTCATGCCGGCCATAATGACGAAAATCACCCGGTACTGGATATGCACAGGCTGATCCTGAAACGCGACGCGCAGAAGCGAGTCACTATGACGGGCTTCTTCGCCATATACATGGTGGTTGCGACCCAGTCGGGCTGTAAAACCCTACCACCCCGCTCTCGCCATTGCCTCGTTCGTTGATCAGCAGGGTGCACCACGTGCAGGTGAGGTTGGCTTGGGTGTCTCAAGTCTTAAGATGTTATTCGACACCCCTTACACCCCAAGTGTAGGATTTGTAAAAAAAATGTTCCGATTCTGACACGGCCGCGAACGGTTGTGTCCGCGCTCGGAGCGTAATTTCGTGATTATTGTAATAATCGCTATTACATCGTGAGTGTTCGTTCGGCTTTCGCCTTAAAGTGCCGATCCGCTGACGTAGCGCACACGTGTACCGCACCTGGGGAACACCTGCAGTATTTTTCCTGAAATTGAGTGAGACCCTTCCTTTGTATTTATTTATTGCTTTGTTTATTATATTATATTGGTACATTTATTTGTTTACTAATTAGTTTATCTATTTATTTACATAGTACTTTATCCCTTTAGCCGTCATTTCTTTATAACTTTATTTATCTCAAATTATTTATTTGTTTAGTTATTCATTTATTTATTTGTTCTATATCTATGCAAATTATTTACCTTGCCTGTCTCGCTAACGTATTTCCTGTCTTGCTTTCTTCTTCTGATTTATTTTAAACAGCCATCTTGATCCGCACACGGTATGGACCCATAATTAACCTGTTCGGTGTGCCCCCCTGCCTTTAAGGCAGAGAGGTCGGTTCGCGTGCCCCTCAGGCCACGAAATGGCCCTCCAATTCATGAGACGTCTCCGGAGGGACTTACTAGCGAATGGGCTTGACGAAAACATCGTCGACGCCATTCTCGCGCGTCACTGTGCCCCGTCCGAGAAAGACGTGCAATACGAAGTCCGCGTACCAACTGCGAACTCGTACTCGCCACTATCCCCGATAGACCCCGCTGATAGGGCTCCGATCGACGCGATGGAGCTAGACGTCGCGACACCCGCCGCTTCCTCCGCGTCCGGTCACGCTGCCACGCCTGACCCCTCACCCTCGCCTTTATCCGCGATAGACAAGGACGGTTTCATAACCGTCACGAAAAATAAAAAATCGTCCCGTCCTCTGCCACGCGAATCCGACTCGGACTCGGGTCCAGTAGGTCCGGCAGTAAAGGTCCCGTGCCGCGAGACCAATAGATTAGACGGCGCCCGGGCGCCCACCGCGACCGCGCAACCCGCCAAAACAAAATCGAGCTCTGGTAGATCCAGTCCTCTCTCCGTCCCGCTCACTGCAACCGCGGCTAAGAAGCCTCGCCCACCCCCACCGGTCACCATCCAGGATAAGACGCGATGGATGTCAGTCTCCACCGCGCTGAAAACCTTAGACATTCACTACACGTCAGCCCTCAACACCCAGGCAGGGATTCAGGTTAAGGTGATTAGCACCGATCACCATCGCAAGTTAACCGAGTACTTACGAGTACAAAAGTTAGCTTATTTCACATACGCACTAGAGGAGGAACGTCTACTCCGAGTAGTCTTACGCCGTATCCCGGTCGAAATCTCAACAGAAGACATACTAGCGTTCCTTAAGAACGAGAACTTCCCCGTCCGAGAGGTACACCGCATGTACCACCCGATCACAAAGTCCAAGTTCAACTTAGTGTTGGTCATTCTTGACCGCACTAAGGAGGGCAAGGAAATTTTTAATATCACGTCCGTGTGCGGTCTCACGGGCGTCACGGTAGAGCCCCCGCGCAAGTCTCACACACCCTCGCAGTGCCACAACTGCCAGGGCTACGGTCACGTAGCTAGGAATTGCCATCTCCGTCCGAGATGCGTAAAGTGCTTAGGAGATCACTCCACTAGAGAGTGCCCACGTACCCCGACCTCAGCAGACCCTCCGAGTTGTGTTCTGTGCGGGAACGCGGGTCATCCCGCGAACTATCGCGGATGTCCCCGCGCCCCGCGCACGCTACGTCCTCGCCAAGCGAGGCAGGCGGCCAGAGCGCCTGTCGCCGCCACCCGCCTTCCGCCTCCGCCACTCATGTCCGTGGACGCATTCCCCGGCCTGCCAGGTGCCTCCCGCACCCCGGCAGCGCACGTGCCCACCCCGCGTGCGCAACCCTCTGTGCCGCACGCACCGCAACCCGTGCGGGCCCCTTTGGCCCCCTGGGCACCCAAACTTCAGCTCCAAGCTCCTAAACCTCAGGCACAGCCGCCGCAGGCAAAACCCATTCAATACGACCGCCTCAGCACCTTTTCTTTCGACGGCGTTGACTGGATTAGCCAGTTAATGGTCGTACACGACATAGCAGACGTATTACCTTTTGCCGAGCTCCTCGTGACGAAGAGAAGTCAGGATATGCTCAGAGCGTTCGCGCGTTTCCCGGCCCTTGCTAGGACAATGAACGAGCTTGTCCGTGCTCATTACAACAAGTCGGTTTAACAATGTTCGCCGCAATGAATAGGGTTAAACCGCGCGGTCTATCTCTTTCATTTTTAATGCTAGGAATCTCTCAACACAGCGCGATCTAGTAGCTGCCTTCTTGCGCGATAAACAAATAGATATTTTCCTCGTACAGGAAACATTATTAAAACCGAAAATGCGCAGCCCACGAATCGCGAATTATAATATAATTCGAAATGATCGTGTCACCTGCGGGGGTGGCACCTTAATCTACTTCAAATGCTCGTTATACTGCATGCCGATAGATCCGCCCGCTCTAACCAATATGGAAGTGTCAGTGTGTAGACTAGGGATGACCGGTCATCCATCCATTATAATAGTGTCCGCGTATCTCCCGCCGAATAAAGAATTATTAAAAACCGACTTAAAAGCGTTGTTCGAATTAGGAGACTCCGTCATAAGAGCGGGGGACCTCAACAGCGGGAACGTCATCTGGAACAGTCCAACTACTTCCCGTAACGGGAAGATTTTGGACAGACTAGGCGACGATCTAGCTTTTGACGTCATAGCCCCTATGGAACCCACTCACTTTCAAGATAACTGTCGTCCGACAGTATTAGACGTAGCTCTCTTTAAAAACGTCACGCTTCGGGTATGACTCATACAAGTCGTACACGAACTTGACTCAGATCACCGTCCCGTTATACTACTGTTAGGTTCGAGCTCGGATGCCACCCCTCCGTCGGTTAAGGTGGCAGATTACGCGAAACTCGCACGCTATTTCAAAGATAATCCTAAGTCTCAAAGTTTAGACAGGATTCCGGATGTGTTGGTGTCGAAAGCTGACGCAGACCTGGCTATCGATTCCCTGGTCGATTACCTTCAGACCGCCGTCAGGGAGACCTCGAAAGAGGTACAAGCGGTGAACGATCGCCGCTTTATACTCCCGGACGACGTGAAGGCATTGATCACGGAAAAGAACGCCGCGACACGAGCTCACGACACTTACCCGTCCGCAGAGAATCGCGATCGCTTACGCTCACTGCGGAAGTTAGTTAAGAATCGAATCTCTGAGATCCGGGCCGACAGGTGGGACGGTCTTCTGGAGGACATCCGGCCGTCCCACCTGGCGTTCTGGAAGCTCACGCGTACATTCAAGTCAGCCGAGACTATTCCAATGCCCCCTCTCGAGAGAGGCCCCGGGTTGCCTCCCGCGTTTGACAGTATAGATAAGGCGGAGTGTCTCGCCGCGAGACTAGAAAAACAATGCTCACCGAATACAGCAAACACTGACCCTACCCATATTGGTTCGATCGAGTCTTCCGTCGAGCGTACACTCGCGTCTCCGCCAGCGGATACACTAACCCCTATCACTTTTGAAGAAGTATCGGATGCCATCAAGCGTTTAAAGCTTAGGAAGTCCCCAGGTCCCGATGGGATCAGGAACGAGGTATTGCGACTCCTTCCC
>JACEII010000010.1:7017590-7070506 GCA_014332785.1 Antheraea mylitta
TCAGGAACGAGGTATTGCGACTCCTTCCCGATCACATCATAGCTCTACTGGTCTGCATCTTCAATGCGGCCATGTCCCAGGGCCATTTTCCAGCCGCCTGGAAGAAGGCCATAGTGATAGGTATTCACAAGCCCGGCAAAAAAGCTACGCTTCCCGATAGCTACCGCCCTATTAGTTTATTAGATACACTAGGTAAGCTATACGAGCGGCTCCTTCTGAACCGTCTCCAGACATCCATATCCGACTTAAATCTGCTACCGCCGGAGCAGTTTGGATTTCGCGCGGAACACTCTTGTACAAACCAAGTGCACCGCCTCACGGAGTACATTCTAGCTAGGTTCAACGATGATCCCGATCGCAACCCGACACCGTGAAAGCTAACCCGAAACGCACAATAGTTGTCTTTTTCGATATCGCCAAGGCCTTTGACAAGGTCTGGCACGAAGGGCTCATCTATAAATTATGTCAATCTCGTATCCCGGATAGGCTAGTTCACATAATCCGCGATTATCTGTCAAATAGGACTTTCCGCTACAGAGTGGAAGGTGAGCAGTCATCACCCCACCCGATACGTTCAGGTGTGCCACAGGGCTCCATTCTCGCGCCCACACTCTATATTCTGTTCGTCAGTGACCTACCTCGGCCCCCGGGAGTAGAGCTAGGTTGTTATGCTGACGATACAGTCATCTACGCTTCCGGATGGTTTCCGATACGACTTAGGAAACGCGTCGCAGAGGCCGTTAGTACACTCGGTGACTGGTTTCTGCGATGGCGTATAGAGGTCAACCCCGACAAAAGTGCCGCAATACTTTTCGATTCTAAATACCGCGATTACGAGCGTAAACTCAAACCTATCACTTTATACGACACCGACATTCCGTGGACCAAGCAGGTTAAATATCTCGGAGTTACGCTAGACAGACCGCTTTCATTTAGACAACACACAACGCGAGTACGTAACAAGGCCGCCATGGTCACGGCTCGCCTAGATCCGTTAGTTTGCCACAAGAGTTAAATGTCCCTCAGACACAAGCTCACACTTTACAAAACTTGCATCCGTCCCGTTCTAACATATAGCTGTCCCGTTTTCGCACATATGTCAGAATATAACTTTAAAAAATTACAAGTAATTCAAAACCGTTTCTACGTAAGGCGACCGGCGCCCCGTGGTACGTCCGGAACGAGGATCTCCACAGGGACCTGGAGATGCCCTCTATCTGGGCGTATGTAAAATCACTCACGATTAGCTATTTTGAAAATGCCGCGAACCATCCCAGCCCATTAGTGGTATCCGCCGCGGATTACGAACCCGTACCGAACGCTGCGCGTTATAAAAGACGTCCGCGACATATTTTTACCGATCCTCCCGACGAAATTACGGCAGCGAACGATCAGTACCAGCCTGTCTCTCGAAACAGAGTGTGTTCACGCCCACGCCCGCGAAACCACAGATCACGCCGCCGTGGTCTGGGGGTTAATTTTGCTCCCGCACACCAGATTAGGCCCCCCTCGGCAGCGACTCAAGCCTAGGTCCGATCCCTCGGCAGGGAGCCCTTGAGTGCGCTGCTTGCGCGATACGGTGACACACCCATACATCACTGCTACAACACTACACGATCACCCCCACACACGTGCACGCCTACACGCTACACATTTTGGTGGAGGGGTTTACTTTTTTTTTTTCCCCTATCGAACTGAAAAAACTCTCAAGTTTTCGATAAAAATATATGGAGGAGTTGTTGAGGCGGATATGCTTGGTACACATATAGGTCTCAATAACTCAAACATATATGAATAGTTAGCTAGGTTTGCTAAGTTAGGTCGCGATTTTTGCATGCAACGGGCAACAGCCAAGCCGAGGTGTGCCGTGCACCCTTGAGCTGGTTGCCAAAAATAAAATCGGCTGAGTGCCTAAAGCGCTCGCCTTAGTAGTTCGGTGAAGCTGTTAAGACCTTGATGGGTCAATAGCGTAGTCAGTTCGAAAAAAAAAAAACCCCAGTCGGGCTGTAAAACCCCGCTTTCGCCATTGCCTCGTTCGTTGTTCAACAGGGTGCACCACGTGCAGGTGAGGTTGGCTTGGGTGTCTCAAGTCTTAAGACGTTACTCGACACCCCTTACACCCCCAGTATGCACCACTCATAATCAATAACAATAATATTTTGCGGTTTTTAAAAACAGACATAATCAATCTGTAAAGCATTCTTGCTTCCACGGGTGTTGGGAAAATAAGGACGGCATTACACAAACCGGAGGATCTCAATGAGTGATTAATTTTATTTTTGCTAATCTCGGAGCTTAGTTGCGTGTACTTTCTGTCATTATAAAGATTACATCGAATGGAAGTTTAAAAGAAACATCTATCCTGTATATTCATGGGATGAGTGCATTTCTCTGGTGAATTTATTTTTATCATTGAATAAGTTGAAATAAATTAAACATTAAATAGGTTGTAGTTGGTGTAAATATTTTTATACGTTTATTCAACTTTAGGGAGTTATAGCAATGTATTTCATACGGGTTTAAAATTAATGTAGATTTTTAAACTGCTTGATATAGTAAAAGGCACGTTAATTGCTTTGTTATATCTTTCGGGAACGCCATTATTTTATGAAAGGTAACTTATGTTTTTTTATATACCCCTGACAATGTGCATACAAAATTTCATAATAATCGGTTATGCAATTAATACGTGAGAACGTAACAAAGAAGTTTCTTCAAACAGAGCGTGTTTACGCCCACGCCCTATCGTCCAGGCTTGGTCCTTGTCCCCCCCGGGCAGCGATATCGACGCGTCCACAGCCCGTCTCCGTGATGCTCTCACGGAGGTTTGCGACGCGTCGATGCCGCGGAGCATACACCGCCCAAAGAGGAGGTCGGTGTATTGGTGGTCGTCGGAGCTCGTAGAGTTCCGCGCGGCCTGCTCCGCGGCCCGGCGTCTGTACGGGCACAGCCGCCGGAGACGGACCAATGGGGATCCCGAGGAGGAGGCCCAGCTGTATGGTGACTACAGGACCTGCAGAAAGACGCTGCAGGTCGCCATCAGCCGGGCAAAGGAGCAGGCATGGGAGGAGATTATCCGGGAGCTGGAGAGTGATCCGTGGGGGCGCCCGTACAAGGTGGCCCGAAAGAAATTCCGCGGCTAGGCGCCCCTGGCATCGGAGACCCTCCAGCCAGAGGTGGCTGAGAGGGTCGAGGAAATGTTATTCCCTTGCCCTCCGGTACTCGCCCCTCCTTCCATGCCTCCTACTCAGGTGGCACAGGAGGCACCGGTCATCTCTCCCCCGGTTACGGAGGAGGAGATGGGGAGGGATATCGAGCGCCTCCGCACCACCGGGCGCAAAGCACCTGGCCCTGACGAGGTCCCGGGTCGGGTGCTAGCCATAGCTTTGGGTCATCTTGGGGGGTGGCTTCGAGAGCTGTTTGACAGCTGCCTTGCGGTCGGGCAGTTCCTGAAACCCTGGAAGACGGGGTGGCTCTGCCTGATAGGGAAGGAAGGCCGCCCTCCGGATTGTGCGTCCGCGTACCGGCCCCTGGTGTTGCTGGACGACACTGGGAAGGCTCGAGAGGATCGTTGCCTCCCGGGTCGTCAGGCATCCTGAGGAAGTGGGGCCGAACTTGTCGGACGTGCAGTTCGGCTTCCGGTCAGGGCGTTCCACGTTAGACGCCCTGACCCTCCTAAAACAGGTCTCCACGGAGGCGACCTCTCAGGGCGAAAGAATATTGGCGGTATCTTTGGACATCACCAACGCCTTCAATAGTCTGCCGCATGGTGTCATACGGGAGGCGCTCCGATTTTTCGGAATACCTCTGTACCTGCAGCGGCTGTTGGAGGCGTACCTGGACGGGAGAGAGGTTGCCTTCGTGGATGGAGGGGGCAGATGGTCCGACGCCACACGGCGTGTGGGGTGCCGCAGGGGTCGGCCTTGGGTCCACTCCTGTGGGACATGGGCTACGACTGGGTGCTTCGCGGTGCGCTTCCTTCTGGAGCGCACCTTATTTGCTACGCGGATGACACCCTAGTCGTAGCCCGAGGGGGGGAAATCAATAGCCTGTTGCGCCTGGCCACGGAAGCTGTCACACTCGTGGTCGGGCGCATTAGAAGGCTGGGCCTTGAGGTGACCCTCAATAAGACCGAGGCCCTATTGTTTTATGGGCCTCGGCGAGGGCCAACTCCAGGGGCCCATATCTATGTCGAAGGCGTCCGTGTCGGGGTGGGGACCCAGATGAAGTATATGGGCCTCACCCTGAACGGACGCTGGCATTTTGAGCCCCATTTTAAGGGGCTCAGACCACGCATAGTCAAGGCGGCAGCGGCGCTCGGACGACTCCTCCCCAATACAGGGGGACCGGGTGCTGTCTGCCGCCGCCTCTATATGGAGGTCATCGGGTCCATGGCCGCCTACGGTGCACCGTTGTGGGTCGACGCCCTCAATGCCACCAACATCCGTGCGCTGAGAGCTGCGCAGCGTACCGTGGCGTTGAGGGTGATACGAGGGTATCGAACGGTGTCCTCAGCGGCGGCCATGGTGCTGGCCGGCTCCCTTCCTTGGGAGCTGGAGGCGGAGGTGCTTGCCGCCGTATACACGTATACGTATACGGCGGCTAAGAAACGATTAGGGGAGCCTCTAGCTCCCAGAGAAATAGAGGAACGGAGGAGAGCAAAGAGGGAAGAAATGGTGGAGAGATGGAGGCGCGACCTGGCGGACGCACGTTACGGTCGATACACGATCGACGCCGTCCGCCCGGTCCTGCTGGAATGGTACCAGAGGGGATGGGGCTCCCTGACGTTCCTTCTGGTGCAGGTGCTGACCGGGCATGGATGTTTTGGTTGGTATCTGCACCGGATAGCACGCAGGGAGCCGACTGCTGTATGCCATCAGTGCGGCGTTGACCCGGACACCGCACAGCACACTATATCGGAGTGTGCTGCGTGGGAGGAGCAGCGACGCACGTTGGTTGCGGTGGTAGGACAGGATTTCTCGCTGGCGAGCGTGGTTACGGCCATGGTCGGCAGCGAGGATGTGTGGAATGCTATGGCCTCATTTTGCGAGGAAGTCGTCTCGCAAAAGGAGGCGGCGGAGAGGGTCCGTGAGCAGGATCCTCAAAGTGGCCGTCTCCGCCAACGGAGGATAGGTAGGAGGAGGCGGCAGTTTGACCGCCTCCTCCCACCGTAACCGGACCAGGGAAGATGGGTCGGGTGCCCATCATCCCATTGCCGGGGGACATGCGGAATATTCTTTCATCCCTTGTCCTCCATTACGGCGGTAGTGGGCACCCATGGGGTTTTAGTCCGTGCGAGTCGGACATCACCCACTCTCTCCCCCGGGAGGGTGGCGTATCCATAAGGGATTTCCCCATGTAAAAAAAAAAAAATCATCCCATTGCACAGGTCCGGCGGACAAGGGAGACGGCCGGGGTGTACCCGGTTGTCTCCATACAAGACGAGGCCCGGCGGCAGTGCTTTTGCTGCTGGGCCTACCGCTGGGGCGGCACGATGAAGTCTATAGAGATCTCGTGCCGTCCCAACCATAGCGGAAGACGTACATCGTGGGGTTTTAGTCCGTGCGAGTCGGACATAGCCCACCCTCTCCCCCGGGAGGCTGGGTATCCATAAGGGATTTCCCCACGTTAAAAAAAAAAAAAAAAGATAGGTCGCGATTTTTACACAAAACAGGCGGCAGTCCAAGCCGGGGTGTCCCGTGCACTCTTGAGTTAGTCGCCCAAACATCCCAAATCGGCTTAGTGCCTTCAGTACTCGTCTCGGTAGTTCGGTGAAGCTGTAAAGACCTTTCCAGGTCAACATAGTTGTCATTTCTTTTGTCATTTGAGTTGACTTAATACAGTCTGATGATTTTATTAATCACTGTTTTTTACATAACTTTCCACGCTGGTGAAGTCGCGGGCACAACTCTTTTTTTTTATTGTAGCACGGCAAAATGACTGCACTATGCCTGATGGTAAGCACAGTGCAATCCAAAAATGATAGCGACCACCGATTGACACACTATCTATCATCGGTCGCCACTATCATGTCGGCTTGCAAAAAGCTGGATATGCACAGGCTGATCCCGAAACGCGACGCGCAGAAGCGAATCACTATTACGGGCTTTTTCGTCATATACATGGTGGTTGCGACCCAGTCGGGCTGTAAAACCCTACCACCTCGCTTTCGCCATTGCCTCGTTCGTTATTCAGCAGGGTGCACCACGTGCAGGTGAAGTTGGCTTGGGTGTCTCAAGTCTTATGATGTTATTTGACACCCCTTACACCCCGTTTATAATATAAGTTAGGATTGAAATCAAAATTTACAAAGATAAACGTAATAATATATTAAAATACACAACCCCTTACGTGACTATACACTAAATGTATAGAGTTTGTGTATGTTCTAATTATTTCATCCTTGTTTTAGCTTACAAATTATACGAATGATTCACTAGACCGTTACAATTGTTCTAGTTACTAGCTAAAACAAATTTACGTTCGTAGCAAATATATAGATACTTGTATTTTGCTTTAATGTTCCATGATAGTGTAGATTTAATTCGAATGAATAAAAAAAATGTTTCTAAATGTGAAACGTTTTACTGTTAAAGTTGTTCTAATTAATAGGTTTGACTTTTGACTACGAACTCACTTAATTTTAAACATTGGTTTAGCCTCATATGTTAAACATATTAAGCCTATTCACAGGAATAGCTCTCAAGAATATCTGCCGAAACACACTTATAAGACCCATGTACTGGGAGGCGGTTGTAGGTGGTAGAGGGTCGGCTCGTCCGGGATAGTATCCGGGATCCCTCTCATAGAAAACCGACGTGAAGTAACAGTACTTGCATTGTTGCGTTTCATTTGGTCAGTGAGAGCGCCGGAAGACCACCACCCTCCCTCTACCTTCCCTCTCTTCCCCTTCCCCCTCCTCCCTTCTTCACCAACACGGGCTAGCAACGCAGTTACGACTCCTCTGGTGTTGCTGGTGTCTATGGACGGTGGTGATCACTTAATATCAAGTGACCCACCTGTTCGTTTGCCTCTTATAATATAAAAAAAAAAGATTATTCCATTAATACTATTAACTATTAATATATTAATTAATATAATTTATTAATTACTTGAAGAATACGAATGCCTTTTTAAACTTTATTTTGTTTAAAATATATTACCTACAATTCACACAAACGCGACTTAGTCTACAATGACATAATTAGTTTGTCATGGTTCAGGAACAGTCAGTGTATCCAGCTGTCAAGAGCCTTGTAGATCAACACGACAAATCTAATAATAAAAAAAATGGTCTGCATGTATGTTTTTTAAATTATACAATAAAATAAATCACTCATATCGAGTTTTACAACCAGTATTTTTATAAAACCTACACATCTGTGTCGGACGCCTCAGTCGCGGAATCTATTTGCTTGTAGGTCGAATAAGCGGTCATTGTTTTAAGATTTTTAAAAGATAAGCCTTAAAAAGATAAGATTTTAAAAAGATTTACTTTGAAGGATACAACGACTCTATTGGATCTACAAACCGTTGTAAATAATTGTACAGCTTGCTCTTTGTTTGCTTTTAAAAATAAATGAATCTCGATCGATAGAACAAACTTTATGTCGCGACGAAATTGAGTCCGTTCTAAAATCCTAAAATAATAGATAGATTATACGGTGTATTTTTCAGTATTAGGTACATGATTGAAATTAACTCGTGACGTACATTGGAACAAAGGACATTGGATACCTACATAATAATCTATTTAAATAATTTCGGAATTTCGACTTACTTGATGGCGCATGGTATATTTAGTTTACCGATTTATGTTTCCGAATAAACACGGTCTATTAATTATAAGTTTTTACTTTGCAATTATGTATATTAACGAATACGAATATATTCGTGTAAAAAAATTTATATGTAGGTAAAAAGTGTTCTAATTGCATCATCCAAAAAGATATGGGATGAATATAACAATATTTCAATCGGTCCATCAAAAATAATTGTAATTTTTATGACGATGCGACTTTAGTACGAGAGAAAAGTAGATAGCCATCTATCTAGTACCTTCAAACGAGCAATTCTTGTATATTTTTATATCTGTATAGATTTAGGATCTCGGAAACGGCGTCATCTATTTCCGTGAAACTTAGCATATAGGTACTTTCGGGGACGACAAATCTATTTATCTAGATTTAATTCATAGAAAACTTTTTTAACTGAGTTTTCAGGCAATGATAAAATATATGTAGAATATATAGATAAATTTCGCCGCCGCTGTCAAAACAAAAATAGCTCAGATGGAAATCAGTTGCTTCGAAAATCCGTGCAACCCCAGTTCGAATCCGAGTGACAGCAGAAGAGATATATTTTTTTAATATATATATTTTTTGTAAAAAATAATAATTTTATGAGGCAAACCTAACAGTTTATTTTAATTTTAAAAAGTTTTTCAAAGAACCGAGCCAGGCTGGGTTGCTCAGGTACTTAGACTTAATACATTCAAATGGCTTTACTAGTCACTATTTTGTACATCAGGTTCAACTAAGATGGAATCGTGGGCATAGCTAGTTGCTAATAAAAACCAATGCCTTAATATTCAGAAATATAATTTTTAATAGCTTCAGAGCGCAGGCGGATTCGGGTGCTTGCACAGTGAATGCTAGGTGGCGTCTGCGTATATTTGAATTAGACGTACCCGCGCAAGCATCCAAATGCAATCTGAAACAGGTTTAAGATATCTCAACAACAATAGATAGCCAGTGGTATGGGTTGAAGCCAATGGAAAGTTAGTAGAGATCAATTGTAGCAAGTCAATACAATGAAACACTAGGTCATTGGTACAAGCTTTGTGTCGAAAGTACGATCGCCTAGTCATTACCAAGATTTCTAGAATTATACCGACGTCAGACCTGTAATATATTTTAGTTATTCATTAAAGTTAACAATATATACATATAATGCTTGATTGTGGTAGGAAAAACTAGATAACAAAACATAGCATGAAAAGCTTTTCGATTTCTATCTAAGATATTACACGAATATTACTTCGTAGAAACTTATAAGCCACTTCATATCGTTACTGCTTTATGTAAAATTACTCGTGAAATTTTTATTCCTTACGTTTAATTTTCTGTTTTATCAGAATTTCCATGAACTAATTTAGAAACAAACGGTGTTATTACAAAAATGTACAATAAGTATTAAATATTTCTTTTAAAAAGGTTTCGTACGAAATGAACCGCGTTCGCCCGAGGCAAGTTCGCGTTATCCTTTCTTCGCAAGTCTAACCTAACCTAACCAAAGCGAGACAAAAGAACAAGATGGTGAACATTCAGCGAGCGCGGTGCATTTAAAACGTAAGCTTTTTTAAGCAAGTATTCAATACGTATTTACCTTTTTTGTAATAACACCGAAAGGTTTTACCATATTTTTAAAAGGCGGCTCTGAATAAAATTTTTCGCGCCACCAAAAAGTTATTTGATATAAATAATACTCATTACACGTTTTCATTTATTTTAAATAAAAGAACTTTCCGAAACCGAGATAAAAATCACCAGTTTCATTATAATATTTGTCCTCCTTTTTGGGCTTAAAGGCATTAACATACCCGTTGTATATCAGCCGTATTATCCGTAGAGCCCAATATTATTTCAGTTCATTAAATCTTACTACAAACAAGACCTTTCTTTATCTCAGTATATAATTATCCAATTTAAAACCGACATAAACAAAAATACTTATTAGTTTGTTAATCTAACATTGTGGTACGCAATAGAAATGAAGGTAGCATGGTAGCATATACAAAAAAAAATCAATATAAATAAATTATTTTAAAGTTAGGATTATTTGTTGGGATACATACCTGTAGGACTAAAAACGTAAATGAAATTTTTTTGGCAATGGGTTAATTAACTTTAATAATAAAAATATCAATAGTATAAAACAAAGTCCTCTACAGCGTTTGTCTGTCTGTTCGCGATAAACTCAAAAACTACTGAACGGATTTTCATATGGTTTTCACCAGTAGATAAAGTGATTCATGAGGAAGGTTTTAGTATATAATTTGTCAAGGACTCTTTTATAATTAGGGCGGGATAACGTCTGTAGGGCCCGCTAGTTACTAAAATACTCTAAGATGCTCAGTGTATAAATGATGATTAATCAATTAATAACACATCTAGTATTTACTAATACCTTAATTTTTGCTAATTAGTTTCACGTCTTGTACACTTATATCATCCCGCTAATCTGTCTTTCTTAGTTTATAGCATATTCCTAACTTTTTATCGCTGTAATTCGACCTTGAAACTCGAAACCTTTCGGGATTCGATGTTGTGTTCAAAAACATAGTACGCCAAACGTACCACGCACGCAAAAGTACGCAAATTTAAAAAAAATCATACATATATGTATTGGTTCGAACTTGTGGACATCGAATTGACATTCCAGCTGTGTCAGGTCACTTGATAACCACGACTATTAACGTATTTTGATGTATTACATTTAAATTTCATATCAAGAGTCGTCTGTGCAAAATATACAATGACTATAAACTGTTCGGTAAATGCTAACGACTTGATATAATTGTAATTTTGTTTATTTTTATTTATTCAATTACTTCCCAAAAGAAAGACTTATTAGTAAACGGGATTCACGAATTGCATCTGATAATCTATGCCTTACTACTACCGTTACTATGACATTTTAAAAGTTTGTCTATTTAATTGAAACCCTCTAGTAAAAATCTATTTTTAGTATTATTTGTTTTTACCAGTTTCATATAGATTTTAGATCCCACTATAAGTTGTCGTACACAACACAATAATGTATTTTTACAGTTTATTGTAGATAAATTGATAAGCAGAAAAACCGATTCAAAATTAATTTTGGTTTTACGTAACGTAATTTACAGGAAATTTAACAATACTTGTGTTTTTCCGTAAAAATAACGTTTTGTAATTCATTGGTATTTTTATTATTTTTTCTATATCTAGCTTCTTTTCGTATTTGTAAGTAAAGAAACGTGATTGAGCATTCAAGGGTTAAGATAAGTAAGACAATGGTACAAGCGAGAAAAAACAAAGGTGAAAGTCTGATATGACGCGAGTAGTACCACGCAGGTCAATCCGTGCCGCCCGCCGAGTGAGAATGATTAATCGTCGTAGCGAGTCCGCAACGAGAAAATAACTATTTCTCATCTTTTCAAAAGGCTGTCCGAGCGAAAGTGCCACAGGCAGCCGTGTTACAGCTAAGTGCTTACACATCGATCTGCCTTCGGTCCTCTTTTTATTAGGTATATTGGATTTCGTCATGTTCTTTCGTATGAATATAACATTATTTAACGCAATATGTATAATATATTACTGACCTTTGGTACCTTTGATATGTTTTTTGGAAATAAATTATTATTGTACGAAAAGGCAAAGCAATATCCGTTTTTAGTTCTAGAAAAACAACTTGTTTTAAATCTAGCCAGAACATACTGGCAATATCCGTTATTCTAATTACATGTATGAATTAGCAGAACGAAGACATTAAGCACACATTGATAGTAATGGATATAATAAGATATATTAAACTATGCCATGACAGTGAGTGACACTGACCGCCCAAAGGGAAATACAATCCATCAGCAAACTGCTCACCAAGTCCATTAGTAACTGTAATTTACTCTTTCCTACTCTTATAATTAATTGATTATATGAAAGATGGTATATGATTCCTATTTATTAATGGATATATTTTCCGTTACATCGAGTAATTTTGAATTTTGATATAAAGCTCCATTTAAAACATACTATAACGCAAGTAATGAATGCATCGTTTCAAAGCACCCGATTAGGTCTCCCACGGCAGCGGCTCAAGCCTAGGTTCGATCCCTCGGTAGGGAGCCCTTGAGTGCGTTGCTTGCGTGATATGGTGACACACAAATATGGTGACATACATCACCGCTACAACACTATATGATTACCTCCACACACGTGCACGCCTACACGCTTACACATGAAAGTGGAAGGTTTTATTTTTTTCCCTTATCGAACTGAAAAACTCTCATTTTTTTTATGGAGGAGTTGTTGAGGCGTGTATGCTTGGTACACATATACGTTTCAACAATTCATACATATATGAATAGTTAGCTAGGTTAGCTAAGATAGGTCGCGATTTTGCATGCAACAGGCAACAGCCAAGCCGAAGTGTGCCGTGTACCCTTGAGCTGGTTGCCAAAATAAGATCGGCTGAGTGCCTTAAGCGCTCGCCTTAGTAGTCCGGTGAAGCTGTTAAGACCTTGCTGGGTCAATAGCGTAGTCATTACGAAAAAAAAAATCGTTTCAAACAATCGGTTAGGGCCGTTAGAAATGTTTACATCATATAAGAAATTACATGTTTGATAACCTTGAGGGTAAAGATGCAACGCTTCGTATTCAAATAATGGCTGTTTATTCCTACACCTTTAAGACCTGGCTACCTAGCTAGACTAGCGCAAATACGGAGCTTTTAAGAAACAATGAAGTAGATCGTGTTAGTCGACTTTATTGTAAATTTTATTTTTTTTATTTAACACTAGCCTCTGCCCACGACTTCGTTTGCGTGGAATAGATACACTAATACTAACACTAACACGAATTAGTTCTCAAAAGGAAAAAAACATCCCGATTTTGAAATATTTTTCATCTGTGCTCAGCTCCTATTGGTCTTCTCGTGATGATATATAACCTATAACCATTCTCGATGAATGAGCTATATAACACTGAAAGAATTATTCAAATCGGACCAGTAGTTCCAGAGATTACCCCCTACAACGTCACAGCATCACAACATCACAAACTCACAAAGTTTACTTTTCCTTATAATATTAGTATAGAAGTATAGATAACTATATTGGAGTAACTGGATGGATTGGTAATTCTTCTAAATATTGTAACATAATTTAGAATCGGCTTAACGATAATATCAGCCCAGTTGAATATTATTGGCCTTAGTATATCTATCCATTTTGTAACGTTGAATAGATTTGTAGGCTAGGTTGTAGGTTAGAAAATTAAAAGAAATTTGAGCTTTAGGTGAAATGAAACGTCATAAAATGTTAACTTAGTGTTAGGATATTTTTTAACGTT
Source organism: Antheraea mylitta (assembly GCA_014332785.1). Taxonomy (NCBI): domain Eukaryota; kingdom Metazoa; phylum Arthropoda; class Insecta; order Lepidoptera; family Saturniidae; genus Antheraea; species Antheraea mylitta. Next base: position 7,030,700 of record JACEII010000010.1, read on the forward strand.
CGTTTAGTTAGCTTACTCCGTCAAGTTGTAAATTCATCGCTAACATCGATTGTTACGATACGAATAGTATATAACTATTATCCACAATATCATCACCTAAAAGCCGCAAATGTGCTCAATTTAAATTGAACTATAGATATTTAAATTATACTCTTCACAGATCCAAAATTAACAATGTTCATGTAATGTATTTTTATAATACTTAAAAATAAAATATTTATAAACAAGCGAAGTTCACTGTAAGTCTTATTCTTTTCTTCTAAATGTTCTTTGACAAAAGCCGCCGATGCGCAAGTTTTGGGTTACAAAAAGACCACGTGTCGCTAAGGATTTTGATATAAGCCACAATGTTTCGTGCGTGGACATTTCTAATCAACTCTTGTCACATATTTAGTTAATTGACTGGTTCCATAATTTTTTTTTCCTGAACGTGAAATTTAATTAAACAAAAATAAATTGAGGTTTTAGTTTAAAATAATGTTTCTAGTTACTATCGTGAGCTTGAGAATGCAAAACAATTAAAAACCAGTAAATTCTTTAAGCCTTCGAATAATTGCAATAAAATTAATAATAGATACTTATTTTCTAACCATGGAGTATATTATACATGTTTCTTTACGAAATACCAACGCATATTTACGATTATTCAGGACATAACTTAGGTATCTTTCTCGAACGAATAAGAAGAGTTTACTGTACATGAATTAATAAAATCTGCTGCAAATATTGTTCGTTGTTAAAATCTCCATGAATAAATGACATTAAGAAAGAAATATATAATTAAATTTAAAGTGGTATTTACGTTAATCTAGGAGTCGAGCCGGTTTCAAAATACGAGTAGAATTTATGCCAGCAACGACGCGAAAGACTAGTTTTTAATAACACTGAATTAAAATAATTTATTCCATTTAAATTGTGTTTTTAGAATTCTATTTTAGATTAATAATAACATTTGTATATATTTTTTTATATACGTTCGATTTTAGCATTTTATTGTTAACAATTTAATGAAATCCTTAATCTATACAAATGAATTGCTAGAGGTCTAAGAGGTTTTTCATGAAATATTGAAAAAAAATGTACAGATTTTGATCCATGCATTTCGTTATAATTCTTAGAGTCTTGGTTCTTATCTAAAAAATGTCGTGATAGCTTCATTTATTAAATAATTATTAAAGATTTAAGAAGCTATGATTATTATAAGCACCGTGCGCTCAGCGATGTATATTTTTTTGCTACGGAAAAGTGGTGCATACGGTTTAATGGTTATGTTTATTCCTATGTATAATATAAAAAATATATTGTAAAAATACTAAATGACACAGACATCGAGAGAAAGTCGCGGGTATTTGGTAGTCTATTATACATGGTTAAACAATTATATGTATATATATATATTCCTAGCTGTGCCCGCGACCTCGTTTGCATGGAACTTTGATTAATAAAATCATCTAAATATATTACGTCCATTTACTTATATACATTCTCTTGTACTTACGTCGCGTCGTCGTTAAAATTATTATTTTATACTTATTATTTCAAAGATATGCTTTACGATTTCCTTGGTGTGGTTTTATTGTGAACGTAGTATTTTAGCGTTGACGCGTGTTCATACAAACAGACAGACAGACTTTTCTAAAAATGATTGAAATGTGTTTTATTACTTATTTCTAAAAACCTGCAACAATTTTTTTCACGAAAATCGAAAAAGCACAGACACGTTAGATTTACATTCTTATCATATGTATAGAAGATATAGACTAAAGATGCATGCAACTGAGTCCATTTATAATTATTACTTATTAATACTGTTCGTTGTAAAAAAAAATGCCAAAGCCTAGCAAGCAGGCTGATGGTCCATCTCATAATAAATGGTTACCGACGCCTATGGACAACTCCAACATCAGGGGCATTAGTATCGTGTTCCGGACTTTGAAGAGCGTGTTTCAATCCGTTTTTGAAAAGCCCTATGTCATAACCATGTGGAAACACCATACTAGGTAACCTATTTCACAAAGGTAGCTTACGTGTAATAAAGCTTCTAAACAAACTTATGATCGTTGCCATTCTGATAGGCTTTAGGGTATATGGATAAAAAGCTAAGCAACGGCGCGTGGTGCGAACTTGGAACCGTAATGAGGGCATAATTTCAGAAAGTTCTTCAGAACATTCTCTGTTACACATACCGAAAACAGACATAGAGATCCAATGTTTCTCTAAAATCCTAATGCATTTAGATCGCATGATAATTCGTAAATATATACTTGGTCATAGCAAATGGAATAATATGATTTTTTCCACGTTAATTGCCTAATATCCATTGTCGTATTACAATCAAGTACCTGGGCTAGCGAGCCTAGCTTGGTTCTTTACAAAACATTTTTAAATTAAAATAAACTAAATAAACTGTTAGATTTGCCTTATCAAATTATTATTTTTTTACAAATAAAATAATATTACAAAATTATATTTCTTCTGCTGTCACTCGGATTCGAACTGGGGTTACACGGATTGTCGAAGCTACCGATTTCCATTCGGGCTATTTTTGTTTTCACAGAGTCGGCGAAATCTACCTTTATATTCTAGCTATATTTATCCATTGTCTGAAAACTCAGTAAAAAAGGTTTTCTATGAATAAAATCTACCTAGATCGATCTATCGTCCCCGAAACTACCTACATACTAAGTTTCACGGAAATAGATGACGCCGTTTCCGAGATCCTAATATACAAATATAAAAATATACAATAATTACTCGTTTAAATTCACTTTGGCTCATACAGATATCGTTTATGAAAAACATTTGAGTGTGCCGATTGTCATTTTTATTTGAGGACACACTTCAAATGTAAACAAATGTACCATTCTCCGACAGCGTAATATTATGATCGCAGCGCATTCCTATATTCAAGAACGCGATTATCCGATCATAAAAATTTATATGAAAGCAAATTCTATCGTTGGCCGTAAACGGGTCACCATAAAAATGTTGCGCCCGCTCCCATCGATATAGGCACCATCTGATGAGGGCGATTATGTTTATGGGGCACGCATTCCGCACGGCGACGGTCCAAGGCCTCTAAGCGCTCGACCTCAAACTGCTGCAATGTATCATTTTTATGGTCCCAGCCAAAGTGAATTTGCAGGCCGAGATAACTTGGCCATGTTAGTTATTTACAGTCTAATGTGGACGGCCGTAATTTTAGTACGTAACAATATTACCAAATATTTATGCTCTGTTTCTGTACAGGAACATATAAGTAGTACACATAGCTGTAACCGAGCTGATATTGCGAACTCGTATAATTTACATTAGTTTCGAATGTAAATGTTAGTTACTATTTTGTACCAAAATGAAACAATCTAAGATAAACAACCTAATTTTACCTGGTATTTCGACTATATTTATACAGATAAACAAACTGAACCAGTTTTGATAAGATCTTTACTGACAGATAAAGTTTTTTTCATAGTAATATTTCGGCTACATTACATTACGCTGTTCCATAGGTATTAAGCAGTATTGATAAAATTAAAAAGAGATAACATAAAATCGGTTAGAACGATTACGTTACGAGTCTCCACAGATTCACAATGACCGCAATCCCAGCTAGAACGAAGAAGATTGAAAGCTTTTTTCTTTGTTGTTTTGAAGATGTAGAATCGCCTCCCAGCCAGTGTGTTCCCTTCCTCATATGATATGCGGTCCTTTAAGAGAGGCGTGAAGAGGCACTTTTGTAGGTCGGCATGATAGCGACGACTGCCGTTGCTTTTGAAGACCAACAGTCGCCGATATTTGTGGAGTGTACCGTACTTTCCATCAGGTACTATGCAGTCATTTTGTCGAACCAGTTTAAAAAAAAACTTTTTTAAAAATACTTTACCGTTTGACCACAATCTCACCTAATGTTAAATAACTACGTGGTCTAAGATGACAAGCTCGTTATACTTAGAGGGACATGCTCTCAAGTGCAGATGTTTTCCTTCATAGAAAGTTCCGACTCAGTTGTAGATATAGAATCCGAACGCGCTCATCACGTAATAAGCCCTTTTCTAATATCATAGGAGTCAACGATCAAGTGGGTCACCTAATGTTTAGCGATCACTATCATCCATAGACGCTTGCAAGTGCATTGCCAGCCTGTGTTTGGGAGGAAGGTAAGAGGATAGAGGGAAGGTGAGGAGAGGTGGGCCTCCGGCACTCTCACTGACCGAACGAAACGCAATAATGCAAACACTGTTACTTCACGTCGGTTTTCTGTAAGAGGTTGGTACTACCCCGAACGAGCCCAACCATTCATTCAGCCAGTAATAGCTTCAGCGTGGCTCTACCACCTACAAGCTTATCGCTTATAGAAATGAAATACGAGGACACCGAAAATATTCTAACACCCCTTTATAATAAATAAACTGATGGATTTGTTACCTTGTAATACTCAGTATAACCGACTCAATAATATATATATGCACTATTTTACGCTCTGTTGTCTTACTCTCGCAGCCACACACACACACGCACGCACGCACGCACGCACGCACGCACGCACGCACGCACGCACGCACGCACGCACGCACGCACCCACACACACACACACACACAATCACACACACACACACGCGCGCGCGCACACATATATGCTCAATACACCGCGAAATACACACCTTTATTTTTACACATACACACAGACTCACATGCTCAACAATCATGCATAGTAGGAGCTCATGATGAATCATAACAATTTACCAAAAATTTTTAATAATCAGTGGAGTTTGCGCTGGCGTCTGTGATACAGTCTCAAGACTAGTACAGACGTCAACGTGATCTTAAATTGGCACCATCAGTGACATTTTAATTCTGTAAATAATTTATGTAAAACTTATTGGACAATAAATTGTTATTAATAGTAGTTTCACGATTACATTAAAAAAAATAGAAGACTGCTTCCGTTTAATTCATCCAGCGCGTATAAAACAATAAACCCATTTCCATGAGAACGAAGTTAAACCAGTTTAAAATATAAAATAATCGATTTTTTTTGTGGTTTAATCAGCAGAACTACTAGCAGAACTACAAGTAATAGAGAAAAGATTAATTTTATTACACATATATAATATAACTTCTCATGAAAATAGGCTTGAATAAATTTTATATTAAGAATTACTGTTGACGTTCTGTAAGGTAGCGTAAGAATTGATAGTTTATTTATTCGGGCCTTAAATTAACTGTTAATTAAAGTTTCATTCAAGATTAGTGACATGTAGCTTCTTTAAAAAATAATGTAGGTAGTAGTAGAAGTCTTGTAAGTGATAGAGCCACGCTGAAGATATAACTGGTTTCAGCAGAATGGGTTGGCTTGTCCGGGGTAGTACCATCCTCTCACAGAACACCGACGTGAAGTAACAATGCTTGCATTGTTGGGTTTCGTTCGGTCATTGAGAACGCCGGAGGGCTACCTCCCTTCCTCCCTCCTCCTTTCCTTTCCTTCCCTTCCACTCCCCCCTCACCCATATACAGGCTAGCAACGCACTTACGACTACTCTGGTGTTGCTAGTGTCTATGGACGGTAGTGATCACTTAACATCAGGTGACCGACCTGTTCGTTTGCCTTCTTTGATATAAAAAAGTAGTGCCTATTTTTTGTTTTCATTCGACCTTCAAGCCAAAGTGAAATAAGCCCTTAATTTCCTTTTTTTTTTATTATAATTCATCGTTGAAGTAGATGTGATAGTAGTGATGTGTTGAAGAAAAGTGTAGTTATATGTAGCCCAGGTAACTCTCTGACAAGCTTTCTATTTGGTAATTAAAATCCTGTAAGAATATTTTCAGGCAATATACAGAAATATATAAATAAACAAAATATATTTAATTATTTGGAATCAAAATTATTTGGATGTTATTTATACATTATTTTAACTTTTGTTTTATGTTTATTAAATTTAAAAGTTATTAAGTTCATTGTATTCGGTAACTTGCATATAATCATATGTACTTAGGAAAAAGCTCCTATTTCAAAATTACAGACCACATTTCAACTTCACAGGCCTTGTAGCGCAATGGTAGAAGACCAAGAGCGGGTTCGGTCCTCGTTCATTATTGATTTACGCAATGTACGTGTTGAGCTCTAGGTCTATCACATTTTTCATTTACCTGCAACATAAGCTATGCTTGGTTTTAATTTTTTTTATAACATAGGAGACAAATGAACAAGTGGGTCACCTGATATTAAGTGATCACCACCGTTCATAGACACTTGCAACACCAGTGGAGTTGCAAGTGCGTTACCAGCCAGTGTCGGTTTTCTGTGAGAGGGTGAAACTACCCCGGGCGAGCTGACCCATTCATGCTGAAGTAATAGCTTCAGCTACAGATAGACTAGCTACAATGATGAAATGAAATGAACATATATGCATGATGTATGTATGCAAGATCATATCCGCACATTTATTTATTGATATAAATAGATCCACTATATATTTATTTTATACTGTACTAGCAGATTATAATGCTATAGCTGATAGGTACTAGTAACAGTTCAATCGAATCCAAAAAGTAAGTAGTCTTGAATCATATATGGAAGACTTCGCATTGAATGGCCATAGCCCTCAACGAAACTCTATTTGGATTATATATAGGGTATATATAATATGTTTATTATACCATATTAAAATAGTGCCACTGTCTATAGAATTTAATCTATTAGTAAAACTTTCTGAAACAATTAAATGTTTTAACTTTCAACAAACCATTCACTGGGAATCAAGTGCTGACGAAAATTCAACGTTTCTGCGAAATGAAAGTTATTGAGTTGTAGTGTTGGATAAAAGTATTTTAATTATCGACTAAACGCTTTGGTATTTTGCTCGAAACTCGAACAATTTTCATTAAACTGAAAAAAGAATCGAAGTATAATTTATTTTCAATTTTACAGTCTAATAATCTACTATTACAATACTTTATTTTTTTATACTGATACTTTAATTTGAAGCAGCAAATAGTCTAACGTAAAAAGTAAAATGAGATTTTACCCCTAACTGGAACGATTTAGAAATAGGTTGCTACTCTTGAAGATGAGTTGGAAGCCTTCGAGTGTTAGTTCATGGTATATAATTTTTTTTTATTCTGCAGCCTCTTGATACGCACTTTTTTTGCTTCCGTATAATCTATACTATATTAATATTATAAAGAGGTAAAGTTTGTGAGTTTGTGAGTTTGTGACGTTGTGATGTTGTAGGGGGTAATATCAGGAACTACTGGTCCGATTTGAATAATTCTTTCAGTGGTATATAGCTCATTCATCGAGAATGGATATAGGCTATATATCATCACGCTAAGATCAATAGGAGCGGAGTACAGATGAAAAATGTTCCAAATCGGGATGTTTTTTCCTTTTGAGAACTGCTGCGTGTTAGTGTTAGGGTTAGTATATCTATTCCACGCGAACGAAGTCGCGGGCAGAGGCTAGTTTATTATATACGTTAAAAATTATTGTATCTGTGAGCAACTATTCGGGTTTAGTTTACTTAACTATTAGCTACTTTAGGATGGGTTTTTTATAACGTTATTGTCTTTATGGCGGTTGCATTTTGATCTTCATGGCCATTTTAAATTTATAATCCACAATGTCCCACGCCGATGCGTCCACGGCACGCACAGATTTCGGGCCTGAAAACTGTTCTGTTGAGCTGAATTAGGCATGTCAGTCACTAAAGCTTCTATGGTGTACACTAAAAGTTTTTACACTCTTAAGGGTATCACAGGAAAAAACAATGATACGTCGTTCACATGAAAATGGTATTGTTGTCTCACAAAAATTAGTACGTATTCTATTTATCTGGATTAATTATTGACTGTCTTTTATTTTTTAATATGACACTGTATTTCATATTTAATGAAAACACAATTACTTTGAGGGTTAATCGCATTCAAACTAGTGAATGTAGATAGGACTATGTCCAATCAATTATCGGTTGTTGATTGTTTGATACTTAGTAAAATGTTTATTTATTTCAGACATAATATTCACTAGTCAAGATAAAAATTACCCTGAAAATTACAAAAATTATATCACTAATTTGAGCGTGCATTATTTTTTCATTTTGGAAATCTTTATATTCCTCACTAGCTGACCCGTGTCCACTTTATCGGGCAGTAAACATCTTTTCTGTAAAAATTACGGAATTTTATACAAACTTTCATCCACTTTTTACTAATTTAGCGGTTAAACTTGCAAAAATGCTTTCTATCTGTATACTAACAATATAAAAAGAACTCACATGATAATTTTCACGTACCTAGCCTTAGTAGTTTTGTGTTGTGCGTTGATATATCAATCAATCAATAACTATTTAATATTATAGGTTATTATTTCACAGGAATATCTTAATCATAAATAGTTTGAAACAACTAACTTGAACTTGTAAGACATTGCTAGGTAAATAGCGTAGTCAGTTCGAGAAAACTAACTCACTTAACGCTTTGTTTGGTTAGTATATCTGATACATCAGCTAACAAGCAACGCTAAACTGTAAAAACATTTTCACATATGTAGGTACTCTATTATCTATTTTTCTATGTCAAAAAAAATCACAGTAAACTCTCTAGAAAATTGAGCTTCTCGTACATCTACAACATATTATCCCTATAAATTCACCTGACATCCTCAATATTTCAGACGTTTTCACAGGCCTGACCTCTTTTAATAAATCCTTATGTATCTAGTTGAACGGAATTCTTGCAGGCTCGGTAGGCTCCTTGTTTGTATAGTATAATCAGAACCATTATTTTTATTCTAAGCCTCTATTATTAAAGACTAAGACCCTGTACTTTTTTGTGACGTAAATATTATGCGGATTCTTAAAAGTTTTTCTTAGAGATTTTTTTTTTGTAAATTTTGTAAAATAGCGATACACAGTTATCATATTAGTCCTAACTGATACCTAAATAGATAATAATATTTTATATTATTTATTTTATTAGCTAAACGCAATGAAATGTAATCTATGTCTATACATACAATAAGAATGTAAACCTAAAGTGTCTGTACTTTTTAGATATTAAAAAAAAATACTGTAGGTGTCTTGGAATAAGTAATAAAATACATTTTAATTAATTTTAGGAATGTCCGTCTTTCCGTCTGTTTGTATGAACACGCGTCACTGCTAAAACATCGCGCTCATGAGCATCAAAAGCATAAGGCATATCTTCGAGTAACATATATTTTTTGTTTCATTAAAATCCGTTCAGTCTATCAAAAGTTATTGTAATTTTAATGACGACTCGACTTGTATGAGAGAAAATTAGATAAATAAAATGGGTTTAATATATTCTGATGGCTTTATTAATCCCTGCTTTTTGACATAAAAACTCACGCGGACAGAGTTGCGAGCACAGCTAGCTTAATACATATTTCATTATTCTAGGTATACTCCATTGTTAATTACTAACTAAATAAAGAAATTTGCGTAAGTATCATACTAATGTCGAACAATTAAAATAATTCTCTAGTTTTGTTCACTCCTGAATAATTATGAGAAACGTTTCAAGGTATAGTAACTGACTTTTGATTTGGTACGTCGGGGAGAAGACGGAAATATTCGATTAAGCTCGGTCTTATATAGTGCTGTCTCTGTCTATCGTAGTCATCGCACTGTGCAATAGAGAAAATGCTTTGTATTATATTTAGTTTCAAAAAAATGCGTTTAGAAAAATTGTGCTCGGGTTATTTATAAATAAAAATAGACTGTTCTATAAGGATGGCCCAATTCTACATTAATACGAGCGATGCCTCAAAAATAAGCTACTATGAAATAGTACTTAACCGCAAAACTGGAACTGATATCGCTTTATCAAAGTTATATAAAACTTTGATGAATCTATAGCGAAGAATAATTTTAACCTTTTGTAAATTTGAATACTTTGTTTTTATTTGTGAATAATTAGTGGCCTCTTAATAAATAGTGTTTTTGTATATCGAGCTTCGTAGAAACGATATTCGGCAGCCATATTTTATTATATTACTCTCTTAATAATATTTATTTTGTTTTGTTTATGCCGTATGTTGACTTATTATGTATTTTGGCTGCCAAACAATTTCTCTCTCTCTTACGAATTTTCACAGAATACTGTAGCCACGTAAACATTCATATGCGATCCCGAAAATAGATAAAAGTGCTATATCAATATTATAACTCTTAGAGACACTTAATAGCCAATATATTGAAGCATGGTAAAAATAACAATAATTATATTGCTTTCAATGTTATTTTCCTCTTGCGGTAACGATGCAATCACATTACGGTCGTCCCACTGATTAGTGCTGCATTAAACTTACAGTCGTTGGGGAATATAACCCAACTAAACAGGCATCGCATAATCCAGTAGAACTATTAGATATCACATAATGTAATTTAACTGTAAGGCATAGCATAACTAAAGTCTTTTTTTTTTTTTCGAAATGAGTACGCTATTGACCCAGCAAGGTCTTAACAGCTTCACCGGACTACTAAGGCGAGCGCTTAAGGCACTCAGCCGATTTTATTTTGGCAACCAGCTCAAGGGTGCATGGCACACCTCGGCTTGGCTGTTGCCTGTTGCATGCAAAATCGCGACCTATCTTAGTTAACCTAGCTAACTATTCATATATATATGAGTTATTGAAACGTATATGTGTACCAAGCATACACGCCTCATCAACTCCTCCATATATTTATTATCGGAAAATTGAGAGTTTTTCAGTTTGATAAGGGAAAAAAAGTAAACCCTTCCACTTTCATGTGTAAGCGTGTAGTGTGCACGTGTATGGGGGTGATCGTGTAGTGTTGTACCGGTGATGTATATTTGTGTGTCACCGTATCGCGCATGCAACGCACTCAAGGGCTCCCTACCGAGGGATCGAACCTAGGCTTGAGCCGCTGCCGTGGGAGGCCTAATCGGGTGTATAACTAAAGTCGATTCGGATATGATAGATGGTTAGTTGAGAATTATAAGAGATGTATAAAAAATACTTACCTATTATCTATTATACTAATATTATAAAGAGGTAAAATTTGTGAGTTTGTGACGTTGTAGGGGGTAATCCCAGGAACTACTGATCTGATTTGAAAAATTCTTTCAATGTTATACAGCTCATTTATCGAGAAAGGTTATTGGCTATATATCATCACGCTAAGAAGCGGATCGGAGCACCAATGAAGAATGTTTCATAATCGTTTTTTTCCTCTTCAGAGCTTCCGCTGTATGTTTTTTTTTGAATAGGAAGCTCTGTTGACCTGGAAAGGTCTTTACAGCTTCACTGAACTATTGAGGCGAGCGCTGAAGGCACTCAGCCGATTTGGGTTCCGCTGTATGTCAATGTTAGCCCAAAGTAACTATTCCGCACGGACGAAGTCGCGGGCAGAGACTAGTAATATTATAAAGAGGTAAAGTTTGTGAGGTCGTAGGGGGTAATATCTAAATGTACTACTAAACCGGTTTTGAAATTTCTTTTACCGATAGAAAGCCACGTTGTTTGTGAGTGTTATAAGTCATATATTAACCCGAAAATTGAAAATATTTTTTGGTAGCCGGATTTGCAGAATAAGTGGAAGAAAAAACGGTCGAACGAAAATGTTTCATACGAACATTGCTTAGACGATAAATTGTGTCTTAGTAATACCAGGACAGCATGTATCTAATTTTTATATTTAAGTCACAAAAAGTATTTTTTTTTTTAAATAAAAAAATAATTTAAATCGTTAAGAGATGGTTATTGGTAATATAATCAACAATAATTATGAATTCTTATCGAAATAGGATAGCACTCAGTACTAACTAGTGGCACGGATCAGCTAGTTAAGAATAAAAGTGTACACATATAAAAAGCAGAGTGCGTTGTAAAATACAAAAACTTTTTAACAAAAAATTAAACCGCCGAAAAAACTGAAAAGCAAAAAATAATAAACCTTTTACTTTATTCATCTTAATAACTAAGTTCTTAAACTAATGTAAGTATACCTAAGTAATTTTAAGTCGGCGCCAATCAAGCAAATTAATTAATTACGTAAAGCGTGATGCGCGGCGGCGGCGCAGCGTGACACACCCCTTGCATGCCGAACGCTTACGAAGCAACCCGAACGGGCACACACGTTACCGCTGGAGATCTCACATTGTGTTTTTAATTTGATTTGGTTATTTTTGTGAATTTAAGTAATCTTTGTTCATTGGTTGTTTGGCGCCGACTCAAAATTTCTTAGGTATACTTACATTAGTTTAAGAACTTAGTTATTAAGATGAATAAAGTAAAAGGTTTATTATTTTTTGCTTTTCAGTTTTTTCGGCGGTTTAATTTTTTGTTAAAAAGTTTTTATTTTATAATTTTTTGTGGCTATGATCTTACTAATTACTACATGCTTAATTTATTTGTAATACACAACTCAGAAGCTGAATTATAAATCATGCCCTGTTCTCCTATCCTTGGGGTTGCTTTTTTCATGTTTACATGTATATGGCACCAACTTCTGGGTATACTCTTTCAAGTCAAAGGATATAAATTTAATTCGGACTATTCTGTCTTAAGATATGCTCGGTCATAGATATAATCAGTGCGTGAATAAACAGTAATTCTCGATTTTCATACTCTTAGGGTTGAAATTTTTTTCCCAAATTTAAATGGGACCAACTTCGGAGTATACCCTTTCCAATAAAAAAAGAATGATTAAAATCTGACTATACTGTAAGTGTAATACACAACTCAGAAGCTGAATTATAAATCATACCCCGTTTTCCTACCCTTGGGGTTGATATTTTCATGTTTACATGTATATGGGACCAACTACTGGGTATACTCTTTCAAATCAAAGGATAATAATTCAACTCGGACTATTCTGTCTAGAGATATGCGCGGTCATAGACATAATCAGTGCGTGAATAATCAATCATTCTTGATTTTCATACCCTTAGGGTTGAAATTTTTTTCCCAAATTTAAATGGGACCAACTTCGGAGTATACCCTTTCCAATAAAAAAATTTTTAAAAGAATTTTTAAAATCGGACTATACTGTAAAAAGTTATGCGTGATCATACATAAAAAAAAAAATATATACGCGACGAATTGAGAACCTCCTCCGTTTTTTTCGTCGGTTAAAAATACAAACTATTATATGACATAGTATTTTAATTTAAAAAATATAACAGAAACCCAACGTTACGCGGTGTTTCCAGGCGGTCACCCATCCAAGTACTTATCGCGCCTATCGTTTCTAACCTCTTTAATCGAACGAGAACCGGTGTTTTCAAGACTCTACCTAATACACGGTTTAGTTTCACCACTTTTGTCAAACAAAAAATTATCGATCAGAACTTCCAAGTCCTCCGATAAGAATAATTAAAGTCTGTTTCAATTTTATCAATAAAACAAAAATTAAGTCGTCTTAAGTTCTTGCCTCAGTTGTTAGTACAGTTATTGATCTACACCTACTGAATTGAATTGATGTACACCTATTGAGTTAGGCGTACTAGATTAAAGTGTAACTCGATAAAGAAATTTAGTATCTATGTACCTATTTAGTTTTTTCTTGTCCGCTGTACACACGCGAATCTTTTTTTTAAATCTATATAAACAAAAAATAATTGTTGTATTTGTTTTATATCAAAAGAGTCCAACGGACGATTGGGTCACCTGATGTTAAGTGATCACCACCGTTCACAGATACGAGCAACACCAGGGAAGTCGCAGATTTGTTGCCAGCCTGTATATGGGGGAATGGGGAAGGGGTGAGGTAAGGAAAGGGAAGTGAGCGACCAGCGCTCTCACTGACCGAACGAAACGCAACAATGCGAGCACTGTTACTATACGTCGGTTTTCTGTGAGGGGGTGATACCAGGTGAGCCACTCATGCTGAAACCAGTAAAAGCGTATGTATGTACGCGGCTGCTACTATTTGGCTAATCCTTCTTTGTAACTTGTATTTGTAACAGGACATAACTGTAAGGATATGTAAACGTTAGTGATGTCTGAAAGTGACATCACTATCTGTGCATCCACTAAAAATTATTGTAATGTTATTTTATTTTTAAATACATGTTAATTAAAAAGATAATGCCGATCGTGTTTCTCGCCGGTTCTTCTGGGTGACTGGATTGTTTTCCTAACTGTTGGTAATTTGAACGTTCATAAGCGCTTTCTTAAGGTCTAAATAGGATACAATATTTTTAATCTTTGAGTTTATGAGATTAGACTTATAAGAAAAATTAAAGATTTGGGTTTAAAATTTACCAAAACAAAAATGATAAAGACAAATAAATATTTTTAAATACATTTACAGATTGCCATTCAGTTGTTCAACTACCATTTTATTTGAGCGGTTTATTGTAAAAAGAATAAATATAAAAAGAATGTTTTTATTCATAAGGAAGTGGGAGCGAAGTCGGGGTGAACAGCAAGTATTAAAATAAATAACTCGAAAAAAGTTTCATTGAAAGTACGAGATAATTGATTAAATTTTCTCCTCGTCCTGTCCCACAAATCAAATTAGGATCGTCGAATTTGTAGTTGCTACAGAAGAAATAAAAAAATGTAAAACAAAAGTAAAACAATATTGAATTTGAGAAAATAGTATATACTTTTATAATGTTACTTCTCTCGTGGGGTAATTAATCAGTTGTCAATTTTTACAAGCTTTTATTTAACTTACAGTGTCTGTTTTTAGTTTAGTTTATTAAGATTTAATCTTGGAAACTGAGTTAGAATTAGCTCGCTTAGAACTACGACATTATAATTTCGGAGGTGTGTTCAGTCCTGATGACAATACTGGAAAGAGAATAAAACTGCGTTTCACCGCTCGGCTGATCTAAACTAATATATAAAGCTAAAGAGTTTGTTTGTTTGTTTGTTTGTTTGTTTGGTTGAACGCGATAATCTCAAGAACTACAGATCTGATTTGAAAGTTTCTTTTAGTGTTAGATAGTTCATTTATCGAGGATGGCTATAGGCTACATATCATAACGTTTAAACCGATAGAAGCTGAGCACTAATGAAGAATGTCTCAAAATCGGGCTATTTTGGAAGCTTTCGATGCGTGTTAATGTCAGTACTATATGCGTTGCCATGGTAACGCGATAACAATCTCTCGCAAATATTTTCATGGTTTATTTTGTGTTCCTATTAAAACAGTTAATTCTACGTTATTTTTGCTTCCAATTTTTAATTATACGTGGTACGTTTATATCGCAAACATTTCTAAAGTTTATTTTGTGTCGCTATTCAAAAAGTTTAGTAGTAATAATATTCATCCAATAAGATAGTCAAAGGAATTAATCCATACTGCCAATTCTGAAGTAGTTAATATAGGTAGTTTTTTTCTATATCCAAGATAATGTAAAGCTATAAGCGCCAAATCCTCTATGTAATATTTCGTAAATTTTTATCTTCTTAATTTTCAAGACAACAGAATTCATGCTTCGCGGTATTATTTATCTTTCATTTCATTTATGCACAATAAACGAACCATATTACATAAAACTCTACCAATTTAACACAATATACAGATAAGTAAGACAAGATTATGAATAAAATATAAAATCCACTACATGACAGACTAAAATCCCGCCAAAAACTCCTCAAAAACTTTATTCTACGTTAGTTTTGTACCCAATTTTCGATTTGTGATATATTACGTATAATAAAAGTAAAGTGAGTGTATTTTATATTAAAAATATCCGTGATGCTACAAATATCAACATTTTTTTTAATTCTGTGGATATGTCTGTTTTTTTTTATTTGTTACGGGTAATCTCCGAAACGACTGGACCTATTTGAACGGTTTTTTTTTCTTAGAAATGACTACGCTATTGATATAGCAAGGTCTTAATAGCTTCACCGGACTACAAGTAATATTTGAACGGGAATTTTACGGACAAATAAGTAACTAATTAGCTGTTTTATTTTAAGCTACCGGGTTCAGCAGACGTTGCCCGCCCTGATAATAAGACAAACTATACCTATACCTTGCCCAATAATCATTTTATATATTGGTGAAAACGGCATGAAGATGCGTTCTGTAGTTTTTGATCTTATCGCGAACAGACATATAGACAGACGTGGAACAGGACTTTTTCTTAACTATGTAGTGATAAGCTGTTATCCGTGCCTTCGTCCATGTGAAATTAATCAAAAATGTTGTTCACTGTAAACATACACGAGCTGTACTGGACTCCAAGATTTTTTTATACCAAAGGCAGCAAACAGGCTGACGGCCCACCTGATGGTAAGTGGTTATCGTCGCCTATGAACAACTGTAACACCAAGGGTATCGCTGTTGTAATTGAAAGTCATATGTTTATATGTGATTTAAATTATAGCAAGGTATGATAATAACTTAATTATATCGACACTATGGACATATTATATCTATATAATAAAAGATTTAACACATATTGTTCGAAAATGTATAGCTTAATATTTTCATTACTTTCTTATATAGTGTAAGTGGGCACTAAGGGTCATATATAGCAGTTTAAAGTTCCAGTTATGTGGCTGATGATAAATCTCTTCCCATTCGATTCACTATTCGTATTCACATATATAATGTACAAGTACATGTTACCTGTTACAGTAGATGATGTGCGTGTGATACTTACAAATATTTTTGAAAGAGTATTATTGTAATTTACACTAGATATGTGATCAAAATTTTACATTTATTTAATATATTTAAAAAAAAAACGCGTGCCGCGGGCAACAGCTAGTTTTTCATAAAATCAAATTCAAATTCAAACTAGTCACTAGTTTAACGTTACTGCAAGTGCGGTGAAGCTGTTAAGCTGCTTGCTAGGTCAATAGCGTATTCAGATTGATAAAAAAAAGTCACGAGCATGCCGACGTCATGAGTGATGGTCGGTGACGTGAAATCACAAGATTTTATTCATTCAAAAATCCAATCAAATCCAAAATTTAAAATTTGTTAATTTTATTTATAATTCACTAAACAAAAGTAGAGTTACAAATTGTTTCACAATCAATTTTCATACTAGCAAGGATTTAAGTTACAAGGGTCTTTCATTAAGAAACTCGAAATGCGTAAAGGAAGAAATATGAGAGAACTTCGATCATTGAATCGAGACGCCAGAACTCCTTAAAAAGAATTTGTAAAAAAACTTTTCAAAGGACTATCTCGTTCTAAAATAATTATTAATTAAACTTCGTTTCAGTACCAGCAATGATAATTTATCAAAGGAGTAAGATATGTTGAATAGTTTTATTGTAATACATTTAATCTACTAACTCTCATCATAAGAATGCAATTATTAAATACTAACTTCTATCCGCAGATTTCCTCATGTTAACCGAGATTTGTCTTATACAACTTTTTACTATGCAATACTTTTTTTGGATAAGATATTATACCCTATGATCTCTTTCGTACTCTTAAACGTGTATGCTAAACTTTATGATGGACGCTTGAGTAATTAAAGCGGGAAATCTTAAAGAAATTCGGATTCGCATATATAAGTTAGGAAATTAGAATTGTGGTTCTCACAAATAATATTCAACGTATAATTTGAATTTTACAGTGGTCATTAATTTAGCACATTTATGTACCTTTCAACACTTTTACAAATATTTAGTCAAACGGAAATCAAACGGACGTATTAATAAAACTATCTCGTCGTAAAGTTAAACACATGTTCAGTTTTGGCACCGACCACAAGCGATATATCACGCCAACATTGACAAACACAACTGCGCAGCAATCGCGGACGTCGCTGTCTACACTTCCGCGTTGCGATGAGTAATATTCACATCCGTATAACGGACAAAATACCTACACGTACGACTGCAATTTCATGCTTTCAGATGCCGCAGATATGCAAGCCTGAGGACATTGTTGCAATAACTCTGATATACCACTGGCCATCATTTACTCTTAGTATATCTGTATATGAAAAAACAATAACGTTTGAAAGTTTCTCTATCAATCGTATAAAATAACTAGGCGTGCTCTATGATTCCACAAAATATTTTAAATTCTAAGTTCATTAAAGTAATTTTCAAGTATGTACATCGTACATTTTTGAATTCTATGAAGTTAAAATAATGTTATATAAAAATAAAATTAAACATCTATTAGTCTCCCTCGTAACAGGTTCTTGATAAAGCTATTTTTTTATTTACGCGTGAGAAAACAATGTTATCTTTAATTTTTCGAAGAATATAAAAAAAACAATCATCGTTGTTAGGCAAACTTATAAAGCACAACCACTGCGTAGCGAGGCGATTATATCACTGAGCCAGGTGGCGAGGTAACTCATTGACGCAGCCATTCACAGTTCGGCTCTTTTCGGTAATGTTCGAATCTTGCCGAGCGATTAACCGATCTTCTGCCCACGATACCGATGTCGCGACACACAATCTGCCTGCAGTTTTGTTAATGTTAGATAGCTATAACCTTCCTTATTAATTTACTATAAAATATATTTAAAAAAAAGCATTTTCCAAATATGAATATTACTTCACTACACACAGTTCAAACAAAAAAAAAACATTCCCTTAAGCTTTGTAATATTAATGTACATAATCGTATGTACCGTTTCGATTATTTAAACATAAATTTATCGTACATAGTAATATTAATATACATAGGAACATTAATATTACCAGCGTTAGCGTAAAATATACATACATTTTTATACAAAGTGAGCATTATAATTATTATATTTAAATGCTCTGCTAGCAAATACAATCTTTTACACAAAACGCTTCATGTTCACCGAAGGACTAAAAAAAGAGTTTTATTTTTTACTAGCTGACCCGTGCAACTTCGTCAGCACCAAATTGGTTATTGCTAGTTTCAAATGTATCTTTAAACGCGAAAAAATGGAATAAAACTGATACCCAATTGCAGCCACAACTACCACTTCCAATTGTGAATCCAAACTGTCCACGGACTCACTCAAACATGTATCCAGGTTATATGTGATTTTTTAAAATTAATAATAATAGAAAATAATATTTTTTAAATAAGCCTAGAACCCGTTTGTAGTTCTACCAGGTTCAATTAAAATAAAAACAAAACTACGTAAAACTAAATAAGCATCTCTACCACTTACTTTATCATAACAATCTTCAATTTGTATTAAAACCTTTTTATACTCCATTGTATTGAAGAAAAATATATAAACACCGAGTCGAAGCATCAAACATCCCGTCAAAGCGTCAACTGTCACTTGCTTGTAACTATTGTCTAAGAGTTAGAAACTGTGACGAAAACGAATTTTAAATATATTTCCAATATATTTTTATAAATAATCTCTGTACCACTCACAACATAGTGCCTATCACCTTTTGGTAATTTATCTATGTTGATATGTTTCTATTGTAAATGATTCTACGTTGTTACACTGAATATTTGGAATTAAATTCATAACGTATATTTGTCACACTTGATATTGGCGAAATTGCCTACATAGTCAGAGGTCATACCGGAAAGAATGAATCAAACCAGCTTTATATATTATATTCATCCGAACTACGTCCGAGCTACCTGGCTGCCTGTAAACGTTGCGTTTATTTGCGCATATCGTACCTTTAAGACTAAAATATTGATTTTTAAATAATTTTAATTTTAGGATGTTTTTTTTACTAACTTTAAAACGTTATTAAACTGGAATTATTATTGAAAGACATTTTTAGCACAAAATTTCATCATTCAGATTAATTCAGTTATTTACTCAATATTTAGACCGATTTATTGCTATAAAATTAATATGTGTATAGAATAAATTAGCTATAGCTATAGTTTAGTGCAGTACTGGCTGCACGATAAAGATAGCGATAATTGGAGCAGCGTATGTTATCGACGCATATATTTAAGATGACGTGAGTCCTAAGTCGTACATTTACGTTTATCGTTGTTTGATTGTATATGGTAAATCTTAATATCAATAATGTTTAATAAAATGAAATGTTTTCTTTGCAATGGAAAAAACGAATTTTTTGAAATTAATTCTTTTCATTTATACAACATATCAGCGGGCGTATGATTGTTTATAAAAATGTGTCTGACTATGATAAATTTATGTTTTTAAATGCGTTTAAAACTTACTGAAAAAAATGTTCCTAAAATTATTCATAAATCAAAATGCGCATTAAAAATACAACGTTAATCAGTTACCAGGTGTCCTAAATTCTGCCTATTGATATATTGATAATTTGTGTAGGTGGTAGTCCCACGCTGAAGCTGTAACTGGTTTCAGCATGAATGGGTTGTCTCGTTCGGGCTAATACCCTCCTTTCACAGAAAACTGACGTGAAATAATATTGCTTGCATTGTAGTGTTTCCTTCGGTCAGTGAGAGCCTCTCTTCCCCTTTCCTCCTTTCCCTTTCCTTACCTTCACCCTTCCCCATATACAGGTCGGCAACGCACTTGCGATACCTTGGTGTTGACGGCGGTGGTCACTTAACATCACTTGACCCACCTGTTCGTTTGCCTCCTATGATACAAAAAAATATATATTGATATATTAAAAAACCAGGTATTCTAAAATTCTTGTTCCAACGTTGCCGGCTCTTGTACTAAGGTGTCGCAAAAAAGTCTAGTTATGTTAACGACAATTTTTTATTTTTGGTTATCCTGTAGGACCCCTTGCATTTTATGGGACAAAAAGTATCCTGGATGTAGCCTTGTAATATCAGTTGTCACTATGTTAAGTTTCGTTAAAATTGGTTCAGTACTTCAGGGTAATACGGGTTTAGATTCTAGACTTTAATCCTTTATCCAGGAGATTCCTTGGCGTTCTATGGGACAAAAAAAATAATTGATATAATCTCGTAATATTAGTTATCACTATGACCAGTTTCGTCAAGATTGGTTCAGTACTTTCAGAGTGATGCGTGTTCATAGGAACAGACAGACAGACAGAAAGACAGAAAGACAGACAGACAGACAAAAATTATAAAAAAATGATTTTGGTTTCTGTATCGAAAACATAGTCTACCCTGATTAAAATTTTCAAAAAATATTTAATGTACAGATTTCGACTTGTTACAGTTTTATTATAGTATATAGATATAGTATATAGAATATATATAGATAATGAGACGGTATGAAAGTTGACCTGAACAAAGCAGATCTTTAACCCTTTACCCATTGTCCTGAATCTTTATTTTATACAAAAAATACCATCATAGGTTGCGTCTGATCGAAGATTTGGTCTGTGTCACTTTTTAATGTTTATATTCTTTATTTATTTATTTCATAGGAGGCAAACGAAGAGACGGGTTAGCTGATTTTAAATGATCACCGCCGTCCATAGACACTTGCAACATCAGGAGGGTCTTAAGTGCGTTGCCAGCCTGTGTCTAGGAGGAAGGGGGAAGGGGTTGGGAGGAGGGGTGTTGGTGAGCCTCCGGCGCTCTTACTGACCGAATGAAACGCAACAATGCAAGCACTGTTACTTCACGTCGGTTTTCTGTGTATCGGGTGGTACTATCCCGCGTGAGCCGACCCATTCATGCTGAAACCAGTTATAGCATCAGCGTGGCTCTCCTACCTACGAAATTTTTATTTATCTATACTAATATTATAAAGCTGAAGAGTTTGTTTATTTGTTTGGTTGAACGCGCTAATCTCAAGAACTACGGCTACGATTTTAAAGTTTCTTTTTGTATTAGATAGCTCATTTATCGAGAATGGCTATAGGCTATGATATATATATCATCACGTTAAAACCAATAGGAGCGGGGCACTAATGAAGAATGTCTCAAAATCGGGCTATTTTTAAAGCATCTGCTGCGTGTCAATGTCAGTATTATATGCGTTGCCATGGTAACATGATAACATTCTATTGGAAATATTAACAGGGTTTATTTTTGTGTTCCTGTTCAAAAGTTTATTCTACGTTTTTTTTAATTTCAATTTTTGATTATACGTAGAACGTTGCAACCGCAAACATTTTTAAAGTCTATTTTGTGCTGCTATTCTAAAAAGTTAGTAGTAATAATATTCGTCCATCAATACAGGCGAAGGAATTAATCCATACTGCCAATTATGAAGTCGTCAATATAATAATAAGCGCCAAATCTTCTATATAATATTTCGTAAATTTTTATCTTCCTAATATTCAAGACCCCAGAATACATGCTCCGTGGTATTATTTTTCATTCATTTCACTTATGCACAATAAACAAATCATATTACATAAAACGCCACGACTTTAACACAATATAGAGTCAAATAACACAAGATTATGAATAAAATATAAAATCCCCTATATGAGAGACTGAAATCCCGTCAAAAACTCCTCAAAAAGATTAGTCTACGTTAGTTTTGTTTTTTTTTTTTTGTTTGCGATATATTACGTATTATAAGAAGAAAGTGTGTGTATATAATATTAAAATAAATACTTTTTGATGAATACATATATCTACGGTGCTACAAATATCAATGTTTTTTTTTTAATCTGTCGATATGTCTGTTTTTTATTTGTTGCGGGTAATCTCCGAAACGGCTGGACCTATTTAAACGGTTTTTTTCCTTAGAACTGACTACACTATTGACCTGGCAAGGTCTTAACAGCTTCAACGGACTACAAGTAATATGTGAACGGGAATTTTACGGGCAAATAACTATGTTGTGATGAACTGTTATCTGTACATATACAGTATATATTTCGTATGTGTGAAATAGACCAAAAATATGTTGTTCACTGTAAACATGCGCGTGTGACGTACATTGTACTGGACTCCAAGAATAAATATAATTGAAAGTCATGTGTTTATATGTGATTTAAATTATAGCAAGGTATATTAATAACTTGATTATATCAACAATATGGACATATTATATCTATACAATAAAAGATTTAACATATACTGTTCGATAATGTATAGCTTAATATTTTCATTAGTTTCTTATATAGTGTAAGTGAGCACTGAGGGTCATACATAGATAGTAGTTTAAAGTTCCGGCTATGTGGCTTATGATAAATCCCATCCCATTCGATACACTATTAGTATTCACATATATAATGTACATGTTACCTGTTACTGTAGATGATGTGCGTGTCATACGTACAAATATTTTTGAAATAGTTTTATTGTTATTTACACATCTAATAACAATTTTAAATTTATCTAATATATTCAAAAAATGCGTGCGAAGCCGCGGGTAATAGCTAGTTTATTTATATATTATAATTTACGATACGATCACGATGTTCAATTTTTTAAGTAAACACAACTTGTGTAGTACGCATTTATTAAAAGTGAATATAGTTTTATGCATAATATCATTAAATTTTGAAAAATTAAGTCAACAATTCTCATATCTGATTAAATATTTAAATTTTGATAATGTTATAACTATATTAAGTAGTCTAGGCGTCAAACCGTATCAAACAAATAAACTCACATTTGCATTTATTATATTAGTACTATGATTTACAAGTATTATCAGAATATATAAAAATATGATTACTTAATTACCAGACATGATTTCTAATCAGTTTCTTTGCAAATCTTGTATACATTTTCAATGCTATTGTTATAATATACTGAAAAGAATTTTTTTACCCGGTACTAAGGTATAATTGAAATTAATTAGGCGAAATTAAATTAATTAGTGAGCAGGTATTTATCGGTAAGTCTTTGATTAAACTCTTCGTCCGACCTCCACAACGTTCCTTTAATTAATACTAAAATGTTTTTTCAGGGTTCGTAATTAACAGCTTTATAATTCGTTTTGTTGGGTTACATCAAACAACCTAAAAGGCAATGTTTAAAAATGAAGCTAAAAGTAAAATACAAGCTATATCTAACTTTATATAAGTACTTTTAAAATCTATATTTAAACAACTAGGCTGACATAATGGTCATGTCGTCATATTGTGTCTATTATGTAACGTAGTCCAAAGATACTTTATTAAGCCAGCAAATTATTACAATAACCAACATGAAAGTGTCTTTCCGAACTTAAAGATGTTTTTTCTAGTGATTCTATTCATACGTGGTATATGTTCTCTAAAGTACCACAAACGGTACAAACAGGAAGTTGCGATTTATTCATCATGCCCTACCTTACTTACGTATTTATTATGTAAATATCTTTTGGAAAATAATTATTATCAATTTAAAAATTCATGAATTTGTATTTCGATTTGGTCACTTCATTATTGCTTCACATATTGTGTATTTTGTCATTATGTTTGGACATTTCGCTCCAATAATTATTATAAAATCTGAAAACGGATAATTTTAATAGCCTTTATTAATAAATAAAGGAGTTTTAAATAGGTTTCCTTACTGAAAAGATACAGTAATAAAAGATAAAATATTTTATCACAAATAGAAAAATCATAGACGATTCATTTTTCTCCGAACATCTAAATAGTTTTGTAATGGCTTTTACAGTTCAGAAGAAGTTTAAATGAACGCTGACTTATGATATTTGTGCTTCTTTGGGAATAGTTTCTTAACAAATAGCTAGTTTAGTTTTTCGTAACAACGTAAGATTTAAAAAATAAAGGACAAATAGCGCTAATATTTCTCAAATCCATAACTGTAATATCTTTTATTATTATGTTTCCAGAAACACTTTCCGAAGAGACCAGGTGATCTGATGATGTTCAGCAATATGATGTTCAGAATATTGTAATGAAAGTGAACTTTAATGGGATCGTCATTATTTGTAGTCCGGTGAAGCTGTTAAGACCTTGTTGGGTCAATATCGTAGTCACTTCGAAAAAAAAAAGGGATCGTCATTATCATGTCACGCACCTACCACCGTCTTTACAATTCACGTCGTCTGGTCCTGACATCAGATTTAGGTGTATAACGAATATATTTGATAAGTCGTGTGTATAAAATATTTAATTTCGAAGTAGATATAAATTATACAGCACAATATTTTGCGGTTACCAATTCCATCTACACACATCGAGTTTTTTGTATTCCAAGAACAGTGTTACCTTTTTAGAAGCGTATTCTTGTTGTAGCTGTTCGATAAAATAACACTTTCCATAAAAGATTTTTCTACAATATACATAATTTGTGGTAGTTTTTTGTATTGCTAAATTAAATTACCGTACTGGATCTAAAACGGTATTTCTTGTCATATTTATATATCAATTGCTAATAGATATTATTGTGCTTTTGATAGAAATATTTAAACTGGTTTAATTGCTTTCTAAACGTCTAGGCGTTTAGCCAAACTATCGCTATTTTCATTTCAAATTACATTGCCACTACTATGGTTTCCTACATTTGTAGTTGCTGAATTTTAATTACAATCCTAACAATGGTTTCGCCTTCTAAAAGGTATAACTAAATCAATCGAGGTTGCGTGATTGATTCCTGTTACGATCCACGGTACCTACACAAAAATAAGTTTTCTAATAAATGTTGGATCACGTGACTGCCCTTGAATATATTATTGTTTTCGTTTAGTTTTCGAGCTACCTTCGACCTTCTGGTCGACGTGGGTAATAAATTGATTAGAAGCTTTGTACCGTACTAGAAATATGAGTACCAAGTAACGGACAATTTTTAAATCTCGAATGTACGCGACAATAGATATTCTTTATTTTGTGTCTTCGACATCATTAAGAGGGTCACAATTAAGAAAATATTTAAACTAAGAGTTAAAATGGAGTTTTATTCAGGATATTAGTCTTTTATATTTTTATTTATTTATTTAAACTTTATTGTACACCAATTA
The DNA here is from genome assembly GCA_014332785.1 of Antheraea mylitta. Lineage (NCBI taxonomy): Eukaryota > Metazoa > Arthropoda > Insecta > Lepidoptera > Saturniidae > Antheraea > Antheraea mylitta. The sequence continues at coordinate 7,056,389 of JACEII010000010.1, forward strand.
TATACATTGATTACAAGAACAATTCGAGCTTTATTATTGGCACAAGGGGCGGCCTTATTACTATTAGCAATTTCTTTCAGACAACCTTTGAATGAATTTGTTTCATGGAGTAGAGTCGGGGGTATTCTGGGTGTACAAGAAAATGACAACTAATTAATACCACCTAAATAATTAACCTGAATATTAAATAAAACAAAGATAATGTATATTAAATATAGGGGTACATATACATTTGTGTATATATACATTTTTTATTCATAGTTTATTTTATTTGACTCTATATTTTATATTACTTCTGGCATTTACGTAACATAGTTCGTACGTAGAAGTGGATTGAACGGAGCATGAATTCTGAGATGTCACAAAAATTCCATGGAAGTTCTAATAAGGAGACTACATGATGTGACAACATAAAAATTATCGTAAGACACTTGTAATATTACCTATTCAACAATAGCTGTCATAACTTGAAAGATTAGTCGCCAAAAATTATAGTAAAGAAAAAGATTTAAAATAATCTTTTTTATAATTTTTCAAATTCGTCTTATACTCATAGGAATGTCAAAACTGAATAAAATATTCTAATTCCCAACTTTATAACTGAACTTATTATATTCATTTTTTTATTTGGTAATCGCGTGTAAAATAGGTATGCTACTTACAGCAAACTGTACAACTGCAGAGTGTAGTCAGTTTAAGCAACAAGATAAATTTTCTCCAAGCTGAAGTTTCAAATAACATCCACTTAATTAAAGTTAATCTGAAATGGTGTTGCGCGCGACGACACGATTCCATTACCAAGCTACACTGAACCGGCTTTATCTAGGTCGAACTGTTTATATTACGTCCTGCGCCAATTAAAACGTGCAGTTTTCACCCAATTGCGATTGTTATTAATATTGTATTACCCGTTGCCATTTACGTTTATTATATCCTCTGAGAGAACATTTTCATTTCCTTCGCGCTGAATGTTTTGAATTTACACAATAGCTACATTAACTTTTTTACAGCATTGTTTAATTTCAGACGTAAAGATTCAGTTGTGGTTATTAAATGATTTGGTTGGCGGAATATCGATTGATACACAGTACCTGGAAGACCGAGCGTAGCTCGGTTCTTTTTAAAAATATTGCCCCACTGTTTGCAATTTGCCGCACATAATCTTTCGTATAATTATAATAATAAAATTATTTTTGTAATAAAAACAAACTCTTAGGCTTACCTATCAAACTTAGTATATTTTTATTAGAAAAAAATTAAAAAAAGATATCTCGTTTATTGTCATTCGCATTCGAACTGGGATTAGACGATTTTTATTTTGACAACGGCGACGAAATTTACCATTATATACTAGCTATATTTTTTCATTGCCTGAAAACTCAGATAAAAAAGTTTATCTATGAATGAAATCTAGCTAGATCGCTTTGTCGTTCCTGAAACCACCTACATACTAAGTTTCACGGAAATTGCTTAAACCGTTCCCACGATCTTGAATATACAACAATATAAAAATATACAAGAATTGCTCGTTTAAAGATATTAGATACATTTACCAATTTAATTTAGTTATACTATCAGCTGACTGTAATAAAAAAATCGTGAGGAAATCTGAACCTAAGAAATGTTATTATAGTGTAAGCCGGCGTGGCTATAATACCCGTACCTTCCATCGAGAAAACGAATTTGTCCCAACAGTGGAGTCCTTATCTGTTGCAATTATACTATAAGATTTACGTTAAAATTCTGGACCTAATCGTTTAGCTTATAAAACAATTATTATTCTAAAAGTTTTTACATTAAACATCTGACATTTAATAGTATCTTCTTATAGCGAGTTTATAAGGTGCGAGCGTGTTATTTTTCTTTGAAGACATCGTGCCCTTCACGCGATATTTGAAGAAGCATTTACGTGACCGACGTGACTGGAGACCTTCATTTCCTGTACGACACCTGCAATTAAGTAAACTGTCATACGTTTACTCAGTCAATATAAAGGCTGAAAGTTTAGACAGTAGTAATATTTATGAAGGGTACTCTGCATTCGATTCTCGTTCTAAATCAATTAAATAAATAGATGCTTAATATGTAACCTAATTATCTAGAGATAATTAAAAAAATATACGCAATACTCTATGAGTCTATGTTAAAGCACATTGTCAATGACTGTCGGATGAAGTGAAAGTGAACACGGGAACGGCATAAACAAAATAAGGGTTTATTGTCCGTTTTATTATCGAACATTATTAACTCGTCCCTTGCTGCTTTCGGTATCGATCACTACACCTAGGCTTATTACGTTTGTGTTTATACGTTTTAAAGTGTTAGAATAAACTTTAACTTAGGTTCTCGTTGTTATTTATTAGTATTTGTTTTGATATTATAATTTTATATGTTCAATGTTACCATGAACCATCATGTCTTATAATATTGTAAACGACTAACCTAACACCTGGTATATAAAATACAGTATAAATACTGGCAGCTCACTGTGTTGCCGAGGAAGATTAAAGAATTTCTGGCATTCGCGCCAGTTATTTTTTTTATTGAATTGTCTGGTAACACATGCATCATCGGATCACTCTCACAATATTACAAATTTCAACATATGAGAATTGAATCCATTATCATTCTTATATTATGGGTTAAAAGTTGTAATGAACTATGCATAAGATCGGTTAATATAATATTGCAATCTCGTAAAATACAGATAGGAATCGAAAACCCAAGGGTAATCCAAAATAAGGAAATGAAGAGTAGATCCTGTTAAATAAGAAATATCGAGATTGCGCGTAAAATAAACAGTTCAGCGAACCTCTAAGTTGAGATCGGTCGCTAAAACAAATCCCAATAAATATAGGATATAATTATTTTCAAAGAATAACGTATATATATATATATATATATATCTCTTCTTCTTTATATATAAATTTCTTGTATATGTTTGTATGTCAATGAACTCCTCCTATATGGCTGGACCGATTTTGATGAAATTCACAATTGGACCCGGTAGGTGACGCTGCGTTCGGATAATAGACTTTTTTATTATAAGGGTGTGACAACGTCCGAAGGGCCCACTAGTATATATATGTGACTGAAATATCAACGCACAGACCAAATGACTGAGGTCTGAACCGTCAAAATCAATGCAGATTCCTTTAGGGCTGCAGGTGAGAACTAAGAATGGTTTTTGGATATCGAACTTCTAAGGTAGTGAAAAATAGTATGACATCTTGTAAGAACACCCATCCTTTTTGCTCTTACGACTATGAAAATTGGTATTTAGCAATTCAATTAAACAATAAAGATCTGTTAATAGATATTTTTAGATTCAAGAAATATCCTTAATAGTTCTTTGTAAAGATACAAACACAGATGAAGTTGAGGGCGGATACAAGTAACATATAACACTTATAAATTTTAATATTATCAACTTTAGAACAATTAAATAGCGTACCTATACAGAAATATCCAAGTCGTGCAGTAAGATTTGCCATTTATTTAATCCTACCCTGATCATACTAATAATAGAGAAAGTACTTTATGTATTGTGATGAAAACGAAGAAATAAGATTACGTATTTGCTATTTTTTTTTGTGACACTTTGAATATTATTTATATTCAGGTTGATAAATAGCATGTGTCCTTTTCAGATCTGAGGCTACTTTTATACCCAATTTAGTTGCTATCAGTTCAAGAGTTTTGTCGTGAAAATGTTATAAGCAAATGACAAGCAAATTACTTTTGCGTTTATAAGAGTAGATAAATATATAAATAATAGTTAAAAGCTATCTTAGTTATGCAAGAAACTATTTTCACATTTAATCACCTACTCTGAATGTAATTAAGTCATAAAAACCAATGATATCATAACTAAAAAGCTGTAAATACGTCATAAGCGCATCGACAGACACCTTGTTAGAACTGGGCTAGCTAGCTTACTTTTGACGGCTGCCCCGTCAATCCGCCCGTATCTAAGAAACATATAACTATTTCTTTTTCAGCACCGATATTGAGGATATGCCATCTTACTTCCACATTTTATCTAAGACAGTGTGGCGTTATAATATTACTTTACGTATGTGTACGTTATCGTGCTATGTATATGTTTTGTCAAAATATCATCTAGGCAATTTATCTACAGCTTTTTAGTAATACTATCAATGATTGTTACATTTTATATTAAACATATTCTTATACCATAAAATTTATAAAAGAAAAACAATATGTTATTTCAGATAGCAAATTTAATATTACGGGAATGTCAAGATGTATTCCGAAAGGACCTACGAATTTGAGATACCATAATTGTTTACATACAGATAAAAAAAGCAAATTTACTCGTTTCTGTACGAATTGTTCGGCTTCTGTCTCCAGGGATCTTCAACTATCCGTACGAATATAAGATGTGCCTTCCCCAGTCTAATGTTAAAATTAGGGAGACTAACAATATGAAACCTTATAATTAACTTTTCGAAGAAAATTGTAAACTAAAACATCACAACAGAATATGAGGTAAAAATGGAACTCCAAACGTAAATAAATTTATAACAATACAACCATATTGTTTATCGAACTGACTAACGCTATTAGCCTGGCAAGGCGTTTACAGTTTCAACGGACTACACAGTCTAACCATATTTTTCTATTATATAGATGTATTACAATAATAAATCTCAAAGGTGATCTTACTATGTTATACTTCGTCACTGTTGCTAACTATTTAACTGTAAATTGAAGACAATTAATTATTATCGCGTTTCGGGATCAGCCTGTGTATATATATCCAGTACCGGGCGACTTTCGTCATTATGACCGGCATGACACCGGCAACCGGCGATGGATAATCTGTCTCACGGAGGTTGCCGATGTTTTTGGATTATACTATGCTTAACATCAGGCTTAGTGCAGTCACTTTGTCGTGCTTCTATAAAAAAAAAAAATAGTTGACAACAAAGCAATACAAATCTCAACTATTCAGACATCATCATTTGTAAGGAAAAAAAATGCACGAAAATTAACGTCAAAATTTGCAAATAATTGCTACTCTCTGCCAAAAGCGAGTGGAAATTAAATCAGCGATTAAAATATTTACATTTCAGCACCTGTAATTAAAATGACCATTACCTGATTCTTTGTCACATAACTGTATCTAAAACATTCACTGGGTAAATGTAAAACCGCATAGCTTTTTATATACAGGCACGAATTACTTTATACGCTAGATCCTAAATAAATAAATGAGGGCCGTCACACACCGTGCCTCCCTTTGTATTCCCATACTTCCTGGCATGCGTAATGGGATACCCTACCGAAATAGCGGAGAAGGAATCTTTTGTGTTAAATAAAAAATCAGAACAATGGCCAAAGGCTAAAGATCTACTTCACTAAGGTCAGCTTTCTTGCTGTCTCAGTAAAAGTTTTTATAAAGCCTTTCACTGAATGCAGACATTTTAATGTGAAAAATGTTGTTCCCACGCTAAGCGTTGTAATAAAATATAAGGTTTGCTTTCCTGTTAGCGAAAGTATACAATTAATTTATTCAGCGTCGTAGTTTTTATCTTTTCTATGTATTTTCACCGCATAATCTGAACAATTTCCTTTTTCTATTTACTGTTTCAGCTTTTAAAAGAGAATCATACACGTTCATTAACTCATAACTCTATTTTTTTTATTTCTTAAATGAAAAAGTGCATAGGATAATCTTATAATGACGCCATAATAAGATAAAATAATATGTAATCACATTATGGTCAGATAGTAAAGGGTGCAATGACTAGAAATAGTTCTAAAAGCAAATAACTGTTAGTTTTGGAGAAAGCAAATGAACCGTGAAGATTCGCAAGCGTAATGTTGTGGTTCAGTTGACGCTTTAACCTTTCTATTTGTTAGTTCTTTCATTTGTCTTAATACTTTAAGCTACTATTTAATATAATATAATAAAGAATAATGTTTTAGCCTCTATTTCTATTATTTATTATTGTTAAAAGATATACATGAATAAACAAGTCTGTTAATAAATAGTGTCTTATAATTGTATGAAAATATATTTGTAAAGGCAGAAGAAAATATAAAAGCTGGTTTTATGAAATAACAAGCGATAGGTTTTTTGCACACTTCAATAACTTTAAGCCATATTAAAAATACGAGTATAAAATACTATGAAACTAAATATTATGAAATATTAACTTTATTTTCGTATTACTTACATGGTGTTCAGCGGTCACTTATATAAATATCATACTTCCTAAATAGCTGTTATCGTAAGTATAGTGAACTAGATTTTATTCGCTGCTTCGCTCTCGTTCTTTCTTATAGATTTGATCTAATGGGGAACAGTTATCTCTGGTAAGTCGTGTAATGTACGTGGATGAAATGTCAGCGAACGTAGTATTACTACCCAAACGTGCGCCGTGGTTTGTTCACGGCTTTCTTGTATACGATAAGAATGTAATTATAACGCGTCTGTACTTTTTAAATTTTTGTGAAAAAAGTCGTTGCATTGCCATAAGTAATAAAGTACATTTCAATCATTAAAAAAAATACTTGTTTGTCTATCTGTCTGTCTGATTGTTTGTAGATGCGTCACTGCTAAAGTACTGCATTCAGGATAAAACTTCACTAAGAAAATTATAAAGCATTATATCATCAAGTAACATTTAGTCATAAATTGATTAAAATCTGTTAAAATCGTGTTAAAAGTTATCATAATGTTAATGAGGACGCGACTTAAGTACGAGTGAAAAGTATATAAGTGAAATACATTCAAATGATTTTATGAGCCACGGAGCCACAGGCATAACTAGTGTTTTTTCTTCTTCTTATTCTTCCGTTCTGCAGACTCTTGGTCCGCACCTTTTGTTGCTTTCCTTTTTTTAGTCTGGGTGAAAAATCGTATCTTTGAGCAACATATTGAATGTTTTTTATTTATTTAATTGTTTTTGAGTGGATTTTTTAATGATGTTATTGCCTTTATGGCGGTTTTATTATGTTCCTTTATGGCCATTTTTAGATTATAATCCACAATGCCCCGCGCCGGAGCGTTCACGGCTCGATGGATGAGCCTACTAACCGCTTCGTCAGTCACGTCGGTATACTAGACACAGGTGTCAGTGTGCCTGGATATTATCACTGTAGGATATGAAACGCTGTCGTGGATTTGCATCCTTCTGCCCTTTGTTTGTAAGATCACCATCTATTTGATAGCTAGTGCTAGATAAAATGAAAATAAATACGCTGTCATCCAAAGATTATATTGATCGTAATCTCTCTTCGATTTCATCTCAGTTCAATGAAATATAAAACTCGCAAATAAGATGTAAATGTATCACACACCTCAGTGACTCGCATATATTTATAGTTCATAATAAAAATCAGAAGGCGTGATCGTTTACGCACCAACGAGATTTACATAAGCGAATCGGAATCTTACGAAGTGCTTCACAGCTTTCATATTTATGTTTATGTACAGTATCGATAATGATGTGTTATTTTATGTGTCGTGTTTCGTCATTAGTTTCAAGTTATCTTTCTTATATGTAAGATTTCTAATTTTGTAATGATAACCTTAATATATTGTAAATGTAAACTTCCCAATAAATGTTGTTATGAATTTTATCCACAAGGTTAATAACGTGTCAACAATTGTATTTCTAGTGTCAACTATCGTTGTTGCAGTGGAGATTATTAATGTAACAGTTTAGGTTGCGGATATTGTTATGTATTATTTATTTATTCATCTTTTTTATATCATAGGAGGCCAACGAACAGGCGGGTCATCTGTTGTTAAGTGACCACCGCCATGCATAGACATTAGCAGCACCAGGGGTGTCACAAGTGCGTCGCCAGCCTGTGGTTGGTTGGTTGGTGGGGTAAGGGTGGGGAGTTGGTGCTCCTCCGGTGCTCTCACTGGCCGAACGAAACGCATTAATGCAAGCGCAGCTACTTCACGTCGGTTTTCTGTGGTTCGAGTGGTACTATCCCGGGCTGGCCCACCCATTCATGCTGATATCAGTATTACCTCCAGCATGGCTCTACCACCTACAATCTTCTTATTTTCAGAGATTCAAATCCAAGAATCTCACTTACAATAAACAGTATTCAGAAAAGTAACCTTCTGTAAATTTCTATACCCATTTAACTATTTGCATTAATATACTTCGTAAAGCTAAGTGGTGACTATGACCATCATAGCTGTTTATATTAAATGACGATTTGATCTTAGATTGTATATACTCTTAACCTGATGATGTTGATGTCCTCTTTGACGTGTTCGTCAACAGCGAACCTTGTTAATTTCGTAAATCAGGGCGAAACCAGATTTTGTTTTTAAGGTACGGTTACAATGCGCACAGTGTAACTGATCGAAGCAATTTAGGGCGTAAAAGTGGGAAGGCTTGCGATGGTTCTTTGTGAAGTGACGTTTTGCATCAAGATTGTGTAGTCCATGTTCCTCGAAAGTTTCTACTGCCTTTTTAACAAAGTGCCATTCTGATGTCTGTTGCGTATACTCTTCCCACTCATCACACTTCACACTTCCCAGCTTCACACAAGTGGGACGACTCTAAACCTAAAAGGCTCTCAAGTGCAAATAACATACCTATAGATGCTTCTATAGATTTAGAATGCATTAGCCAGAAGGTCTTAGAAAAAGCCCCACTACTAGGTACCATCACGACATTTTCTTTCAGCAAAAACTTTTTGGTTTGTAGAGATTCCAAAGAACATCATCCAATGCGGTCTGCAAACACACGTTACACACTGAGCCATCATCGCTTCAAAATATTAACCATCATTTTTAATACGAAAATGGAATTTATAAAACAGAAATAATCCAATCAGGGTAAAGCAACAATAATACTACTGCCTATGTTTACGAAATTCTACAAATTTATTTTCCAGACGAGTAAGTCTCTCGAGAAGCGTGTACATTATATTTTTGATCGTAATATTAAATTTAATTAATTTGATCTTATATTTTACACTTTAATAATTATCACTACATAGTATACATCAAAGTCCTCTGCCACGTCTGTCTGTCACTTTGTTCGGGATAAACTAAAAACTACTGAACGCATTTTCATACGTTTTTTATCAATAGATACAGTCATTAATGAGGTAAGTTTATGTATATAATTTTCCAAGGTTTTTTCTTACCAGGGCGGTACCACGTTCGCTGGGCCCGCTTGTTTTACCTACTTATATAATTTTGTATATGCCTAAAAATTTAATAAACTTCAAAGAATAATAAAGTGTCACGTACATAATATCAATTTACTGTATAGATGCCAATATTGACTCATTTCTTTAATCACTTCTTGTGTATTAAATGCGTAATTAGGCTTCAGTTTTTATTTCAAATTTAGTATGTCAAAAATTTACAAAACCTCTACTATAATAAGTTTATGGCTTTAAATAATAAACAAAAATATATAAAAGATATTTGGTAGTGTATGTACCTACACTTATCGTATTTCGCATGACTAAAATCATAACGTCAACTGTTAACCTAGTGGACTGAAAAGTTAGCGTCTGTGAAGCGATGTAATTTATCTCGCTCTGTACACTCTAACTGTGAGATCCGTAACAAGTATAATATAACGATATCAAGTATTCAGACACTGTAATTAGGTTAACAGAATAGAACAACACAAAATTATAAAGAATTTTGAAACATCTTTACTTTTTATTCAAATTATACTCAAGTAAGTACGCTATTAGGAGTGAAGTAATCCTTAATTAAGCCTCCCCAAAACCGAGTGGTCCGTTTAATCGCATATATCATTCATAATTTAACGTATTTGAATCAAGTAATTTGTGTGTATAAGAAACATTTTGGTTTTGATCACAGATTAAGCAGGGTTCATTGTTTTCTCTTACCTGTCATATTAACTTTTAATTCGTATTTATTACATGCAAGAACAAACAATTTTTTGAACAACAAACAAACCAACCAAGTACAAACCAACTTAGTAACCAAGAACAAACCAACCATTGACTATTTTTTTTTAGTTAAGACCGACAGATAACGTTCAGAAATTATGTAATTTAAGATAGGTTTTTTTTTGGTATGTATAAATTAAACAGGTTTTAAAAAAATCTTGTCACATGATATTGTCATACATTTAAGGAAGAAAATGTAGTTATTATTATTTTGCAAGATTAGTAGTATTCCTTATCTGTTATTGTGCACCTAGGAAGCGAGCGGGAAATGACATCAGAAAGCATGCAGTCTGAGATGTAAACAATCCCTGAAAATTTCTAACAATGGGTTCATCACATGGCACTTTATAACAATAATACCTACTTGATAATAGCTGTAATTATATAATGTCCAATAAATAGGATTGGTTGCCAAAGTAACAAGGAGAAAACGTTCTAAGGTGATGGAATATTCTATATCTCCTATAATAATAATGTAAACCTAACGCGTTTGTACTTTTTCTTATTTTAATAAAACACTATGATTTATAATTTTTATTTAAGCGAAAAAATAAGAAACTAAGTCGTAATAAACTTTACATATACTTATAAGTTAAAAATGTATTATTTTATGACTATTGTACATGATTTAGTTCCGCGTATTTACAATTAGAAGAAACGCAGACAACCGAATGATTTTATCAATGCACGTCGTATGCTTCCAATGGCGTTCAGTAGTAACTCAATCGAACTGCCTTTCACCAATGAAACTCAACTATCTTATTCCCTTTGCGTTTGTTATGTCTGGAGAAGGTACGAAGAATTGATTCTTATTTTATTTGTTTTGAATGTCTAACGGTATTGAAAGTTTTCTGGAATTTTTGTCTACAGACAAAGCTTAGCTTCTAAAACATCTACAATATATTCTTCGGTATAAAAGCTTTTAATAAAATTGAATTTAGAATCCCCGTTACAATCAGTTTTACTTCGAGGCTTTTAGTAAACTAAAGTAGTTGAAGATTATTATTATATAGCCGATATCTGCGACTTCGTTTGCATCGTTTAATTTTTTTAAACAATATTTAAAAAAAAAATGTACCCGGTAATTTTTCAAATAACAACTTACCTATATAATTTTATTTATATAATTAAGAGGATTAAATATAATTGTTTTTGGATGATACTGCAATGTATTTACTTACCTACTCTTCTCTCGTACCTGCTCGCATCGTCATTCAAAGTATAATAATCTTCTATAGAGTAAACCGATTTCAATAAAATGTAGACTAAATGTTACTCAAGGATATTCTTTATGATTTTCTTGGTGAGGTTTAATCGTGAACGTAGTACTTTAGTAGTGATGCGTGCACAAACAAACAAATAGACAGAGTGACATTTCTAAAGATAATTGAAACGTGTGCCATTAATTATTCCTAGACACCTAGAACATTTTGTTTCAACTAAAAAGTACAGTTACTTTTAATTTATCTCCTTATGTGTTGTTACATTTCAAAATCAGCTAAATCCCATTTTAACCGGTCATGTTTAATTTTTTTGAAGATTCTCATTCTCTATATACGATCGAAATACATTGAGAACGAAGATCAAATTGTATATATAAACTAGCTGTTACCCGCGGCTTCGCACGCATTTTTTAAATATATTAGATGTTTAAAATTGTGATCACACATCTATTGTAAATTACAATAATACTCTTTCAAAAATAACTGTAAGTATCACACGCACATCATCTACTGTAACAGGTAACGTGTACATTATATATGTGAATACTAATAGTGAATCGAATGGAATAGGATTTATCATCAACCACATAACTGGAACTTTAAACTGTTATATATCACCCTCAGTGCTCACTTACACTATATAAGAAAGTAATGAAAATATTAAGCTAAACATTATCGAACAATATGTGTTAAACCTTTTATTATATAAATATAATATGTCCATAGTGTCGATATAATTAAGTTATTATCATACCTTGCTATAATTTAAATCAAATATAAAGATATGACTTTCAATTACAACAGCGATGCCCTTAGTGTTGCAGTTGTTCATAGGCGATGGTAACCACTTACCATCAGGTGGGCCGTCAGCCTGTTTGCTGCCTTTTGGCATAAATACATATACATATGTATATATTTATTCTTGGAGTCCAGTACAGCGCACGTCACACGAACGACGAATGCACGAATAACAGTTTATCACTACATAGTGTAAAACAAAGTCCTATTCCACGTCTGTATATATGTATGTTCGCGATAAGATAAAAAACTACAGAACGCATCTTCATGTCGTTTTTAACAATATATAAAATGATTCTTGGGCAAGGTATAGGTATAGTTTGTCTTATTATAAGGGCGGGCAACGTCTGCTGAACCCGCTAGTTTAAAATAAAACAGCCAATTAGTTACTTATTTGCCCGTAAAATTCCCGTTCAAATAGGTCTAGCCGTTTCGGAGATTACCCGGAACAAATAAAAAAACACAACAGACATATCGATAGAATTAAAAAAAAATGTTGATATTTGTAGCATCTCATATATTCCTAATATAAAATACACTCACTTTACTTTTATTACACGTAGTATATCACAAATCAAGAATTGGGAACAAAACTAAAGTAGAAATAAATTTTTTGAGGAGTTTCTGGCGGAATTTTAGTCTGTCATCTAGTGGATTTACATTTTATTAATAATCTTGTGTTATTTGTCTCTATATTGTGTTAAATTTGTGACGTTTTATGTGATATGGTTCGTTTATTTTGCATAAGTGAAATGAAAGAAAAATAATACCACGAAGCATGAACTCTGTGGTCTTGAAAATTAAGAATATAAAAATTTACGAAATATTATATAGAGTATTTGGCTCTTATACCTTAACATTATCTTGGACATAGAAGAAAAATACCTATATTGACAACTTCAGAATTGGCAGTATGGATTAATTCCTTCGACTATCTTATTGGACGAATATTATTACTACTAAACATTTTGAATAGCAACACAAATTAAACTTTAGAAATGTTTCCGATATAAACGTACCACGTATAATTAAAAATTGGAAACAAAAGTAACGTAGAATAAACCTTTTGAATAGGAACACAAAATAAACCATGAAAATATTTTCGATAGAATGTTATCGCGTTACCATGGCAACGCATATAATACTGACATTAACACGCAGCGGAAGCTTCCAAAGTAGCCCGATTTTGAGACATTCTTCATTAGTGCTCAGCTCCTTTTGGTTTTAACGTGATGATATGTAGCCTATAGCCATCCTCGATAAATGAGCTATCTAACACTAAAAGAAACTTTTAAATCGGATCTGTAGTTCTTGAGATCATAGCGTTCAACCAAACAAACAAACAAACAAACAAACAAACAAACAAACAAACAAACAAACAAACAAACAAACTCTTCAGCTTTATATATTAGTATAGATAAGGTTTATTTTTAAATCATAATTATGCAAAATTTGAAGATATTAAAAAATAACGTAAGATATTAGGAAAGGCTAAAATTGCATTTAGTTCATTTTGAAATGTAGAGATGTTTGAAGTGTAGAGGCCGCGACAAATTTTTGACTGTTCTGAATAGTTATATAAATATATAGAAAATAGATGCGGAAAATAGAAATTTATGTATAAATATATCGTATCTGTATATATAAAATCGAAAGAACTTATAGATAATCAAATACTAATTTTGAATTCGTACAGTAGAATTTTAATTTTGTTTCTTATCAAGCTTTTGTCAAAGCAAGCAAGAATCCGAACTTTTTTTTTTTTAACTTTTTTTTTGGCAATCAATCTTTCCGATTATTACTGCCATTCTCACGTAGTCAATAATATCACAAACTTCGTGTGATCATTCCAATACTAAGCATCGTGAAACCATATTCTAACAAGTTGGTGGATCCCTTGCTAGAACCTTTCAGGGAGTTTTTGTGGCATCTCAGAATTTCATGCTCCTTGTTATTATTTTCCATTCACTTCACTTATGCATAATAAACTAACTATATTACGTAAAACACCACCAAATTTACACAATATATAGTCAAATAACACAAGATTATGAATAAAATATAAAATCCACTAAATGACACACTAAAATCCCGCCAAAAACTCGAATCCGAACTTATAACTATATTTAGAGCGTCCAAGAAAATTGACGAGTACTTG
>JACEII010000010.1:7075578-7106605 GCA_014332785.1 Antheraea mylitta
CTACTATACACTGAGTATAAAACCCGCTACACTTGCACATTTAGGTGTGTCGTATTCCTCAGTCAGCCGGAGTGTATATAAAATTGAAACAGAGTTGTAGAGTGGACTCTCCAAACAGAGTGCTCTCGCGTTCATGCCCGCATAACCAAAAATTACCATGTTCTGATCGTCAATTTCGCTTCTGCCTACTAGCTGTGACATCCCTTGGTAGCATCTTAATCCTAGGCCCGCAACCCCGGGGTGGAACACACTGCTAGCGTAATATAGTGAAACTGCATTCACTAGCTTATGACATGACATGGAAGGCTTTTTATTATTTTTCCCTTATTTTCTTTTTGGTTATCTAGCTTTAGTCAAAATGTCAGACTCCAAATACAGTACGCGCTCGTGTGGCATATATAAAGGTACGTATAGGAATCTCATCAACATAAAAGCGTATAAATAGCTTAGCTTGCATGAATAGCTTAGTTCGATACACAATACTCCATGTAAGGCAACAGTCTAAGCCGAGGCGCGCCTGTACGTTATTGATCTAATTGTTATACTGCTGAGTGGTTTATTTAAGTGTTCGTCTGAGAAGTCTGGTAAAGTTGTAAAGGGCTGCAAGACCAAAAGTAAAGGTCAGGTCAAAAGAACACTGCTGTGGAGTTGCAGTTTGTCTGTACCTAACTAAATCAATACAATATTGACACGGTAATAAGCCCTTCACAATAACTTTCAATTGATTCTTGTATCAACCGGGTAACCTATATTTATTAGCCAAGGCCAGCATATCAGTGACATTTGCCGATAGATTATTAATTTCCCAGTGGTGACCGTAGATTTTGGATTGCACTACACTTACTTTAAGGCACAACGAGTAACATATTTCGTTGTGTTTATATGTGGATAAGAAAAGATTCTATAGCGTACAATCCATCACGTATAAATTTACTTTTTATCACACTGGAAAAATGGGCTACATTTGTTTGTTGTAGTTAATTGTTAGAAATACTGATAAGTATTTGGCAGTATTAAATTGATTACATGATTAACGTGATAATTATGAACGATACGATTCATAGGTACTGTACAAAAGTATAAAATTAATTGAATGATTTATCTTATGGAATGAAAATGTATAGGTATATAATATTTTTTTTTATATCGTAGGAGGCAAAGGAACATGTGGGTCACCCGATGTTAAATGATCAAGGTAGTGAGGAAAGAAGAGGATAGGGGAAAAGTGAGGAGATTTGGGCATCTGGCGCTCTCACTGACCGAACGAAACACAACAATGCAAGCACTGTTACTTCACGTCGGTGTTTCTGTAGTTCAGGTGGTACTACTCCGAGCGAGTCGACCCATTTATCCTGAACCCAATAAGAACCTCTCTACTCTACTCTCTCGGCTCTACCACCTATGCATTAAATAAACAAAATCAATGCATACATTTAAACAGTAGAATAGTTAATTCAATAATATATTATGAAACAACAAGGGAACTGAATAAACTAAAACAATTGTGTAACTAAAACCAGAAATAACGAGTTTGGAGAGCGGCTTCTGACGAGTCTATAGAACGGCTCCCTCGCGTCAGTTGTCCACAATTAATAATAGAGGTCTGCAAGTTGAATGCCACATGTTGTTGCATGGGATCTCTCGGCTTGCATGTTGAATACAGATGAGCTTATTTATGTAAATTTCCGTCGCCTCGTCGTTGGAAGATGACGCCCGGGTTCTAGTAATCCCCGGGATCGCATGTGATTGATGCCAAAGTCGTTGACATTCCGCTTTACTGGCGATCACCAGTAACCGAGTAACGAATGCTAGGTCTTATGAATTTTATCCAAACTAGAATATGAATATGAGATTTGTATGTTTATTTATATATTTTACGTAATGACTTAGACATCAGTGACTAAGAGAATGTGTAAGGATCACGTATTAAGGTAAGTGTTAAAAAAAAAGAAAGTATTTTTATTGTAGTAAGAACACGAATAAGTTAGCCTAGTTTTACAAAATTGGAGTAGTAACAGTTTTTTTATATCATAGGTAGCAAACGAATAGGTGCGTCACCTGCTGCTAAGTGATCACCACCGTTCATAGACACTCGCAACGCCAGGGGAGTCACAAGTGCGTTGCCAACCTGTATTTGGGGAGAATGGCCGAGAGGATGGTGAGAGGGAAAGGAAAGGGGGAGGGTAGGTGGTTTTTTTTTTCATAGTGACTACGCTATTGACCCAGCAAGGTCTTAACAGCTTCACCGGACTACAGGGTAGATGGGTCTCCGGCGATCTCACTAACCGAACGAAACGTAACAATGCAAGCACTGTTACTTCACGTCGGTTTTCTGCGAGAGAGTGGTACTACCCCGGGCGAGCCGGCCCATTCATGTTGAAACGAATAATAACTTCAGCGTGGCTCTACTACCTACAAGTACACAAAAATATGTAAAATTTAACAATATAAACAAACAAGTCCTAACACCATAGTACCGCTCCAAAGAGTATATGTACCATTCACTACAGACTGACTGCCACCAAAGTGGGTGTCCCCAGCACTGACTTAATTGTAGCCAAGACTACATATTATAAAATACTAGCTTTTGCTCGCGGCTGCACTCGCTGTAATGAAGATCTCACCTATCCCTCCAGAGCAATACTTTTTTCTGGATAATGTCCAAATGTCCATCCCATGTCCGTTTCTGTACCCCTGACAACGTGTAAGTAAAATTTCTAAATGATCGGTTCAATAATAAAGACGTAAAAATATAATACAAACAAACCCATATTCGCATTTATAATATTTAGCACGAGCTAGCAAGATTTGCTAAACACTGTAAAAAGTTTTTTTACCTGGGTTTATTTGTGTATTATCACGATTATTGACTTCTACATCTTTTTACCTTTGATTATTTAAGTATTATCTCCATGCCGCTAGAGTTCATAACTAAGAAAACTGATCTGGAAAAGGACCTGTCGACCGCACTAATTACAACCATTACAATCCAAGATAAACAGGAATGAGTGCCTTTCCTGAATCACACAATAGGGGAGAGTAGGGTAATTGAGAACAGCGGGTAATTGGGAACAGTTAGATAAATAGTACATCTCCCCGTACTACACTGTCGCGAACCTATTCTAGGGCGAATGGAGAGCCATTCATTGTGTATGCGAAAGTGGGATTGAAAGAACGCACTAGTTTTGTCACGGTAAGTCGAACAATTATTTTTGTATTTTTGATATAATTTTTGTCATCAGTTATAACACATGTAAGTATCATATTTTCGAATTCAAAGGTATTGGCTTTGCTCATATCATACTTGCAGTATCTGTTTTCAAATGCAACATAGATTGAAGGTAATAAAAAATGCTTTTGAGAGTGGCGGCAAGTTTTATGTATATTGAATGATTCGGGTAATTGGGAACGGTATTAGGTGAGTAATTTGGAATGTTCTCAATTACCCCCCACTCTCCCCTACCACTTAGAACGGTTCACAGCTACTGCTCTATTGATTGGTTTATTAAAATATTTATTAATCATAAAATCGCTATATATATATTTTTTATAGGTAAAGATTATATACTGGAAAACAGTGCTCTTGACCTCTACAAAAGTGAAGGTTTAATGAAAGCAAAGGCAGAAGCGGATATCTATTATGAATTCATTATCTAAGGAACCAGCCCCTCCTTAATCGTATTAGCGCTTACAAATTGTTTGTAATTCTCCTAACGCCCCCCTAAATACCTTTTACGTTCTATGGGAAGTCTTTAGGTCAATTTTTTATCTATAATGAGAGTCAATATGCATTTATTTATTATCTATATACCTCGGTAAAGATATATTATTTGCCTTTGTATTTCATAAATTGGCTACTATTTATCTATGACACCCTGCGCTTTTTAGGTTTTAAGACTAATTAATTATTTTATTAAGATATAATGGTATTTTATGATTTTTCATAATCTTAGTCGGCTATCAATTTTGGAAAAAAACATATATCTGCCTTGTACACAATTTCATTAAAATTAGTTGGACAATGGACATAATTTATTTTTTTAAATACTGGATATTGTTTTTTACATAATATTAAAGTTGTAATGACGTTTCGTGTACAACATTTTATTAAAATTGATTGCAGTTGTTATTGGTTGAGAAGCTAATAATCTTTCTAATTAAATGTAAAAGTATCAATGATATTTTTTTCCTAATATATAACTTCACTGATATATATTTCCCGTGTCAAAAAGTTCATTAAAATCGCTTGAACATTTAAACACATGGTGTTCTATTCGGTTTCTAACAGTATTTTAATAATTTTGGTGCCATTAATATTTTAGCATCATGATTAAGTTTTCCGTGTACTGATTTCAAGAAAATCGGTAAAGTTGATTTTGAGTTAGATTTTCTGCTGCGAAACAGAAAAACACTTAACATTTTAACGTCATATTTGTGATCGATTTGGAAATAATAGTTTTATTGTACAGACAGATCTACAAATTAATAAACAAAATTTGATTAAAAAAAATTAACACAACTGTAACAGAGATACAATTCACAGAGATACGGTACACTCATTCTATTTAATTATAAAATATCTACATAAATACTATACTTTCTTTTAAAATAAGATCAACTAAATAATTTATTAATCTTGCTGCTTAAAATGAGATAAAGAGGTATTTAGGTACCGTAACAACGAGGAAACCGGATGTTCTTTGAAAGAAAGTTTCTTTGTAAGATGAATAAATTAAGCAGTAAGTAATCTCGGTAGATTTAAATCGGCTATCTGAATTTTATCTGCCCACTGACCGGTTTAGTTTACTCTAGAAAAAGTTGCAAAAAAACGTGTTATGAGTGTTTTTTTATATTTTATCATTTGACCATAATGACACTTCAATATAGCCTAATCTAGTTTTCTTTTTTTTATGTCATAAGAGGCAAACGAATAGGCAGGTCACCTGATGTTAAGTGATCGCCACCGTCCATAGACACCAGCAACACCAGAGGAGTTGCAAGTGCGTTGCCAACCAGTGTTAGTGGAGGAGGAGCGGGAAGGGGAAGGGAAGGGGAAGAAGGGATAGGGAGGGAGGTGGGTCTCTGGCGCTCTCACTAACCGAACGAAACACAACAATGCAAACACTGTTACTTCACGTCGGTTTTCTGTAAGAGGGTGGTACCACCCCGAACGAGCCGAACCATTCATGCTGAAACCAGTTATAGTTTCAGTGTGGCTCTACCATCTACAAGCGCATATTGTATGATAATGAAAATAAAGTTATTTTGGAACTTAAGGACTGTTCTGATTTCTGAACGTATAGGCATATAGGTCTATGACCGTTCGATGCGGAATTTCTCGTAGGTAGTTTTAGGCATACCCATTTAAAAGGCTGACAACGCAATAGCGACTCCCCTGTTGTCGCTCGTGTCTATGAACGGCGGTGATCACATACCATCGGGTGACTCACCTGTTCGTTTGTCCCCATACTTAATATAAAAAAGGCATTTCGCTTCTCGCTGTCTGTACTTGAATTTCTCTTAGTTTGTTTGTTCATAAATGGACAAAGTTGTTAAAAAGTGTGTGCACCTATACAATTTGATGATTTTTGTTTGTGTGGGTGAAAACCCCTTATTTGCTACAATATGCTGTATACCCTAAGCTTTACTAACAAAAAAATAGATGTAATATCTGAATTTAATAAAAATTATTATTATAATTATTATTAGCGAAATAGTCAGCTTCAGGAGACAGTTATTACCAAAACTGATTTTACCTATGTAATTAACTAAATGAAAGTACACGAGACATGAAGACGAAGTAAAGCGAGTAAGCTAGAATATTTTTGTCTTTGTAGAAAGAAAACTATTAATATACTATCCTTTTTAATACATATTATGTATTCACGAACCTAGAAAAACCGAAATAAACTTAAGTTCGATCTTAGAAAAGTATTTATTACATAGATAGCTATCTTCTATCCATCCTATAAACGATTACATACCTATTTTACATAAGAGTGTTTCAAATAAATAATAAAGTTTAAATCCCCTATCGCAAGCGCGGATGAACCGAGCATTCCAATTAGTGGAGGATTTCTCATTAAGATCCAGATTCTTGGCTCAGACTTTGATATCGAAGTTACGTGATCAAGATCTAGTTCATTTAGTTTAAACGTTCACTTAACCTCAGGTGTCTTGCCAAAAATTTCATCCTATAATATTTAGTCAAATCTAATGATTTAATTATAAAATCGTTGGGTGGTGAGATATAAAAGTGAAAGTACCTACTACCATAAAAGTAGCAACATTAGTCAAACCTCAAAAACATTTTCATAAACATTTATAGTTGTTACGCTATGTAGGTGGTAAACCCACGCTGAAGCTATTACTGAATTCTGCATGAAGGGATCGGCTCGTCCGGGGTATTACCACCCTCTCACAGAAAACCGATGTGAAGTAACAGTGTTTGCTTTGTTGCATTTCGTTCGGTCAGTGAGAGCGCCGGAGGCTAACCTCTCCTCACCTTCCCCCTCTCCTCTTTCCATCCTCTCACCCCCCTCCTCCAACAAAGGCTAGCAACGCGTCTGCGACTCCCCTGGTATTGCAGGTGTCTGTGGATGGTGGTGATCAGTAGACATCCACCTGTTCGTTTGCCTCCTATGATATAAAAAAATGTGCCGCCGGTTTTTTTTTTGAAACTTTTATTTTTAACAGTTTTATTGATTAATATTTAATAGTTTAACTAAAAGAGAACAACGAAATGTGTTCATATGTATTGAATTAATTTAACCTCCTTCAATAAAAGAGGTTATAAGAAGTTAAATAAAAAAGGTTAGGTTAGTTGAGCTTTCAAATCTGACTAGTAGTTGTAGAAATTAACACGTTCAAAGAAATAATCTCTAAAACTTACATATTTAAAAGGCTGTCTAACACCACGTTAAGATCCTTAGAAGCGGAGCAATTCTCATAAAAAATGTAGGTCAGAAAGAACGTTAAGCGATTAGGAGATAATACTGCAGGTAGGTTGTGGGGTCACGTACGGCATATCCCGAGCTAAACGCTAATTGGCTGTTTGATAGAACCGAGAATTACCGAACTGTGAATGCCTGTGTGATATCGTATACTGCAGCTCAATAGTGTTGCCGCTTTTTTACGCAAACGTCGTGTTCTTTATTCGATGCTCAATATAAATATAAAATGTAATAGAACAAAACGTTTATAAAACCTCAAGAACTTGTACTGATTTTTTTCAGCTACTCGGAAGAAAATAATTGATATTAGGTCTTTACCTATGAAATTACCGTTTTGTATGAAAAAATTTAAACGAAATGTATTTTTTATTTGTATTAATCGAAGTAATCACCCATGCAATCAATGCATCTTTGGCAACACAGTGGAAGTTTATTGATGCCCTTCTTAAAGAAATCAGCTGGACGGGAGGCAACAAATTTTTCAAAGTCATTTTTACTGCCTCTCGGGTATTGAATTTTTTTCCCGCCAAGGTGTTATCCAAATCTCTGGAAAAAGTAGTAGTCTGTAAGTAGGGCAGATGACGAAGAACTTCCGACCCCAGTTCTTGCAACTTGGAGACCGTCTGCTGTGCAGTATGAGGTCGCGCGTCGTCGTGCAGGAGCAGCGAAAACAAGCGATTGACCAATGCTGGTTGGAGATGTGCCAGCTTCTCCATCATTGTATTCAGTTCTTCACAGTACACATCTGCAGTAACACTCACCCTGTTTGGTAAGAAGCTGTGATGAATCACACCGGCGCTAGACCATCACTTTTCTGGGGGTAAGTTTTCGTTGAGGGGATTGTTTAGGTGCTGAACCATGATCCAACCAACTTGCTGAGCGCTTGCAATTATCAAAGAGAATCCATTTTTCATCGCAGGTAACAACGCGGTTCAAAGTTCCTTTATTTGTGTCTGTTGAGCAGTATAAGGCACGTCTCGAGGCGTACTTCGCGCTGGCGATCATTGAGTTTGTGGGGCACCGGTTTGTCAGGCTTTTTTATCTTGCTAATTTGACGCAAATGGACCATTATTGTTTTGACCCTAGCGTGGAAAGCTGCTGTTAATTCAGCCGTAGATTGTGTATCATCAGCTTCCACAATCACCTATAATTCGTCATTGTCGACCAAAGCCTTCGGACGACGGTGAAGGTCATTTTTCAGGTCGAAATTCCTAGAACGGAAGCGAGCAAACCGATAACAAGTGGTGCGTTGGTTTGTAGTGTTAGCTCCGTAAATGTCGTTGATGTTGCGTGTCGCTTGTGCCGCGTTTCTGCCACGACGGTACTCATATTCCATAATTACTCGAACTTTTAACGTATCCATGATGACAAAAAAGATTAAAAAACAAAGAAAATCTACCATTAATCAATAAATAAATGACTAACCATGTTTTTAAAATAAAATTAATTTGAAATTAGAATTCTTAGCCAAACCAAAATTATTTTGATTTGAAATGGCCAGTACTGTAGAGCGGCAATTTCATAGGTAAAGACCTATTATTATTGAATTATAAGTTTTACTAGTTTTTCAACAATACGACGGGCTAAGACCTCGGAAATAGTCCATAATCTTATCTTCCATAAACTGTAAAAAAAAAATCACACACGAGCTATCGAAATAAATCGTGTTAAAATAACGAATTTCAACCTTAAAAATATCCATTACTCAGAGAAGTTTCAAAAAATAGCGTGAGTAAAAATTGGTAGAGACGATCTACAAATTTTACTCCAGGTAAAACGAGAGTGTATGTGAGTTCATGAATAACGCAGGAGCGTCACCGCCTTTGCTGTGTTCTATTTGTAATATCGGCAAACCCTTTTTTACGTGTTTCTTGATTTCACGGTATACATGTGACGTATGTACAAAGTATATACAATTCGGAGGTACGTCTTAGCTGATAGTGCAAACAGTAAGGTGAGATTAATGACATAATTATTTTACCTATTTGTAACGCAGTAAGTCAAGCAATTTTATTTAAGAAATAGCCTCCGCCCGCAACTTCGTTCGCGTGGAATAGTTACTTTGGGCTAATGCTAACACACAGCGGAAGCTCTCAAGAGGAAAAATAAACCCCGATTTTGAAACACTCTTCATTGGTGCTCCGCTCCTATTGGTTTTCGTATGATAATATGAAGCTTATAACCATCCTTGATAAATGAGCTATATAACACTGAAAGAATTTTTCAAATCGGACCAGTAGTTCCTAAGATTACCCCCTACAACGTCACAACAACACAAACTCAGAAACTCACAAACTTTACCTCTTTATAATATTAGTATAGTTTAATATAGATTAGCTGTGCCCGCGACGTGTGGAAGGTTATGTAAAAAACAATGATTAATTACGTAAAAAACAGTCACCTGAATGTATTAAGTCCATTTACTTGTCTACTTTTCTCTTGTACTTACGCCGCGTTAAACTATTTACATTATATATTATATTTACAGGCCGGCGTGACAGCAGCGACCAGTGATGGATAATCTGTCTCTCGGTGGTTGCCGATGTTTTTGGACTGTACTATGCTTACCATCAGGCATAGCACAGTCACTTTGTCGTGCTGCAATTAAAAAAAAAAGTTTTTATAGAGTGGACCGATTTTAATGAAATAATCACTAAGTTACTCCCCAAGCTATGTTTTATGATTTTCTTGCTGACGAGTTTATTGTGAATCCAGTACTTTAGAAGTGACGCGTGTTCATACAAACAGACAGACAGACAGACACTTCTAAAAATGATTGAAATGTATTTTATTACTTATTCCTAGACACATGCACTATTTTTTTTTTTTTTTTCGAAACTCGAAAAAGTACAGATACGTTTAATTTACATTGTTATTATATGTACCTATAGATAAATATTAATTGTATTAATCCAATATCTCTAGTTTTACGTAAGCTTTAGATATTGTACAATGTAGTAAGTACTTTTTCACAACACTTTGTATACATTAAGCAAAGACAACTACCATCTAAGTAAAAATGAATATAATTTACGTTATCCTACACTCACTCATTATTGTAATGCTAGTGACCAGTGACTTTATTCTCACGAAAATGGTATTGTTACTTCATGGGAAGTACGAATTTTGTTTGGGTTACTTATGAGCTGTTTTTTTTTTTTTTTATTTTGATCGTATTTGTTTAACACAAACATGTTCTGTAGGGCATAGAGCCATGCTGAAGCTATTACGGGTTTTAACATGAATGGCTCGGCTCGCCCGGGGTAGAAACACCCTCTGACAGAAAACCGACGTGAAATAACAGTGCTTGCATTGCATTTCGTTCGGTCGGTGAAAGTGCCGAGAGCCTACCTTCCCCCAAAGACAGGCTGGCAACGCACTTGCGACTCCGCTGTTGTTGTCAGTATATATGGACGGTGGTGATCGCTTAAAATCAGGTGACCCGCCTGTTTGTTTGCCGCCCATGATAAAAAAAATAAAACCTACTATCGATTTTAAGTTACCTCCTTCACTTTTTATCATTACTGCTAATTCCTATAGAGAAGCGCAATCATGTGTATTCTAGGCACTACTCCGAAAAGTCTAATATCTATCAGTAAAAGTCTCATCGAAATTGTTAAATTAAATTAGCCCGGACAAAAAGCAAACAATTTATATTTAAGATTAACTCAGTAGACGAATATTTTCCGGAAAAGTAACCCCACTGTCTGAGAAAATTACTTATAAATATTTGAGGTTACGCTGAACAAAAAAAGCTTATTGAATCGCAGCATTCTTACGTCGTACACCATAATATACTCGTATCGGCTGTGGACCATTTTCATTTATTGCGAACAAAATAATCTGCTGTATAAGTGTAACAATAAGTTCATTACGGGTAGACATTTAAATTTTACTGTATTTTTGTATCTAAACTACGAAGAATGGTAATTTTTGTATATTTATTTGATAAGATATGAAGGCTTAATGGCTTAACGTAAAAAAATATTATTCTTATATATAAGATAAATCCACAAATAACCTTTTTGATGTCCTAATGATAAGTGTCGGATAATTACAGATAAGCTAATTAAGCCAAAACAAGAAAAATATGTCCCTATAATAACTATTGTACGTCTCGTGTAAAGTGTAATATCATTTTTTTTATAAATCATAGGTGGTAAATAAACAGGCGTGTTACCTGATGTTAAGTGATCACCGCCGTCCATAGACACTATCAACACCAGGGAAGTCGCAAGTGCGTTGCCATCCTGTGTTTGGGTGCTAAAGAGAGAAAAAAGAGGGTAGGGGAGGAGGAAAGGAGAAAGTAAGGGAAGGGGAAGGGAGAGAGTAGGGAAGGGGAGGTGTGCCTCTGGCGCTCTCACTGACCGAACGAAACGCAATGATGCTAGCAAGCACTGTTACTTCACGTCGATTTTCTGTGAGAGGGTGGTACTACCCCGGGCGAGCCGACCAATTCATGCTGAAATGGTGGCATGTCTTCAGCGTGGCTCTACCACCTACAATCATGCGTGTTATTATCTATGTGCCTTGTGAAAAATTTCAGTGTCCCAAGAATATAGTAGCTCCCTTGATGAAACTTTCCAAAGAGTTTTAATTGCATCTAAAAATTTATGTTCTGTGTTACTAATTCCCTCCAGTTCCGTTGTACACAATAACAAAGCTGTATTACACAAGATGACATCAATTATATAATATTAATTATAACAATATAGTGTCTTATAACGAAAGATTATAAATAACAAAAAACCTACATACGCGGTAAAAGCGAAACGTTAAAAAAATTATAGAATATTAAAATAGATGATAATCAAGGTAAGTTACCCATTAAGTTAATATAGTTACTGCTTCACGCAAACAACGTGTTCGAGAACTTCATTCTAGAGGATCTAACCTACTACTTAAAACATAACGTGAATGTATACTTACATTAATTACAATGACAAAGACAATTCACGATGGATTGTTCATCTCCGGGTAGTTACTATTATTTTTTAATTGTACTGTGTAATCAATTTAAGCAGGGATTCCTAAACTGGGTTCTGTGGAACCTATGGGTTGAATAGAATAGTCATCAGGGTTCCTTCAAAATTATTTTGAAATAGCGGAATATATGTGATGAGAAGGACTCATTACTTTTATGTAGGTAGTTAGTGAGGTAGGTAGTTAGCAAGTATTCAGTTCGGACATAATACCGAACTGTAAAACAATTCATAAAACAGTAAAAAAAAATCATTTTTCACATTAAAACTTCAAGTCTAATAATGAGTTTCAATTATATAAGACACCTTTTAAAAAAAGTTTCTTATATAAATTCTAGTGTTAATTTGTAAACATTTGATATGGGGTTGGGTTCTATAAAATAAAAGGTTTTTGGTTAGTGTTCCGTTATCTTTAAAGTTTAAGAACCTCTAAATTAGAGTACCATTGAATCATCGAATACACACACACATATATATGTAAGTATGCATGTATGTATGTATATATATATGGTGTCTGGAAATGACGGCTCTCTCAATGCATACACCTAAAACGAATGTAACTATATTTGTAAAAATATCTATGATAAAAAAAGAGAAACCAGGTCGAGTTTTCGGTTCTTCTCGATGTTTGGGTTATTTCTTCTCCATGTTTGGGTTATTTCCGATCCGGTGGCAGTTTCGACGTTCAGAAGCGCTTTCTCAGGACCTGAATTGTATAAAGATTTTGATGTGAAACATTTATATGCGTGGGTAAACCGGATTATTGGCTTTGTGACGTGGCGACGCAAAACATGTACTTTGCACTACTAATGAAACACTTAAAAACATTTGCAACCCTATCCGTATAGCCATGAGATTCAAATTATTTTGTTGGTCAGTCGTTTTATTCTATTGTTACGTGGTACGCGCCGATGATCTAGCGCCTTTTGAAAAATGCCATCAAACACACCGCGCCTGCACCTAGTTGAATTTTTGTATTTAATAAAAATGATTTTTATGTAATAAAATAAATAAGCTTTAATTATTTTATGGAACAAATTTGGAATGTTTTAATATTTTCATTATATCATAGCTGATTCCTTTCGTAATCTGTTTTTTATGTACTTATATAACTTATACAAAACAACTTCAAAGATTCATATGTACCAGGGCGTCCGTGACGGCTCAATTTTCTTTCCATTTTTTATTTTAATTTATAAAGTCGTGAGTTCTTAAAAATAGTCGTATTAGAAGTTCAGATTTTTCAAACGTAGATTTCGAATTAAACTAGTTTACAATAAAATATTAATCGTAATAATCTACACGGTGTACTTATTTCTCTTTTTAACAATAAAATCAAACTTGAAAAAATCTGAGAAATTTTGCGGTAGTGTTTTTGGTTTTCGTTGTTCTTCGAACTAACCATCTATATTAAAGATTATTACTATCATTATTTAGTAGGTAATTATTACGATGTGCCTCGTGTAAAGCCTCGTGTAAACTTCAATGTTCCAAGAGGATGGTAGCTCCATTGTTGGAACTTTCCAAAGAGTTTTAATTGCATCGAAGAATTTATCTTCGGTGTTATCGTCTCTCATCTAATTCATCTGTATACTATAACAAAACTGTATTACATGAGATGCTATCAATATTTTGTAATATTAAATACCGCAGGACTATGAATATTAAAAAAATATGGTGGGAACGCCATTTATTATTTCTGTTATGTATTATTTCCTCTTCCTTATTTCGCATATTTTATCTATACTTTCGAACGCCATTTATTATCTATGTATTTAATTCAACCGCATCCTCTTAAAAAAAAAAACGAAATACCAATCGTCATCCGCGCCGTCATCCTTTTGGTCTTACGAGAACGCACGCAACTACATAAAGAAATTTGTTACTTATCATAGTAATATTTATATATTTAATTTACTTTGTAACAGGGTTGCTAATAATATTTCCTGTGTCATTTAAGCTACGAATTAGCTGATAGATGGCACTACAGATAATGAAGCTTTCATTTAATTTGTTACTTACTTACATTGAAACCAGTCAGCATGGTCGGACGCCCATATATTTATACATAATTAATTCTATTGTATGATCTTTATTTTTATTCAATTTATATATATATATATGTTTAATTTTTTTTTCAAAAACATCGTTTTGTTTCTAAACTTTTTACTGACAAAATCAAAAATATTTAAAAAGTTTTACTCCAATCGCGTGTGACGGTTAGACGAACTCATTTTTACGATTTTTACTCACGATATAATTTGACATGGTTTCAATTCTTAGCTCCATTTCAGTGTAGATTTTCATATTGTACTACACAAACGCACTAAATTCGGAACGGTTTCAATTACTCATTAGAAGCAATAGGGTTAACATTTATTGAGGCCGGCGTTTCATAACATTGAGGGCATTTGAATGAATTTCTTTATTCATTATTCGTGGTAATAGGGAATACCAACGTTGTGAAAGCCAATCAATCTTCTGACTCGTTTCGAAATATTGCATTTGAGCAGAGGGTGTAATAACTATACAAATCTTTAGGATTTAACGTAATTTTAAGAACTACTAAAACCTATCACCGTTCTTTAAAATACACCACCGTATTTATTAGCAGTCGTAGTGCTGTCAACTTATTGTATATTTGACTCTCGGAGTGCATTGTTTTTCATATAAATTGACAACTTTATATATACTGGTCATAAATACTGGTACACTAAAAATTAACAAATTATTGCATTTCAATTTGGAATCTGTCATTGTTATACGATTATTCTTTGAATTTTCCCATTTTGGTGCCAATATATTGTACAATATTTTGCGATATTAAAATGGAGTGGAGTGATAAAGAGAACCGAATCGCTGTGATTGCATTACACAAAGTAGTTATGGAGCCAAATGCAATATTTAAAAATTAATAGGTACAATGAGACATCCTTTGTTTGTAACAGAAAAAGAACTGGCCGTCCACGTAGTGTTCATACAAAAAAGGTGATCAAAGCAATAAAGGACTACTGAAGCGGTACGCAAAGGGAGATCACAGAAAAAATTTGTTTACGGATAAGAAAATTCTTACTATTGAGCAACATTTTAATAAATAAAATGACCGTATTTATGCTCAAAGCTCTAAGGAAGCCTTCCAATTAATCGACAGAGTGCAACGTGGGCACTATCCGACTTCAGCGATGGTTTGGTCGAGTATTAGCTATGAAGGAGTGACTTTGTGAGAAAGGTATCAAAACATCGGCACAAGTGTATCAAGATAGCATTCTTGAGAAAATAGTATAACCCCTTAACAACACCATGTTGAATAACTAAGAATGGTCCTTCCAGCTAGACTAGGCGCAGGGTCATAAAGTTCGGTCAACGCAGTCTTGGTTTGAAAGGAACGTTTCGGACTTAGAGCTGAAGACTGGCCGTCGTCTAGGCCCGATCTTAAACCACAGAGATTATGATTCATGGTCAGTTTTAGAGAGTACGGCTTGCTCTAAACATCATTATAATTTGGAGCCCCTAAAACAATCCGTACGATTGGCAGTGAGAATTTTTCCATGGAAAGAGTGCGTGCTTCTATTGATAACTGGCTTCAATATTTAAACGAATGTATTGCATCCAATGGAGACCACTTCGAATAAGCTTTTTTATATTTTAAATTGTTTTTATATATGTATTAAACTAATACACTGTAAAAGTAATAAATTTTATTCGCAATAGAATTTTCTTTCTGTGTTACTATTTATGGCAAGACTAGGTAGTTAACTCATTTTATCTTTGTGTTTGTTACCGTGATGTATATAGTATATGCACACTAACTACCTAATTTGATTAAATACAATTGCAACTGAACAACTGAATTTCAATTATGTCAATATTTTTAAACATCTTCTGACTATCTTCTATATTTATTATTTTAAGTACACTACACTTTCATTTATATGTATACACTAATCTTGATGTATTGTGTACTTTGAAAAATTGTAAAGCAGTCTCAAAAGAACTAAGATGTTCGTAAGAAGAAAAAAATAAATTCATAGGCAAAGCCCGCATACGAGCTGTCTAATTGTTAAAGAAACTCTTTGATATTTCTATCGCATTTTAAATCAAACTAAGTTCGTAGAATGTAAAAATGAAATTCCCTTTATTAGAAGCATGTTCTTAAAAAAATATCCAAGTCTAGATAATTTTATACATTTTTAAGGTACTATAAATAAAACTCGTGCTCAAAGCCTGAGATAACATATATTTAAAAATCTATTTTAATTATTCATACACTCTTCGTATAGTTAATTTCGTTTATCTTAAAGTACACTGTATGTATCAAAGTATTCGTTATAAAAATATAGGAGTAGCTAAAACATTACCCGCTTTGCTGAGAATAAATTCAAATTTGCCAAGAAGACGACAAAATTTTCGTTCAATTCAGGCTCTAGGCAGGTGTGCATACCGTGAATAAAGAAAACTACGACCGTTGCTACGAATATTTTTATAACAAAACGGTATCGTGCAGCTACGACTGCTAAATCACGACTTACCTCTTAACAGAATTTAATTTTAAAATATCCAGTCGGTCCATGTTTTAGCAATGTAAACTAATATCGTATGTTCGCGTTCAAAGATTGAGCAAATCGGAGTTATTTAGGTTTATATTGTGCTACCGTAAAACTCAAAATTTTGAAGTATATGTAATTTATACAAATAAAAATCAATTTTTGAATGTTTGTAAGTGAATCACTTCAGGACGATTGCACCTATTTGGTTATTCTTTTCTGTATTTATAACTGTCACGACAAAATGTTTATGTTATCACTTACCTCCAGTGGCGCTCGTCATATTCAAGACGCGAGACTACACATAACCGGAACATTTTTTTTTTCTCGGACTGACTACGCTATTAACCTGGCAAGGTCTTTACGGCTTCACCGGACTACTAAGGCGAGCGCTTAAGGCACTCAGCCGATTTTATTTTTGGTAACTAGCTCAAGAGTGCTCGGCACACCTCGGCTTGGCCGTTACCTCGAAAAACCCGATCTATCCTAGCTAAACTATGCTAAGCTATACATGTATCCATTTTTGGATCATGCAATTAAAATTGCATGATATAAAAACACAACATGTAATTCGAAAGGAGGTAAACTAAATGTACTCGATTCAGTTCGATAACGGGAAAAAAAGTTAACAAAAACAACCCTTCCACAGATGTGTAAGGTGCATGTCTGAATAACTGTGTATGTGTAAAATCGATGTGGATGTTTATTGTATCGCGAGACAATATCTTTGCGTCTACCCGGATAGCCACGGACAAAAATACTGCCAGGATTACGCGATCAAACAATGTGTGGGTAAGAAAACGAGAGCTCTCTGCCTGTGACGCACGGGACAGAGATTCGCGATGTGGCCGGCCACAGAAAAATTTAAAGAGATCGAATTTACAGTTTAAGCGAACGATGCCGGCGTCGGGATCTAAAATTAGAAAAGTGATATTATTATTTGACGATTTTAGGGGAAGAGAGACGTAAACACACGAGTTTACTTTTTCTTATATTGAAAAATTATTATTTTTTCGCGACGGCGGCACGAGCCAACCGTTGGATCGTTGCTGCGATGGCGGTAAAATTTCTCGATCGCGCGAATGGGGCCCTGTTTGGGGTCGTTCGCGACCTCATCGTAAGCTTAGATCTCGGAGATCTCATGGAAAACTAACAACTGGGCGGACCAGTCCATGCCGGAGAGAGAGGCAGCGGGGTCGGCCTGTGAGGGCTTCACCGCCTGGAGTCTAGGATCGACTCGTGCTGCGATCTGTGGTGACCACGGGGCCTGAGGGGCCCGCGCGGGGACAGGGGTTGCGTTAGGCGCAGGTGCGGACGCTGCCGGCGCGCGTGACGCGCGCGGCAGTCTCGAAAATGCCTGCTGAGAGTAGAGAGGCGGGGGGCGGGGACGGGTAGTCGCCGCAGGCGCCCTGGAGGGCGAAACCTGTCTCGCGTATCGGGGCTGTCTTGAGCGCGGGGCGCGGGGACAACCGCGATAATTCGCGGTGTGTCCCACGCCGCGGCACAAGACGCAACTCGGAGGATCGAGCGAGTCTTTAGTGCGCGAGCACTCCGAAGTGGAGTGTTCGCCTAGGCACTTAACGCACCTGGGTTTCAGGTAGCAGTTAAGTGCGGAGTGTCCGTACTCCTGGCATTTGTGACACTGCGAGGGTACGGACGTTTTGCGCGGCGGCTCTACAGTGACGCCGGAGAGGTCGCAGAGGGTCGAGAGGTTGAAGATTTTTTTGCCCTCGACGGAGCGCTCGAGAATAACGAGCACCATGTCGTAGGGCAAGCGATTACGCGGAGATCGCATACGGTGAACCTCTGTTCCCTGAGGTCTTCGTTGATATCATCCACGAGAATCTGGGCTGAGACTCGGCGTATTACTACGCGTAACATGCGCTCTTCTTCGAGCGCATACGTGAAGAAGGGAATTTTCTTAACGCGTAGAAGGCGCGTAAGATCGCGATGAGCGTCTGAGGAGCTAACCTTTACCTGAATACCCGTTCGGGTACTCGTGGCAGAGTTTATTGGGATCTCGGCCTCCTTCTGGAGGTCGGAGATATCGAGCGAGGATGCCTTATCCTGGATCGTGACGGGTGGAGGGGGACGGGGCTTCTTACTCGAAGCTGCGGGACTCGCAGCTTTCGAGGGAGCCTGAACGGAGGGCGTGGGTGACGTCTTTGGCACTTTCGTGCAATCGACGTTCGAGATCTTCGAGGGCAGAGGGCCCTCGGTGTCTGAGGCTGAGTTGGCGCGCTTCTTGCGCGGTTTGGACTTCCGGGATACGACGGTGAAGCCGTCGTTCCCGGCGGGGGGGTCTTGCTTCATGTCGGAGCATTCTTCGTCCGAAGAACGAGAAGAGGTTGGGGCAGGGAGGGTACTCTCGGAGGACTGAAGGTCCTTCAGAAGTGCCAAGCGGGAGTTCTTGTCGAGGTCCACATCCGCGGCGGCGACGAGCGTGGGCACTGGACCGTCCTGAAAATAGTCGTCTGCTTCTTTGCAGAAGCGGTCGTACTCTAAAATTATGTCCGGACATAATTTGGAAATGAATTTCCGAAAGCACGCGAACTCGCGCTGTTCGGACGTCAGATTGTCCATAGCGGGGCCTGAGGAGGGGTGCGGGGCGGGGAAAGACATGTGAAACCTCCCTGCCAGAGGGGCAGGGGGGCGCGCCTTTTTGAATTTAACGGACTCCGGAGTCCGGGCCAAAAGGAAACTATGGGCGAAGTGCAATGCCTCACAGGGGACCTACAGTGCCTAGGGGGAGGCCCTAACACTCCTTTCTTCGACTGCGCGACGACACGGAGCTCGAACCACGGAGCGAAGCACGAAGCGCCGAACTCCTGGAACGCGAACCGGCGACTCGCAGCACAAGGAGAACTCGCAGAACGCGTAAACACGCCGCGTAAACTCAATCGAATTATCGAACGAAAACACGAATAAAAAATTCACATTGAAAGAGCACTACGCACGCGTCCCCATAACCGGAACATAGATACTAGCACCACAATATTAGAGATACGCATTGGTACTAGCGCCAAACGCCAACATATTAGAGAGACACATTTACACTAGCGCCATTTTATTAAAGATACATAATTAAGAATTATTATTATTATATAGATTTCAATTAGCATAATTTTTATGGTGCACAAAGTATCTTGCAGAATTGTTAATTAATAGTAATTGCTTTCACTTCCATAGTTTGGCCTATAAAAAGATAGATGTCGTTGCTCTACACACATAATTGTATGTCTAAACATATTTCTGATACATAAATGACAATGATTTTATATAGAATTGATTTACGTAAATAATATTAATTTGTTCGTTAATTATTATTTTTATGTTACTTAAAACATGTTGCAGAATTATGAGTAAATGGTAATTGTTTTGATTTATATACTTCGTCTTATAAACTACGCATTCCTATGTGAAAAGTATTGTAAGCCGTAACTCTAGCTACATAAAGAGTGAAAGTAAATACGAAGTGTTGATTTACATCCTGACTGCATCGACTATTGTTATACACTTCCAACATGTACGAAAGAAAAAAATTTAAAAATCGCTAAGAGAAATGAAAATTTTGGGTTAAAATATCCCATGTAAATGAATGAGTAAGTGGTGATTGATTCATGTTCAGTAGTTGTAAATTTCATGTAATGATATTTTTTTTCTTATATGGTATTTTAACCTTTTAAGTATTTATATAGATATCGTAGTACTAGGTCCTAGTATGTACCGGCGAAAACGCTGCTCCGGACGGGTAAAGGTTATCTCCTCACATGGTCTTGGGAATATTTGATCTACCTCTTTTCATTACCCTACGCGTGCGAAGCCAGGACGGACAACTAGTAACTAATAACTTTTTAAAGTATTAGGAAAAAAGTAATACAGTAAACGCAATCCAAAGCACAAAAACTTAATTGAAAAACAAAGGTAGCTATCGCTGGTCGTCTACGTCAAGTCGGATTACAATCCTGTTCGGCTGCTATTCTGAGTGATACTCAAACGCGGCAAACTATGTTAAAAGAAGGTCTCTACCACCCAGCTTGATTACAATATGTATAATATGACCATAGAAGATGATGCTCTTAAGCATGCCCTAAGAATCAATTTTACACCTGATATTTGGTGGTCACATTCTAGTCGGTCATGGCTATCATCCCAGTACACAACGATGGTAACAATGTCATTAGTCTTTTAAAGATGTTATAGTAGTGTGATACTTTACTCTAATTGTACTTACTTATCCGTATTTTATACTAAATAAATGTTCTTTTTACAATTGATTTATTTAATTTCATGTTATCTTTATATTCATCTATTTACAAAGGTAAAAATAATTTTAAAATAACATGAATCTAATATTAAGCGAATAGTGTTAACCATTTAATTGTGTATTTTTACTAGTCACTTGAGATTTTTACATATTATGAGTTACACGGTAACATAATACACATATTAAATTTTATGTCAAAAACACAGCCTTTTAAAGCTGAAAGACGACGTGAGTCTTAAAGGAATTTTAATAAAATAAAAGTACCCATGCAAATATATGTTGTGTAAAACCAAACAAGAAATCCCGAATTACGTGTGTTATTTTTTTGATGTTCAATGTTTTCTCTCTCTATTTTTTTCCTTATAATAATATCCTAACGATATGGTGTAGTGGTTAACGAACCGAGGAGATGGCCGCCGGCTGTCGGTTCATTTATTTTTCCGATATATCCAAAATAGATGTATTTTTAATATGAATATCAGAGACAAATTGCAAGCTGAATAATATTACATGAAACATTGGTATTATATATTTAAGGATATACATACAAATAAAATTAAAATGTTCGCCAAGTTGGCATTTCGGCGAAAATTGTACTAGGAGATAATAGAATATTCAAAGTATTGTTTAAGTAACACGCTTTTTGTAGGAGTAATGTAATAACGACAAAATACATTTAGAAATTAAAAGTGTGTTCTCAACACAGATAAAGTACGTAGTCACTACAATCGGATCATATAAAATATTATCTTACAAAGTTATGCTCGTTGCATTGGTCATATTAATATATTAAAAATATATATTTATGTCATTGAGGAATATTTTTTTTTCTTAATAAAAAGTAGCTACTTTATATCCCTTTATATGCCCGTGACAACGAGTAAATACAAGTTAATAATTAAAAGTACATGAGATATGAAAATGTAATAAAGAAACATAATTGCATTTATAATATTAGTTGAGACATTTCAATTAATTTACAACAACGTGTACAAAACATAGTTTATATAACATGTTGGAATATATGTTACAATAATGGCATTGATGAAATAAATAATAACCAATTCAGTTAATTATTTAATTGCATAGAAACTAGATACATTATTGTATCAAGCGTTACATACATTACTTGGGTATTTCACTAAACACATTAATAATTTGAATCAATTATGTAATAAATAATCTGATTTCCTAAATAACTCTCTTTTGTACGCGATTTTTATGCTTTAGAAATTCAATGGGTGGGTTACTAATAAAACGTTAGCTCGTAGCTTACGTTATTGTAAATAAAGTGTAAAAGCATACCTTATATTCACATAAGGCACTCAACGCTTCATAAGTGTGTACAAAACACTTTCAGTGAGGGGTTGCCGCAGCTTTGACACTACATCGTACCACAGATGCTTGCAGAGAACCGTGCAGATTGCTTTCATGTAATTACAGCAAACGAGTGCATCTGTGACGTGCGGGATATGGGAAAATGTGAACAGTTTAAGCGGGCAGTAGTATTATGAAGTTACACGTATAATGAACTATACCCTACGTGATATGATTTAGAAGGAATCTTTAAAAATATCGTAAATTTTTTTTGGAATTTAAATATGCTATTAGTTCCTATCTTTAAAAATTTTAATACTGGACCAATTTCATAAATCCTTTGTTGTAATAAAATGATTCCTTATAAATAGTACTATAGATAATATAATAATTTTTACGTTATAAATATTCAAATATTGATTGAACAACGACTGTAAAACTTTTTGATGTAGGGCGGTATGGGACCGAGAGCAAGATGCCACCGCGCCTCTCAAACTCCTTGATACTTGCATAACCTCCTTGCTCTGTGACCTTTCCCCACGCTGGTATTTTCGGTACCGACATACCAATATAACTCTTTTATCAAATTAAAAAGGCATGAATCAATATCGACTATAGCAGCCACGTTAATAGGTCAAAGCCAGTTATTTTAAATACATTTCATTGCAAATTTATAAATTGAATTATCACAGTTTCAAATGTATATTCATTTCAAACCAATCAAATTATATGTAAGTGGGTTGTAAGCAATAGTTCTCGTTATTTTCATGTCACCTATCTGTACCCTTAAAAAAGTTCCACTTATATAAAAAATCTAGAAATGTATTTTTCACACAAATGTCATACGTCAAATTGTCTAAGAAAGCCGACACTATAATTGGATGATTGGTATTAACTTCTTTCACTCTCGACATCACCCATCAGACCAGTGTTTCCCAACCTTTTTTAGGCCATGCCCCACCTTAACATTTGTAAAAATTTTATACATAATTTTTAACTTTTAAAAATTATTTTGTTCCTTTAAAAAATATAAATGATAAATTTTAGGAAGAAATCACTATGAAATTGTTATCAAAATACCGTTAGTAAAATTTCAAAACATATAATGAAAAACTTGACGACTCTAATCAGCCAGTTGATATTTTGGTAACGTCAAACGAAGTTATATCTGATATATAAGCTTTTTTCTAAATTTGCTTTTTTTGTTAAATTTGTCATCAATATCTTGCATTTAAATAACCCAAAGCGAAAGGGTTAAAGTCGTGTTGAGTCTTTTTTTAAATTGCCCCCCTGTGGGGCGTAGGCCCCACGTTGGGAAACACTGCGTTAAACCCTTCAAATTATAGACTTCAAGAAAATAATCTATAATGTCCGTAACTTTAACACAAATATTGTAAACTCATACGTCACTAATTATAACATCATCATTGTGTGCATTGTGCCTAAGCAATAAACTATTTTATAAAGAGAGTTTCCCGGGAGATGTATTCATTTGGTTTTAATCCGGTGAAGCTATTAAGGCCTTGCTAGGCCAATAGCGTAGTCAGTTCGAAAAAAAAGTATTCATTTGGTAACTACTAAATACAATCTTTTCAATCTTGAATACTTGAAGTCATGTCAATGTCATGTCTGACAGCAGCTCTTAGTATCAAGCAAGGGCATAGGTCGGATCGAAGGACCGCTTAAGACGCTTAAGCCGTGAAAAATGAGCGCCAGCAGTGTCAAAGTACTTTTTACTGAGCTCGGGGCGACAAAAACGGATTCAAGTAAACATTGATGTAATTGCCATTTTCAATCTACGATAGAATACCGAATATTAAATATTTATTTTATTATACAATCCTATATTTCACTCATTTTCTTTTAAAATCTTGTTTTCTGCATGTAGTGGGTGGCTTCAGCATGGTCCTGCTAGACCGGGGTAGTACCACTCTCTCACAGAAAACCGACTAAAAATTAACAGTGTTTGCATTGTTGCATTTCGTTCAGTCAGTGAGAGTGCCGGAAACCCACCACTCTTCACTTTCTCCCTCTCCTCTTCTCTTCCTCCCCCAACACAGGCTGGCAACGTACTTGCGACTCCCTGGTGTTGCAAGTGTCTATGTGTCTATGGATGGTGGTGATCACTTAACATTAGATGACACACCTATTCGTTTGCCTCCTATCATTAAAAAAAATCCACAAGATATTAGTTGTTATACATAAAACGTGTTGGTATGCTTGAGATTGATAAACTCGTATACCGCTTGACTGCTAACTATAAATGTTGGTACATAAGTTGGTAAAATTATTGTATTATATCATGGAAGTTTTTATGAAATTCATTTTAGTATAATCAATCAATAGGTGGCTATATTAGTCGATTTTCATATTAGTCAGTTGATCACCAAAACTGGAATATAAATATGAACATTTTTTTTTATATCATAGGAGACAAACAAACAGGCGGGTCACTTGATGTTAAGTGGCCACCGTCGTCCATAGACACTAGCATCACCAGGGGGTCGCATATGCGTTGAAAGCCTGTGTTTGGGGAAGAGAGGGGGAAGGGCGGAGGTGTGCAAACAATGCAAGTACTGTTACTTCACGTCGGTTTTCTCCGAGAGTGTGCCACTATCCCAGACGAGCCGACCCTTTCATACTGACACCATTCATAGTTTCAGAATGGCTCTACAATCTAAAGAGCGTGACTCTATCACCTAAAGCGTGGCTCTACCACCTAACATAAATAATATTAACACAATTTTTACATATTTTTCAATAACTCATCATTTTGTATGTTAAACAATAATAGAGAATTAATGGCGGACACGTGTGGAGCCACAGGCGAAGATGATAATTATTCAGAATTTTAATTAATTTAAAATCAATTGTATAAATACTTTCATATTTCTTTACGCTACATTTATATAAATCTATATGTATTATTATAAGGAAGTAAACATTTTTGTTTTTATAACGGAACTTTCACAAAAAATGGTTTTGATTGTAAAATTACGTTTACCAAAAAGAAACTACATTATCTCTGGGTGACATC
Organism: Antheraea mylitta; assembly: GCA_014332785.1. Classification (NCBI taxonomy): domain Eukaryota; kingdom Metazoa; phylum Arthropoda; class Insecta; order Lepidoptera; family Saturniidae; genus Antheraea; species Antheraea mylitta. Next base: position 7,100,679 of record JACEII010000010.1, read on the forward strand.
TATACTAATATTATAAAGAGATAAAGTTTGTGAGTTTATGACGTGACGTTGTAGGGGGTAATCTTAGGAACTACTGGTCCGATTTGAAAAAATCTTTCAATGTTATATAGCTTATTTATCGAGGATAGTTATAGGCTTTATATCATCACGCTAAGACCAATAGGAGCGGAGTGCCAATGAAGAATGTTTAAAAATTGGGTTTTTTTTCCTCTCGACAGCTTCCGCTGCGTGTTAGTGTTAGCCCAAAGTATATATTCCACGCGAACGAAGTCGCGGGCAGAGGCTAGTAGGCTATATTTTGTTCGCATTAATATTCATACTGAATTTAATTAAAGCGTATGAAGAAAGTAGCGATTACTAATTAATTATACGTAATTATAGTTTCATTTCAAACTGAAAACATGAGTAGCTTCGATTTAATAAAAAGGTTGACGTGGGTAAAACGTGACTAACGAGGCTATAGTAAACACCATAAAGCGACGATTTAATTAGTTCCAAAAACGCCAGGTTTTCCACGAAAATATCTTGTATTTTATAAATAAACTAATTATTTACAATTAGGAGTTTTGTATAAAATGAAAGCAACCTTTTCAATTCTGTTGGGGTGCGGTTATCTTTTTACCAATTTTAGAATACACTTTCGCTAAGTACAACAGGCAACAAAAAAGAAAACATAAAATAATAACATCACAGTGTAATTATATATTACTTAAAATATCCATTGTTTGCTAGAATAAGCCCATTGCGGTTGTATGAATTTTAGCTGTAGCAATAATTTCAAATGTTAGTATTAAAAATGTCATGCCTGGTGGTACGGCTTTTTCTACATTCGTCTAGCTAACTAAAGCCTCAAGTTGAAATCTCTAGTGTTCCAATAAATGCATTAGGTTTAGATTGTTTACCGTTTTAGACCAAATTGTAATTTAAAGACTGGTTAAATTATAGTCCAACGTTAAAACTTATACGGTGTTATTACAAAAAAGTTAAATACGTATTGAATACTTGCTTTAAAAAGGTTAAGTTTTAAATGCACCGCGCTCGCTGAATGTTCGCGATACTGCTCTTTTATCACGCTTTGGTTAGGTTAGTCTAATCTAATTGTATTTGTGTAAAAAGGATAACGCGAACTTGTCTCAGGCGAGCGCGGTGCATTCAGTACGAAACTTTTTTAAAGTAAGTATTTAATACGTATTTAACTTTTTTGTAATAACACGGATAAAGTATTAAAAAAACGAAAACCATCGTTACAGAGAAATACAAAGATAATTTTCTGAATCGGGCTGTTTTCGACTGAAATGCGATGCACTTACGTCTGTAATTATATTCGATGCTTCGAAAATTGATTAAAACGCATCGAAAAGTGTACTGATTTCCATTTCCAGAATTTTGCAAAACAATATAACCAGGTTGCATCGTAAATATGTATTTGTTCATTCTTAGATCAGAAATATATTTAACAACCTCTTTACATATGGTCTATGAGGGTTGCAATCTAATCGACCAGAAAAGACATACACGCCATGCCATGCATACCGGCAAATTTTTCACATAAATCTATACTAAAAAGTTTTTATTTACTATTATATTAACTTGAACCACGATCTTATTAGATTTAATATAGGATTGGCAAAAATATATATCGTTTTTGTTTTAACTAAAAATCATATCCAATCTGTTACATAGTATTCAGAGTAAATGAACATAATTTCAAATTTGTCCATTAAGTGCGGGATTTCGGCTCGTCCCTTTAATACTTACTCGGTAACTTGCTAATTCATATAGGCACGTGAAATGGGAATTAACCCAGTGTTCTTAATTACATTTTCGCATGCTTTAGTTGTGTTTAAAAGGGTCGCTTTATACACTATGACCGCTACCTACTGTTTCATACGAGTGCCACGAAGTTTTCATGCGCATTTTTACCTAGACTCCATTTCAATGGAGCTGCTGAAATTTGTATGTAAAGGTACTATGGTGGAAAGAATTTGGGTCAAGGGAAATAATTCTGTTTAAATTGTTTTGTTTAAAATAATCCTTTGAAATAATTTAAAACAAAATGATTTACATCTGTGACTTTTATTACTGGTCTAATAGCTTTTACATTTACATTTAATTGTAGTTTATATCTTTAGAATTTTATCCTAGACTTAACTAAAAATATGATATTAAGAAAAAAGTGTGTGTGTACTTACATATGTACATGCATTATAAGTTTACTTCTTTGGAATAACAAAATTAAAAGTCTTTTCAAAAATGTTAACTTTCGCCTTATTCTACGTTTGTAGAAAAAACGAAACTTACAATAGAAAAAACGTATTTAATACACTGAAAGTTTAATACAAAGAAACAGAATGATGACTATAGCTAACTTCAGGGTGTCGGTTTTTCGTGACGGTGTGCGCATGCATCGTAAACTTTACTCTCATCATTTTTCCCTAACGCGCCGAAAGAAGTATAACTTCAAAAATGTTAATCGTTTTTATTTGATGTTCTTTATTTCACTCAGTTACTTAGGTACCTTAAACCTATGGTCGTATATGGCTTTAGTATTTCGTTCAACTATGTCTGTTATGATAATTATACTCTACAATAAACATTCATAATGCGACATTAACGTCAAGTACAAATGTTTTAGTCGGCCGTCAATTATGCTAACCACAAGGTTGTATCGATTGTTCTAGAATTGTTTAGTCATTCTATTAACAATATATATAACAGAAACAAAATAAAATATCGTCTGGGTTTTTATATAATATAGAAAATAGTTTTGATTTGACAAATACTTGCTTTGACGTAAAATGTGATGTTTTATAGATTAATTTTATGAATTATAACGGGTCTTTTGGAAATGTAACCCATTAATCTGTACTCCTAATCATCAAAATGACTATTTTGTATTGATCAGTTACAATGCTGTGGATTTAGGTATTTTTTATAAGGTGGCGAATAATGTTTTTAACGACAAACATTTACTGTATTATGCATCCACTAAAGAATGGTTGTGACATGTAATGTGTACTAAATATTATATATGTTAAAAAAATAAACCAGATTGAGTTTCTTACCGGTTGTCCTGGGTTGTTTCCGAACCGGTGGTAGTAATGAAGTTCATAAATGCCTTCTTAAGGCCATAATTGAATAAAGTATTTTTTGATTTAGATTTTGATTCGAACCCACGGCGGTCGGCTCGGTATTTTAACATTCTATAACTACACCATTGCTTTAACACTAATATCAAATGTATATTATTCCGGAATATGCTGTCTATATTAGTTATATAGTACCTGGACGACCGAGCCTAGCGCGGTTCTTTAAAAAACATAATTAAATTAAACTGTTCGGTTTGTCTCACAAAATTAACATTTTTTATCAAAAAAAAAAAAAAATTTTTTTTAAGTATATCTCTTTTGTAATCATAATAATAAAATTATTCTTTAAATTATTATAAACTGTTCGGTTTACCACACAAAATTACCTTTTTTACCAAAAAAAAAACATAAAAGAGGTATCTATTTTGTTAGCTCACTCGGATTCGAACCGTGGTTAGACGGATTTTTGAAGCAACCGATTTCCATCTGAGCTATTTTTGTTTTGATAACGGTGTCGAAATTTACCTTTATATTCTAGCTATAGTTTTTCATTGCCTGAAAACTCAGATAAAAACGTTTTCTACGAATGAAATCTAGCTAGATCAATTTATCGTCCTCATAACCTACATACTAAGTTTCACGGGAATCGCACTCGCCGTTTCTGAAATCCTGAATATATAAGAATATAAAAATATACAAGAATTGCTTGTTTAAAGGTATTTATTATTATATATTATTAGATTAGATTAGATACTATAAAAGAGTACGCAGGCGATCGATGTGTTGTGACCTCATTACTAAACCTCATTAGAAAGCTCAAACAACTGTCATACCAAGACAAACTAACAGCGGCAACGATAATCTGTAAGTACTTTAATTTTACACAAAGTCAAAGGTATTTATTTAATTTATTATTGTGGAGCCTTCGATGGTCATCATTGTTTTTGAATTGCACCGTGATTGTTCTTGAGGTACAGTACAATCATTTCTCATCTGTCTTTTTGAAATAATAAGAAATCTTTTTCTCTTTCACATTATTTTGTTACAATCTCTTCGTTTTAGAATTGTTATTATACAAAGTTTTAAATATCCACTTATGCTGTTAAAACAATTTGTACTGATAAAGGCTTGTTAACTTAAAATGTATCTGAGACGTTCTAAATCGAAATAATTTGAAATATACAAACAAAACATTAACAATAATAATAATTATTGTAACATATAATTTGTCAAGCAAGAAAATAATACAGTAAAAGTGTAACGCCAAATGACACGTTTCAAGGGAGCTTTGAAATACCTTAAAATGACGCTTCAAGTAATTATGCTCATACGAGACATGTTATACACGCGACGTCGAAATGTTGAAATTTGTTTAATGTTTAATCCTATCGTAATACGAGAAGTTAAAGGGACGTTTACCTTGATTGTACCTATATCTTTCAATAATGAAGAAATGTATTCGGTATTATCATAATTTATTTGGCGTGTTTATTTTTTACTTTTATAAATGTACTAGCTTCTGCCCGCGACTTCGTTAGCGTGGTATAGTTATTTTAGTCTAACGCTAACACGCAGCGGAAGCTCTCAGAAGAAAAAAATACACTTTGATTTTTTTTTTTTTTTCGAAATGACAACGCTATTGACCCAGCAAGGTCTTAGCAGCTTCACCGGACTACTAATACACTTTGAAACATTCTTCATTGGTGCTCCGTTCCTATTGTTTGTAGCGTGATGATATATAATCTATAGCCTTCTTTTATAACTTGATGTAACTCTGAAAGATTTTTTTAAATCGGAACAATAATTCTTGAGATTAGCGCGTTCAACCTACTAAACAGACAAACTCTCCGCCTTTGTAATATTAATATACATTACTACTCTTCTCTCGTACTTAACTCCAGTCTTCATTCAAATTACAATAACTTTTGATAGAGTGGACCGATTTTAATGAAACAAAAAAATAGTTTCTCCTGAGTATATGTTGTATGATTTTCTTGCTGAGGTATTATTGTGAACTCAGTACTTTAATAGTGATGCTTGGTCATACAAACAGACATGCATATATGATAAAATCTAAAACATAAGGCATGTCCACGGCTAAAACTAAATCTGTTTCATTATAATCGATTGACTGTATCAAAAGTTATTGTGATGTAAGTACGAGAGAAAATCAGATAAGAAAATGGACATAATACATTCGGATGATTTTATTAGTCACTGTTTTTTATATTAGGTGCCATGCGGACAGAATCACGGGCACAGCTAGTCTATACTATAATAAAACTGTAACAAGTCGAAATCTGTACATTAAATATTTTTTGAAAATTGTAATCAGAGTAGACTATGTTATCGATATAGAAGACAAAAATAATCTTTTTACAATTTTTGCCTGTCTGTCTATCTCTCTCTGAAAGTCCTGAACCAATCTTGACGAAACTTGACATAGTGATAACTAATATTACAAGATTACATCAAATATACTTTTTGTCCCATAAAACGCAAAGAGTTCTCCAGGATAACGGATTAAAGTTGCGGGGTGGTAGGGTTTTACAGCCCAACTGGGTCGCAACCACCATGCATATGGCGAAAAAGCCCGTCATAGTGACTCGCTTTTGCGCGTCGCGTTTCGGGATCAGCCTGTGCATATCCAGTACCGGGCGACTTTCGCCATTATGGCCGGCATGACAGCGGCGACCGGCGATGGATAATTTGTCTCTCGGTGGTTGCCGATGTTTTTGGATTGTACTATGCTTAACATCAGGCTTAGTGCAGTCATTTTGTCGTGCTTCTATAAAAAAAAAAAAAAAAAAAAAAAAAAAAAAAAAAAAAAAAAAAAAA
>JACEII010000010.1:7106705-7152191 GCA_014332785.1 Antheraea mylitta
ATAAAAAAAAAAAAAAAAAAAAAAAAAAAAAAAAAAAAAAAATAGAATATAAACCCGTATTAACCTGAAAGTACTGAACCAATTGTAACCAAACTTAACACTGTGATAACTGATATTACAAGGCTACATCCAGGATACTTTTTGTCCCATAAAACGCAAGGGGTTCTCCAGGATGATGAAAAATAAAAATTTGTGGTTAACGTATGTAGACTTTTTTGCGACACCTTAGTACAAGAGCCGGCAACATTGAAAGAACTAGAATTTTAGAATACCTGGTTCTTTAATGTATCAATATATATTTTTTTGTATCATAGAGGGCAAACGAAGAGGTGGGTCACGTGATGTTAAGTGACCACCACCGTCTATAGACGAAGAAAGGCGGAAAGGGGAAGAGAGGTTGGTCTCCGGCGCTCTTACTGACCGAAGGAAACACTACAACGAAAGCAATGTTATTTCACGTCAGTTTTCTGTGAGATTAGCCCGAACGAGACAACCCATTCATGCTGAAACCAGTTACAGCTTCAGCGTGGCACTACCACCTACACAAATTATCAATATATCAATAGACACAATTTAGGACACCTGATAGCTGGTTAACGTTGTATTTTTAATGCGCATTTTGATTTAATTAATTTTGATTTATGAAGTGTAGGAACATTTTTTTCAGTAACTTTTAAACGCATTTAAAAACATGAATTTATCACAGTCAGACACACTTTTTAATAAACAATCACACGCCCGCTGGTATATTTTATAAATAAAAATAATTAATTTTAAACCAATTATTTTTTTTCCATAGCAAAGAACAAATTTCATTTTATTAAACATTATTGATATTAAGAATTCACTGTATACAATGAAACAACGATAAACGTAAACGTATAACTTGATCTTAAATATATGCGTCGATAACATACGCTGCTCCAATTATCGCTATCTTTATCGTGCAGCCAGTACTGCACTAAACTATAGCTATAGCTAAGTTATTCTATACACATTTTATTTTTATAGCAATAAATCGGTCTAAATATTGAGTAAATATATTATATAAAGCTGACTTGATTGATTCTTTCCGGTATGACCTCTGCCTATGTAGGAAATTTCACCAATATCAAGTGTAACAAATACACGTTATGAATTTAATCCCAAATATTCAGTGTAACAACATAGAATAATCTACAATAGAAACATATCAACATAGATAAGTTACCAAAAAGTGATAGGTACTATGTTGTGAATGGTACAGAGATTATTTTTAAAAATATATCGGAAATATATTTAAAATTTATTTTCGCAACAGTTTCTAACTCTTAGACAATAGTCACAAGCAAGTGACAGTTGTCGCTTCGACGCGATGTTTGACGCTTCGACGCGGTGTTCATATATTTTTTTTCAATATAATGCAGTATAAAAAGGTTTTAATACAAGTGGAGATAGTTATGATAAAGTAAGTTGTAGAGACATTTATTTAGTTTTATGTAGGTTAGTTTTTGTCTTAATTGAACCTGGTAGATGGTGCTAAGAACGGGTTATAGGCTAATTAAAAAAAAATCACATATAATCTGGGTATATGTTTGAGTGAGCCCGTGGATAGTTTGGATTCACAATTGGAAGCGGTAGTTGTGGCTGCAATCGGGTACCAATTTTATTGGTTTTTTTCGCGTTTAAAAATACAACTGAAACCAGTGATAACCAATTTAGTGCAGACGAAGTTGCACGGGTCAGCTAGTGTAAAATAAAATATAAAAGTTAACGAACTAGCCCGCTCGCATCAGAAAAGTTACGTGTAATCGATTAGGGTCATTACAGCTACTAGCTGTGTCAACTAACGACAGGTTTAACCATCTGCCACCGTCGATTTAAGCCGTCAACTAACAACTCGTTTAATTACTTTTTGTTGTTTCAGTTACTAAATATTTCGCTCTTACTATTACTAGAATTTGATTTATCATTTTCAGGAAAACATTGTACAAATAAAATCAAACGATATTTTGCTTGCAGTGAGAAATGACAGCGGCAAATCAATTCCAGATATAAGTGCAAATAACGTCCACTCTAAAATTTAATTATAAATATCCGCAAAGTAACACCATTAGAAATGAAATAAAAGAGAATCGGAGTGGCTTTTTATAATAATTATAAAAGTTAGATAGCATTACAAAATTTTATATCATAACTGAATTAAAACGTATAATTTCGTGTGTTCTGAAATGACGAAGCAAATATAACTTTGTCATTCAATATGACATGTTTCACGTTCTAAGGGAGCTTTAATATGCCTTAAAATTACTTCGCTTGGGTAATTTACTGCGTACGAGGCTCGCAGAATGTTTTACAAGGAAAGTTAGCGAATATCGCAAAATGGTGGAATTTAATAAACCTTTAAATTAATTGTAAGCAAAGAGATTATGTAGATTACCTATATTCAGTTTTCCATAATAGTTTTCATCCGTATATTTATTGTGTCTTTCGATATTAACTAGTTTAACTATACAAAATTATCGTAAGTCCATTTCTATTTATGTAATTGATATCAAGACTCTAAAGTTAGTTTTCGCCTTACGTCTAAGACTGTACATATTGCCTTAGTGTTTTTGATTATAATACCTACTTTTCTATACGATCACCCCCACACACGTGCACGCCTACACGCTTACACATGGAAGTGGAAGGGTTTTATTTTTTCCCTTATCGAACTGAAAAAACTCTAATTTTCCGATAATAAATATATGTAGGGGTCTTTGAGGCGTGTATGCTTGGTACACATATGCGTCTCAACAACTCAAACATATATGAATAGTTAGCTAGGTTAGCTAAGATAGGTCGCGAGTATGGATGTAACAGGCAACAGCCATGCCGAGGTGTGCCGTGCACCCTTGAGCTAGTTGCCCAAATAAAATCGGCTGAGTGCCTTAAGTGCTCGCCTTAGTAGTTCGATGAAGCTGTTAAGACCTTGCTAGGTCAATAGCGTAGTCAGTTCGAGAAAAAAAATTTTTTTGATAAAAGTTTATTAACTTTTATTTTAACTACAGTCTCTAGGAACACTTTGTCTATAAATCTTTTTTCGACACTATTGAAGATTAGTCTTCAATAAATCAGCATTTGCAACATCTTGACCAATTCACAATACTTCATAAAGTTGATTGAAAGAATTATATTTCTACGGATATAATTTTTACATCGATAAAAATACGGGTAATAATGTCAGTCGTATACGTTATGTTTATTTGGTTACCCAGTATATAATAGATTAATTCACCTAGACCTGGAACAAGCAAAAGTTATTTTGTCTCTGCCGAAAAACAAAGCTCTATAGATTTAGTGTTATTCCACAAGCCACGAAAACAAGCAATCTTTCTGTTTGATATAAATAAAATAATATCTTGTAATTAAGTAATTTTTAATGCATTAAAATATCATTTATATAACGCTAAAGCATGTCGTATAATATTACTTACTCATTGATTTGATATGAATAAAATAATAACACCTAATTCAGTCATTTTTTTAAACGTTAAAATATTAGTTATGGAAGCTCTAAAGTTTACTCACTCAAGATTTTACTCACTCAAGATATTTGTTACATATATTTTTATTTCGATGGAGAAACACAGTAGTAATATTTAAAAAAGGACAACACATAACGTATCATTTAATAATAAATAGATTACTGTTTAATTAGCTTCAAATAATAGCTGCTGCTTTCATTGAACAAATAAACAATTATTGTGGCTGCGGTCATTGAACGAGAATTCCATTAGACAATCTAATAACGGATTGTTGATAGAAATGAGAAATTGAACGTTTAATTTTGGTTATCTAAAACAATTTATTATCTATTAAATGGAACGCATATTTATACATAAAACTATATTATTTACATGTTTCGTGTTTCTGTAGTACAGTGCTGATAGTAAGCGAAATAGTTTAATCCCGTTCTTAACTGAAAGTCACAGCTTCAGGCGTTAAGTCCTGTGAAGGAGGCCATAAAGCTTGTTTAAGACTTACTGTAAATGTTTAAAGTACCCTTGCCCAAGATGACGATTAGGTCTGATTTATTTCCTCCTTTAACGTGTATGTGACGATTTACTTCGAGTTTAATCGAAAGTCTAGTCTACTCATTGTTAATAGATTTTTATAGCTCCCAAACCGGGCGTCTTAATACATTAAAGGCGTTTAGACTGATAACATCAATAGGGGCAATATGTTTTGCTCCTCTCCGCTGGCGCCGGTTAGGGCCAAAATTTATCTGTGCTAATAAATTACAGAACCCTACGCTCAACCTTGTTAAATAAACACGATGTTCGCACCATATTTTTCATGCCGTCGCTTAAGAATACGTTCATTGGTTTCGTACCAGTTTGGTTAATTTGAATTGACCTTAGTCTCTTTTTTAATGATCCCTCTTATGTGACAGTATCAAATCTACCAAGTTATATACTAAAATAAATCTGCGTACTAAAAATACTTTCCGTCTGTAAGCCGTTAGTAAGCACTAAATTCTGCTTGCCCATTACTTATTTCACATATTCATGTATTGAACCATGGTTGACTACTGTAAATAATTTACGACTTATGTGTATTATGAGTATTTGAAGAATGAGCCCCACTTGTTATAGTAATTTTATATGATTAAATATTTATATGTCAATAAATGTATCATATGATTTTTGTCCATTTATTCCAACTAGTAATCGTCCAGTTGTCGACCATAATATAGTAATAATATACTATAATAGTAAAGAAAAAAACCAGAAAAAGTTGACACTTTTTGCTTAATAACACCAAAGCTTGTCAAAAACTACTAACTGAAAAAAAAAATTAAGCAAATCCGTTGACCAATATAAGAGGAAAATGTACTTATCTGTTCTATCTCCGCGTATTTATATATAGAGATTCTATGGTCTATATTAGAATAATGAATCATCACGTATACTATTAATTGAATATTTGAAACTTGTGGCGCATCAAAAAAATATCATTTAATAATTAACAACACTATCCAACTGTACTAGCAATTAAAATCCCTTAGGACTATGTTGAACTTTACTTCAATTAACTAATTTACATTATGTCAATTACAATTTAGTTCATAGGTTTGTTACGATTTTTGTTTGCTTATATTTATAATTTTATATTAATATTGTTTAAATATTTGTTATTAGATATGTCAAAAAAATCTTCTCACTAAATCACTCAGTATTTGGAATGAAAGTAATTATAAGTGTGTTTTAACCCGAGTGGTTACACATCCCTAATGAAATAGGTCAATAGAGGATAAGTAAAAATTGCAAACCTCAAAGAGATATCATTGAGTAACTAAGATACATTAAGATCCGTAAAATGTTAGTATTATAGATGATCATCCAAAACAGGACCGGATATCATTAAAAAGTTAACCCGACATTGTTCAGTAGAATCAAACTTAATAATAGACCAACAAAATGAATAGGAGTTTCTGGGTAAAGAGGGTTTTTGTGTATAACTCATCGACTCAGAGCGTAACGGACCTTGCTCGGGGCATATATATTTAAAGATTAAAAAATCAGTTTTGAGATAAAATATTTATTGAAAAAGGCCGTTGGGGTTTTCAACGAATTTTCTACTATTTACTTTATAAATTATGTCCAATTTGGCTTATTCGTTATTGAAGTGCAATTTCGTTTCGAAATATGTTGGGATTTTGTTAATTTTTGTACCAAACAGAAACTAGTACAGTTTCAAAATTAATCATCTTATAATTTTTTTTTCTCGAACTGACTACGCTATTGGCCTCACTAAGCCTTCACAGCTTCACCGAACTACTAAGGCGAGCGCTCAAGCAAGGCTCAGCCGATTTTGTTTGCAAGGGCGCACGGTGCACCTCGGCTTGAAATGTTACCGAGAGAAATACCCGAACTGACCTAGCTAAACTATGCTAAGCTATACATGTATTCATTTTTGAATCATACAATTGAAAATTGCATGATACAAAAACACAACATGTAATTCGGAAAGAGACGAACTAAACTACTCGATTCAGTTCGATAAGGGAAAAAAAGTAAACCCTTCCACCAATTTGTGTAAGGTGCATGGCTGAATATCTGTGTTTTTTTTTTTTATTGAAGCACGACAAAGTGCCTGCACTATGCCTGATGGTAAGCATAGTACAATCCAAAAACAGTGGCGACCACGAGAGACAGATCATCCATCGTCGGTTGCCGCTGTCATGCCGGCCATAATGACGAAAGTCACCCAGTACTGGATATGCACAGGCTGATCCCGGAACGCGACGTGCAAAAGTGAGTCACTATGACAGGCTTTTTCGCCATGTATATGATGGTTGCGACCCAGTCCGGCTGTAAAACCCTACCACCCCGCTGTCGCCATTGCCTCGTTCGTTGATCAGCAGAGTGCACCACGTGCAGGTGAGGTTGGCTTGGGTGTCTCAAGTCTTAAGATGTTACTCGACACCCCTTACACCCCAATGAGTATAATCGATGTGGTGTGTACTGTTTCGCGATAGCATCATCTTTGTGGCCACCCGGGTGGTCTCGAGCTAAGATGCTGCCGAGATAACGCGACGAGTATGCGGGTAAGAAAAACGAGAGGGCCCTGCTCGTGACACGCGAGGCAGGGATTCGCGACGTGGCCGGCCACGAGAAATGAAAAGGTCGAGTTTACAAATTAAACAAACGGCACCTGCGCCGGAATCTAAAAATAGAAATAACGACATTGTTTATCGATTTTAGGGGAAGATAGACGTAAACACGCGAGTTTACTCTATCTTATATTGAGAAAAAAAAAATATTTCGAGAAGGCGGCCCGCGCGAGCCGTTTGATAGTAGTCGCGATGGCGGGAAACTTCGCGATCGCGTGAATAGGGCCCTGTTTTGGATCGTTCGCTACTTCGTCGTACGCGGAAATCTCCGAGATTTCGTGGAATACTAGGAGCTGAGCTGACTAGTCCATACCGGATAAGTGACCAGTCCATACCGCATAACATTACAAATATCTTTTAAGGTTTCAATAGGGGAACAATAGTACATAGAAATTTGAATTGTTACTAGTATATAAATATATGTATCTGTTGATAAAAGGTTTTCATATATAGAATTTTAAGGCAAATACAAGAATAATCACATGACAATGTTTTTAATAACTATAACAATATTTTTGAATAAAACTATACGTACAGCTAAAGAATTTAAATTTCTAAATAAAAATCCTAACTGATATGCGAAAGTGAGTTTGATTATATGTTAATTGCGCTTGAAACTGTTATGTAGGTAGTTAACTATGACATAGAGTAGCTAGAAATGTAGAGTTTACGCTGAAAAGTGTCATAGTGTCTGATTAATGTTTGATTCCTTACGAGCTCGGTGAGTAACTATATTGTGATAACTGAATTTTAGTACATATAGATATTAGCTACAAACATTGAGTATGCGCTCAGAGATTTTCGGCTGAGTGCCGCAAATGCTCGCCTTAGTAGTCCGATGAGGCTGTTAAGACCTTTTTTGTATCATATAGAAGGCAAACGGACAGGCGGCTCACCTGATGTTAAGTGATCACCGCCGTCCATAGACACCAACAACATTAGAGGAGTTGCAAGTGCGTTGCCAGCCTGTGTTTAGGTAGTGGAAGGACGAGAACAACCAAGGGGAAGGGGAGGTATGTCTCCGGCACTCTGACTGTCCAAACTAAACGCAACAATGCAACCACTGTTACTTCACGTCGGTTTTCTGTGAGAGGGTAGTACTCTCCCGGACGAACCGTCCCATTCATACTGAAACCAGTTATAGCTTCAACGTGGTTCTACCACCGTCCTTGCTAGGTCAATAGCGTAGTCAGTTCGAAAAAAAAAGCTCCGAGATTTAGATAGGTGAATTTTTAAATTAGCGTTTGCTTCTAAATCAAAAATAATTCTGTGAACAACACACTACAAAATACCTAAATTGTAAGTTATAATGGCTGCAGCACAACGGGCACCATAAAAAAAAAACGAACCCTAATTCCACCGACAGAGACACACTGGTATAGATATTTTGCAAAATAAATCAGTTGTGTTTAGAAACTCGGTTCTGGATGTTTTGTTAATTTTATGCAATAAATAACAGAGACCTTAACCACTAATAAATCTTCATGAATTTCATTTTCATGAATTGGATGTTCTCAATAGAAGGGAAAACAACGTAAGGTACTTCTCAGTTACAAAAAATTGTTACCGAGGAATAGGTCACAATTACAGCAAACAAACGAAGCCGCGAGAATAGCAACCATTGCAATAAATTTCTAATATCAATGTTTGTTTAATTGAATAAAATTATACTAGACTTAACAGATATCGAAATCCTAATAGTGACAAATTATAATGGAGCCTCTAAATTTGTATTTATTGCCAACGATTATTTAACCAGATCCCATATAACCCACAAAAGGGCCTAATAAATTATCTGTAAATGGTTTTATTTTATACGAAACGTGATAATGGATACAGTAACACGAATTAAATCTTATTATACTTTGAATCGCTTAATAAACCTTACAAATCGTAATTACATTAGATTTTATAATATACTATTGACCCGTCTTATAATGTGATTCGCATAACTGCAATGTACTAATGTAGTATCATAAGTGTGTATACTATTTAAATCCATTTTTTCCGCTTTAATATCTATAGCATTAAAACTACATAAAAATCGTCACACAATCAACTTTGAATAATAGTTGTGGATGATACTTTGCAATTCCGATTTGCACATTGAAGTTGTATCGATCGAATATATATTCACACGTAAATCTGCAACTAATTTTAAAGACCAACTGTGTAAATCGATGACGATGATGATGATGTTTCGGCTATCTTTTATCTTTTACTAACGACGATCAGTCAGCCAACTGATCAACCAACAAAAACAACCAATTATTTTTTATTGTGTCACTAACGTTCTGTGTTACAGCGAGACGTAGCAGAGGCGAACCAACTCCAGGCGGAATAAAATCCCTAATATTTAATGCTGGATTTCAGCTAAGTAACGTTTTCATCAATCAAACAGCCAACCATGTTTTTATGTGCCTAATTTTACATCTGCGATATCTTCCAAAATATTTATTGGACTTAGAATTGCATTGGATGAAAGGGCACTTTTAATCTTCATCGAATATTTAACATAGTTATAGTAGGTATCTAATTGCATAACGATTCATATGATATACCTAATTAATAATACGAAGAAATAAAAATGATTATTGTGAGTAAAGATAGGCCTATACATGTCCAAAATAATTTTGGATGTTATTTTAAATTTTTAAATTTTGTAGTATATCACTTTGTTTCAATTCAGAAGGTTAAGTCAGCGTTAATAAAGTAAGCGCCCAAAAGTTCTTTGAAGTACGACTACTTCTAAATATAATATGTATATATTATATGCTATAATCCGAGGGACAAACTATCTTAATAATAATCAAAATCTTTCCACACTCTTTTGCGTAGTTTAGAAGAACTAAAGGAGTACACAGATAAACGCGAAAATCAACTTTATTTTATACTAGCTGTTACCCGCGGCTTCGCGCGTTTTTTTTTAATTTATCAAATAAATTTAAAATTGTGATTAGATGTGTAAATTACAGTAATACTCTTTCAAAAATATTTGTAAGTATGACACGCATATCATCTACTGTAACAGGTTACATGTACATTATGTATGTGAATACTAATAGTGTATGGAATGGGATGGGATTTATCATCAGCCACGTAGCTGGAACTTTAAACTACTATATATCACCCTCAGTGCTCACTATATAAGAAAGTAATGAAAATATTAAGCTATACATTATCGAACAATATGTGTTAAATCTTTTATTATATAGATATAATATTGTTGATATAATTAAGTTATTAATGTACCTTGGTATAATTTAAATCACATGTAAACAGATGTCTTTCAATTATATCTATTCTTGAAGTCCAGTACAGCGCACGTCACACGCATATGTTTACAGTGAACAACATATTTTTGATCAATTTCACACAAACGAATCCACGGATAACAGTTCATCACTACATAGTGTAAAACAAAGTCCTGTTCCACGTGTGTCTATATGTCTGTTCGCGATAAGATCAAAATGTACAGAACGCATCTTCATGTCCTTTTCTCCAATATATAAAATCATATCTTTGATCATTGTCACGCATTCGCATGGATAACAGTAACAGATAACAGCCACTACATAGTGTAAAACAAAGTCCTGTTCCACGTCTGTCTATATGTCCGTTCGCGATAAGATTTTATATTTTATTCATAATTTTGTGTTACTTGACTCTATATTGTGTTAAATTGTGGCGTTACTATTGGTGAAACCATGTAATTACAGTTTCATTTAATTTTTGTAATTGTACAGTATCGGTATTGGAAACGAAAAACCTATTATCGGTTAATAGTGTTTTTTTACAAATCAAACCAGCGAAATAAACAAACTATTTTTCTTAATCAAAATTCTACTATTGGTGAAATCATGTAATTACAGTTTCATTTATTATTGTAATTGTACAGTATCGGTACTTGAAACGAAAAGCCTATTATCGACCGACGACTATGGTTTATAATAAGTCGTTTCACCGCGGCTAGCTGTACATAAATTTTCAATAGCACACCATATTAAGCGTTTGAAATGTCGCCATATATTCGAGAGGAAGCTTTGGAACACGGCACCCGACGTTTATCCCACTATATAAATCGTAAACAGTATTGAAGCTCGTACGTTCGAAAGCAAACGTGATTGTAGAGAACATCGTTTAACAGTTTTCATACTAAGCAATATCTTATTTCTATATACTGCTTGTTAACAACCAAGACTGCTAAAAACAAATCATTAGTGTGAGGCGTCGATTTATTATTTCTCTCATAATATTATTTATTTTATGGTTCTATTTGATAGTTTAGGAATTTAGTTGTTAAATGGTCTTGGATGCTAACTTACATTATGTTTCGCTTATTATACAATATATTATATTCTTTTATAATAATATTCTAATTTTTTTCTTATTTAGTTAAAACCTGAAGTTAAGTGACATTAGAAATTGAGTGTATTACAGTGAGTTAAAAAAAAAAAAACTCTTATCATAAAACTATGGTTCCAAAATCTCAGGATTAATGGCGATTTTGAACTGAAATCGTTTGAAACTGTTACCAACTATGCTTACCAATGTCACGGCAAAAGGAAAGCCACATGTTTATATATATTTTTTAAAACAACTGTTGTTAGCATACCGCTACAATAGCATCAGTTACATTGACTCACCGAGTTCCTATTCACGTAAATACATATATACACTTGTTCCTGGAATAATAATACGATACGCTCAGTATTATTGAAGTTATTGAGCTTTTTTTGTATGAATAAAAATTAATTACCGAATAATATGTTAAGCCAATCACTTCTGAACTATTCCACTTGTTTTGTTAATTATTTTCTTGTCGTATTTGTAATTATCACAAGGCTTGTATGACAAAAGAAGATTGAAAAATTGTGTGGAAAGGGGAAAAAATTGGGTAAAAGAATTTTCATATATAAATGGATGAGCAAACGAGACATAAGATTGCAGGAAAATCCTCAAAAATATTGACAGATTGATATTCTGTTGTCTAGTCCCCTTTTTTATTCGTACTGTAAAGAGAAAACTTGATGTCATTTTCTTCACGTACAGTCGTGTAAAGTCTCGAATTAGTCACTCAAAATAAAACTGTTTTATAACATTTTTCAATAGTAATTAAAGAAGTACTTGAGATGCTTACTTTCTTCAAGTACAGTCATGTAAAGTCTCCGAATTAGTCAATCAAAATAAAAATCTTTTTATAACGTGTTTCAATCATAATTAGAGAAGTACTTACGTTGCTCACTTTCTTCAAGTACAGTCGTGTAAAGTCTCCAAATTAGTTACTCAAAATAAAAATATGTTTATAACATGTTGTTTCAATCATAATTAAAGACGTACTTAAGCTGGATTATTTTTCCGATATCAATTTTGACACAAACATGTCCCCGGTATGGGTTTTTAACGTAATAAATAACCAATTTCCCAACAGCAGGGCACCTGGGTAAATTGTTGCGTGAGTACGTTACATTAATCAATAACTGCCGAAACTTGTTAAGCGGTACGGAAGTACGGTTATGCTTCTCTGATGACGGATAACACGTAAGTATCTCGTGTCTCGAGAATTACTATCCCACTGGAGCGTAAGTAGGACAAAAATATATGTTTCCCTATTATTACAAGCGTGAAATTTTTTTGCTAAGTGTATAAGAATTAATTACAAAGTTATTAGTAGGACATCCATATCGTATTATTAGTTTGCGTTTAATGGTTGTCTTATTTGATGTTAAGTAAGGGTGGGCTCGAAGATGTTATAACAGTCTCGGCAGCGGCTCAAGCCTAAAAGAGAAACACGACTATATTCTCGTGATGTTACAACATTTTTAAGTTACTACTTATACTCTTATACAATTTCTTTTTCGATCTAACTACGCTATTGACCTAGCAAGGTCTTAACAACTTCACCGAACTACTAAGGCGAGAGCTTAAGGCACTCAGCCGATTTTTTGAAACTATTACTTATAATTTTTATACGCTGTCAGTTTTCCTGAAAATACTTTTGCAAGATTATATATGTATGAAGTAACATTCTCTTTAAGTTTAGAACATTACTAACGTAATCCACGTCATCATTTCATTTCGGATAAGATTACAACTTAACGCTAAAATCTAGCGTGATTTTTTTTTTATATAATCTGTAATATTTTATAGTCACGACCAAAGAGGTCGGTCGCAGTCGGTTATAAAGATCATTTTGACTTTTATACAACTTGACATTTACCCCTAATAAAGATTACTTTCATGAGAAATGTCAGACCACAGACAACGGTGCCTGGATAGTAACAAAGTAAACGAACAGTGAGGGTTTATTAAGACTGCGTTCCAGTAGAGGCTCACAACGCTCACGCTCACGACCGCGAGTTTTCCCGTTCCACTTACTCTTGAGCGTTACAATCATAAACGCTAGTGGAACACATTTATGGGCGTTTTGAGCGTTCAGATAAATAACAAATGACGATCTAAAAAAAAATAAAGCAAAACCTTTAAGAGGATATCAAAATTTAATTATCATATTTCATTTATGCATTTCAATATAATATGTTATTTAATATAAGTATTTTTTACCGTATCAAATAATGACATTTTTACGGTCGCCATCTTTATTGAGAATCCCGCCAATTTTGTCAACCCTCGCGTCGACCCAACTCCAGACATAGGGCGTCGTAAGCTTCGCGTGAGCGTATGTTATGACGTCATTAATGACGTTTTCAGTACGACCGCAACTATCGCGGTTGCCTAGTGGAACGGCGAAAAGGCTGTTGTGAGCGTTGTGGACGTCTAATGGAACGCGCCCTAAGTATCTTATAAGTCAGCAGAATCGTTAAACAAATGGCCATTGTCAAAATTCACAAACTCTTTTTGATAGTAAAAAAGTTGTAAAAAGTTGAAATTTTACACCGTTGTAGATAATGTATAACGTAGCTGACCCTAGAGTGAAATTTTCTTTCAAAATATACCAATTGCGTGTTAGTTAAAGTAGCTTAATATTATTGAGATACTATACACTACGTTGGGTTTCATCAGAATATTACCATTAACTTCTGAAGAGCCCTTGTAATGACACAAAAGGCGAATTCATTCACCCGATTAGGCCTCCCACGGCAGCGGCTCAACCCTAGGCTCGATCCCTCTGTAGGGAGCCCTTGAATGCGTTGCTTGCGCGATACGGTCACACACAAATATACATCACCGCTACAACACTACACGATCACCCCCACACACGTGCACGCCTACACGCTTACACATGAAAGTGGAAGGGTTTACTTTTTTCCCTTATCGAACTGAAAAACTCTCAATTTTCCGATAATAAATATATGGAGGAGTTGTTGAGGCGTGTATGCTTGGTACACATATACGTTTCAACAACTCATACATATATGAATAGTTAGCTAGGTTAGCTAAGATAGGTCGCGATTTTGCATGTAACAGGCAACAGCCAAGCTGAGGTGTGCCGTGCACCCTTGAGCTGGTAGCCTTAGTAGTCCGGTGAAGCTGTTAAGACCTTGATGGGTCAATAGCTTAGTCATTTCGAAAAAAAAAGGGCGAATTCATTATTGATATTAAAATTCAGTAATACACTTATGTCATAGTTATTTTTGCATTATTTTTTTAACACATTAAACATATATAAAATTTAAGGTAATAGGCTTGTAGGTGGTAGAGCCACGTCGAAGCTATTATTCGTTTCAGCATAAATGGGTCGGCTCGTCCGGGGCAGTACCACCTCCTCACAGAGAACCGACGTGAAATAACAGTGCTTGCATTGTTACCTCTCGTTCGGTCAGTCATAGCGTCGGAGACCCGTCTACCCTTCCCTCTCCTCTCCCTTCCCCTCTCCTCTAACACCACTTCCTTTCTCTCTATTCCCCGAAACACAGGCTGGCAACGCACTTGCGACTCCTCTGGAGTTGCTAGTGTCTATGGACGGCGGTGATCGCTTAACAACAGGTGGCCCGTCTGTTCGTTTGCCTTCTATAAGATATAAAAAAAAAAAAATTTGAAGCACATAGTGCTTACGTATTCACATACTCTTGTGTTGTAGTTTTTTTCATATATTTACAATTTAAACAACTCTACTACTCTCAACTTGTATTAAATACTAGATAAATTCTTAACTTATCAATGTTTTTTTATATATATTTTTTTCATGGATATCAATTCTAATAAAACGAAAAGTATACGACAAAACAATATTTCTACTAATAATTAAGTAGTAACTCATTCGATATGTCATTTAAAAACTGTATTAATGTGGATATAATGTGGATTTTGACTGTATTTTTAGTATATACCTATTAAAGCCACACTGTCACACGCGGGCAAACAATCAATATCACATTTATTCGTTTTTTAATTACTGACAATACAGTTAGGCAACTTTAAACATGTTCCGTTTGAATTACGATAATTGCGTAATGATTGAACCACAAAAGTAAGAAGTTAACTACGTACTGGATACTTGCTTTAAAAAGGTTACGTGAGTTTTTGGCGGGATCTTAGGCTGTTATGTAGTGGATTAGTGGATTTTATATTTTATACATAATATTGAGTTATTTGACTCTATATTTTGTAAATTTGGTGGTGTTTTTCGTAATATAGTTAGTTTATTGTGTATAATTGAAGTGAATAGAAAATAATACCATGGAGCATTAAAATTCTGAGATGCCATAAAATTTCCCTGGAAGGTTCTAAGAAGGGATCCACCATCTTCTTAGAATATTGAAATGGTCACATAACGCTTATAATATAATTATACTATAAAGTTCATTGAAACAAAACATTGACACTGGGAAGTGCTTCTGCGGAGCAAAAACACGAAGAAGAAAAGGTTACGTTTTAAATGCAACTGCGTTCGCTGGATGTTCGCCATCTTGCTCTTTTGTCTCGCTTTGGTTAGGTAAGGTTAAACTTGTGCAAAAAGGATAACACGAACTTGCCTCGAACGAGCGGTGCATTTAGTACAAAATATTTTTAAAGCAAGTATTAAATAAGTAGTTAACTTATTTGTAACAACACCGATAAACTACGTTACTAAAATTTCTATATAATTATTTCAATAGCTATAATTGTTGAACGTTGTAAGCAATGCCTTCGATACTCACAAGTAATAATTACTGAGCTGCCTAATTGGGTCTAAAAATATTTGTTTGTCATTTTCTAATTGTACTATACTATGAATACGACATTTTAAATAAACGTAAACTAAAGAAAACAGGTGGTAAGTGAAATAAAACATATGGTATTTATTATTGCTGTTTTAAAAGCAAGGTGAGCAGAGTCACCTATATAATACACGTATGTGTCTGAAGACGGGACAGGCCGCAGCTCCGATTGAATTATTCATGAGACATATGGACCTAAAGCAGACTGGATTTCAGACGAGAATTTTAAAATATCTACACGTTGCTTTAAAATTGCAAATTGTTTTGTAAAGCGTAATATAAAGTGATTCCTCTAAGTTATATATATATATATAGAATTATATTAAGTTTACCGAAATTTTATGTAAATGTATTTATTCTGAAGTAACTCCTCTGTCTACTTGAGTAACTAGACGAGATTAACGTGTACAGTTATGTATTGTTTATAAACAAACTATAGTTTTGCACTATTCTCTGGAAAATAAAAATGAATTTCAGTTTCAAACTGGAATGCAGTGAAACTTATTAAATACTAGCCCTTACCCGCGGCTTCGTCCGCTTAGTAATAGTTACTTTGGGCTAACGCTAACATGCATCGGAAAAGGAAGAAGCAAGAGGAAAAAGATTCCCGATTTTGAAACATTTTCTACTGGTGCTCCGCTCCTATTGGTCTTAGCGTGATGATATTTGTGCATAAATACGGTTGTTTTGTTTGTTTAAATGTTGTTGAATTGTAAAAAAAATCTCATCCGTAAACAAAATTTTCTGTAATCTTTTTTGCGTACCGCTTCAGTAGTTTCGATTTTATCACCCTATTCTTTTTTAAATTATCAGTTAAGAAATGACCAGTACGTCTCTTATAGGTTGCAAGTCCTAAGTTATCTTTTAAAATACGCGACATGGTTCTAGGTGCTATCTTCATCTCGCGAGATAAAATCTATTGCTTTCGGACAGGAATTCGAATTCTTTCCCTTACGGCTTTGACCACCTTTTTCATACGAACACTACGAGAAAATCTTTTTCTGTCACAAACAGAGGAGGAGGTCTTATTGTATTGTCATTTTATAACAAAAGTACGATTACCTCTATATAAAAAAGCCCAAATTATTTATAATAACGGGAAATAATATTCTATACTAGAGTTTTATTCGGCTAATACAGAGTTAAAGTTGTAATGCCATCTGCTACACAATAACCTTTGTAGTACGGTGAAGCTGTTAAGACCTTGCTAGGTCAATAGCGTAGTCAGTTCGAAAAACAAAAAAAAAACAATAATCTTTTTTTTATCATAGGAGGTAAACGGACAGGTTGGTGGGCCTCCAGTATTCTTACTGACCGAACAAAACGCAACTATGCCAGGACTGTTACTTCATGTCGGTGTTCTGTGAGAGGGTGATGCTACTCCGGCTGAACCGACACATTCATACTGAAATCAGTAAATAGCTTCAGCGTGGCTCTACCAACTTGAGAAGTGTTAGTACCGGCGGAAGTAGGGAGTCCGATTTGTGGCGCCGCACGCTTCGGACGTACGGAGCTTCTAAAAGTGACCGTTATTTTTTCGCGCGCTATTTTTCGAAGTATCGCGAGTTTCGTCATCGATCTCCGACTGCGGTCTCCGTGCTTCGCGCATCATTCGCGTAGTCACTTGGAAGCTCGCCGCGTTCTGTCCTGTTATCTGGTTAACAGAGATTTCAATCGTAGGCGCTCCATTTTTGAGCGCAGCAAACTGCACTTTTTAGTGCAAACCCGGGCTGCAAGTCCAGTCGTCTGGCCAATCTCCGGAAACCTACCGGTGAAAACGCAAGGAGGTTGGAGCGACCTACCCGCTCGCCGTAGGCCCCGCGGCCTACTGCACTGGTAGACGGGCCTGGGTAGCTAGGCCTTGGCGAGGTCGCCTAGTCTAGTCCAGGTGTCGCCCTCCCACCCTCCCTTTCCCCTTGTTCCATCCCCGGGTGTCTGTTTGGGCGTAGCCCGGTTTACCGGTCTGCGTCCTCGGCCTCGGGCTTGATAGGGCCTCCCCCTAGGAAAGTTAGGACCCCCCTGTGAGGCATTGCACATTCGCCCACAGTTTCTCTTGGCCCGGGCTCGGGATAGCCCGTTAGTTTACTCGTTGGCGTGCCCCCCTGCCCTTAAGGCAGGGAGGTTGGTTCGCGGCCCCTTCCTCTTGTTCCACCGCGATGGAACCGCAAACAGAAATTAGGCTTCGTCGCAGCCTCCGCGCGCGCGGGTTGGACGAAAACGCTATACATACATAGTTAACGATACGGTCCAGCCCTCCGAGGGCGCCGTAGTTAGTTCAATTCCGATTACGAATTCCTTCGCGTCACTTTCGCCGCAATCGCCTCTCGAGGCCCCAATCTCCAGCTCGGAGTCCGAATCCGAGATGGAGACAGACGAAACGACGTCTGATTCGTCCGCGTCCGCGAAAACCGCGTCGACCGCGACTCCCGCGTCCCCCGCGACCCCCGCGCCTTCAGCGCAGATAGACGAAGACGGCTATACGACCGTCTCACACAATAGGCGTCGCCCGGCTAGCCCGACGGATTCGGGTTCCGTAGGCCCCAAAAAAGTCGCCAACATAGGTGGCGCTCGCGTGCCGTCGTCGGTTCCTACATCGCCGCGTAAACAGAACGGCAATATAAATAATAGCTCCGTCTCGCTCACTCCGGGTTCCGTACCCAAGAAGTCGCGCCCGCCGCCGCCTGTCACGATACAGGATAAATCCAAATGGACCGCGATTTCCAATAGTTTAAAGTCGCGTAACATAAATTATACGAACGCGCTCAGCACTCCGGCGGTCATTCGCGTTAAATGTCCCACGTCGGACGATCACCGCGCCTTGATCCGTTTTCTCACGGAAATGAAACTCGCGTATTTCACGTACGCGTTAGAAGAGGAGCGCCTCCTGCGTGTCGTGCTTCGCCGCGTCCCGGCCGAAATCTCGGTCGAGGAAATCACCCTCTCCCTTAAGGAGAGCAACTATCCAGTGCGTGAGGTACATCTTATGTACCACCCACGCAACCGCAAGCCATATAATATGGTTCTAGCCATCCTCGACCGGTCGCAGGAGGGCAAAGCCATATTCTCCCTTACTTCTGTGTGTGGCCTCAACGGGATCACCGTCGAGCCCCCACGCAAGACCCACATTCCTTCGCAATGCCATAACTGCCAGAGTTATGGCCACTCTGCGAAGAATTTTCATCTTCGCCCCAGGTGCGTCAAGTGCCTGGGTGATCATGCCACGAAGGAGTGCGAGCGCGCTCCTGGCACTCCCGACCCTCCCAGTTGTGTGCTCTGCGGTAACGCGGGTCACCCCGCGAACTATCGCGGATGTCCCCGCGCACCGCGCACACAACGCCCTCGTCAGGCGAGGCAGGCGCCCAGGGCGTCTGCACCCGCCGCCCGCCGTCCGCCTCCACCTCTCATGTCCGTGGAGGCCTTCCCGAGCCTGCCGGGCGCTTCCCGCGCCCCGGTAGCGCCCGCACCTACACCGCGCTCGCCACCCTCTGTGCCGCGCGCGGCCCAACCCGGACGGGCCCCTATGGCCCCCTGGGCTCCCAGACCTCAGCCTCAGGCCTCTTCAAGGCCTCTGGCGCCGCCACCTAAGGCGGCTCAGGCTCCACCATCGTCATCTCTGTCGGACAAGTTCGACTGGATGGAGCAACTTCTAATCGAGCACGATATGCAGGAGGTGCTCGCCTTTTACGCTCAGGTAAACGAGAACTCCAGTGGGGTACAACTCATTGAAGTCCTAGGGCGCTTTCCGGCTATCGGAGCCACAATACAGCGCCTCGCCCGTTCAAATTCGTCCAAATATTAGTTATAAAATTCCCGGGAATGAACAAAATTAAACCACGCGGTCTTTGCATCTCGTTTTTTAACGCGAGATCCCTTCGGACACAGCGCGATCTAGTAGCTGACTTTTTACGCGACAGACAGATTGATGTTTTCCTCATCCAGGAAACGATGCTTAAACCGAGTATGCGTAACCCGAGAATCGCGAACTATTGTATCGTTAGGAACGACCGTGTCACCCGCGGGGGTGGCACTTTAATCTATTTTAGGCGTTCTTTATATTGCATGCCTTTAGATCCGCCCGCGCTCACTCATATGGAAGTGTCAGTATGCCGCGTCGGTATGACGGGCCACTCTGATATTATTCTTGTCTCCGCGTACCTACCGCCAAATAAAGTATTGCTCGAATCCGACTTGCAGGCGCTATTCAATTTAGGTAATTCGGTTATTATAGCGGGGGACCTCAACTGCGGGAACGTCATCTGGAACAGTCCGTGTACCTCTCGTAACGGGAGGATACTCGACGAACTAGGTGAGGCTCTCGCATTTGACGTCATAGCCCCTCCGGAACCCACACATTATCAGGACAACTGTCGACCGTCAGTTTTAGATGTAGCTCTTTTGAAAAATGTCGTGCTTCCTGTACGACTCATATCAGTCATACACGAACTCGACTCGGACCATCGGCCGGTTCTATTACAGTTAGGTCATAATTCTGACTTTAGCCCGACGCCGATCAGAGTGGCCGATTACGCGAAACTCAGAGAGTATTTTAAAAATAGTCCGTCGCCTAACAGTCTAGATAGTATTCCGGACGTGTTGGTGTCTAAAGCCGACGCGGATTCGGCCATCGATTCCCTGGTCAATTATCTCCAGACCGCCGTCAGGGAGACCTCGAAAGAGGTACAAGCGGCGAATGAACGCCGTTTTATACTCCCTGATGACGTGAGAGCATTGATCACGGAAAAGAACGCCGCGACTCGTGCTCACGACGCTTACCCGACCGCAGAGAACCGCGAACGCTTACGTGCTTTGCGTAAGGAAGTTAAGTCTCGTATTACTGAGATCCGAAGTGACAGGTGGGACAGGTTGTTGGAGGATCTCCAGCCGTCGCACCTGGCATTCTGGGACCTCACGCGAAAATTCAAATCAGATACGGTCATTCCAATGCCCCCTCTCGACAGAGGCCCTGGGTTGCCTCCCGCGTTCGATAACACCGATAAAGCCGAATGTCTCGCCGCGAGTTTAGAGAAACAGTGTTCGCCAAACACTGGTAATACTGACCCTTCCATCATAGAGTCTATCGTCACAGCCGTAGAGCATGCACTCGCGTCGCCTCCGGCGGATACCCTAACCCCGATAACGTTCGATGAAGTCTCGGCCGCCATCAAGCGTCTCAAACCTAGGAAGTCCCCAGGTCCCGATGGGATCAGGAACGAGGTTCTGAAGCTCCTTCCTGACCGCATCATAGCTCTATTGGTCTGCATCTTCAATGCGGCCATGTCCCAGGGTCATTTTCCAGCCGTCTGGAAGAGGGCCGTAGTGATAGGGATTCATAAGCCCGGCAAGAAAGCTACGCTTCCCGATAGCTATCGTCCGATCAGTTTGTTAGACACCTTAGGCAAACTTTACGAGCGGCTCCTTCTGAACCGTCTCCAGGTCACGGTTAACGATCAGAGTTTAATTCCACCCGAGCAGTTTGGTTTTCGCGCCAAACACTCTTGTCCGGATCAAGTGCTCCGCCTCACGGAGCACATTCTTTCCAATTTCAATAAAGATCCGCATCCGGAGCCGGATCCGCCCGTGAGAAACACTAATCCGAAACGTACAATAGCCGTATTCTTCGACGTCGCCAAGGCCTTCGATAAGGTCTGGCACGAAGGGCTCATATTCAAGTTAAACCAAGCCGGCATACCCGATAGGTTAGTTCGCATCCTTCGCGATTATCTAGCCGATAGAACCTTCCGGTTTAGAGTAGACGGCGAATTCTCATCGCCCCGTCCGATACGATCTCTATTCTCGCGCCCACCCTCTTCAACCTGTTCATCAGCGACCTACCTAAGCTCCCGGGAGTCGAGGTAGGTTGTTATGCTGATGATACAGTTATCTACGCCTCTGGCTGGCGGCTGAGTGATCTTAGAGACACCATCGAAGAAGCCGTTAGCACACTCGGTGATTGGTTTCTTCGATGGCGAATAGGTATAAATCCCGACAAGAGCGCCGCGATGCTCTTCGATCCTAGACATCGCGAGAACAAGTTAGAGCCCATAAGGCTATACGATTTCGAGATACCTTGGACCACCGAGGTCAAGTATCTCGGCGTCACCCTGGATAGTCATTTAACGTTTGAGCCACACATCAAAAGAGTGCGAAACAAAGCCGCTATGGTCTTGGGTCGCCTCCATTATTTACTTTGTCAGAAGAGCAAACTGTCCCTCAGACATAAGCTCACAATATATAAAGTTTGTATTCGTCCCGTTATGACGTATAGTTGTCCCGTTTTCGCCCACGCGAAGGATCTCGATAGACTTCAGGTTTTGCAGACCCGGGCTCTGCGTAAAATCACCGGTGCCCCTTGGTACGTCCGGAGGGCGGATCTCCACAGGGACCTGGAGATGCCGTCCATCTGGACGTATATAAAATCACTTACTACTAGCTATTTCGAGCGAGCCGCGAATCATCCCAGTCCGTTAGTGGTATCCGCCGCGAATTACGAACCCGTGCCCAACGCTGGGCGTTATAAAAGACGTCCGCGACACATTTTTACCGACCCTCCCGACGATATCACGTCAGCGAACGATCAGTACCAGCCTGTCCCACGTAATATAGCGTGCTCACGCCCACGCCCGCGTAACCACAGATCGCGCCGCCGCGGTTTGGGGGTTAACTTCGCTCCCGCACACTCGATTAGGCCTCCCACGGCAGCGGCTCAAGCCTAGGTTCGATCCCTCGGTAGGGAGCCCTTGAGTGCGTTGCTTGCGCGATACGGTGACACACCCATACATCACTGCTACAACACTACACTATCACCTCCACACACGTGCACGCCTACACGCTACACATCTTTGTGGAAGGGTTATTTTGTGAAAGATTTTTTCCCTTATCGAACTGAAAAAACTCTCCTAATTTTCCGATAAAAATATATGGTGGGGCTGTCGGGGCGGATATGCTGGTACTCATATGCGTCTCGACAGCTCAAAAATATATGAATAGTTAGCTAGGTTAGCTAAGATAGGTCGCGATTTTTGCATGCAACGGGTAACGGCCAAGCCGAGGTGTGCCGTGCACCCTTGAGCTAGTTACCATTATAAAATCGGCTGAGTGCCTTAAGCGCTCGCCTTAGTAGTCCGGTGAAGCTGTTAAGACCTTGCTAGGTCAATAGCGTAGTCAGTTCGAGAAAAAAAAAAAAAAAAAAAAAAGTGTTAGTACCTATCATTTACATATATATTTTGTGTATGTAGTCACGTTGGCCTCTTGTTTTGACCAATGGAATATCAGTTCGATGTCCACAGGTTCGATATATTATCCCCATATAACCAATCGATATAACACCATCTTATACTAACTTATTTTTCGGAAATCGTATACTATATACTAATTTTTATTGGTAACAGTATCAGCTGTAGGTGAACGAAAACTTTGTGAGGGAACCTAAACCTGTGAAATTGTTGTAGTGAAAAATAATAGAACAGTAGATTCAGTAGTTTTCGCGTGATACACGCACGAATGCTAGCCTTTGTATCTTATCTATATATACCATATTAATGTTTGACGTGTAACTAAAAAGTGAACAAAGAACGAGTTTTTTGACATAATCAGGGTATAAGACTAACTAACTACTTTAAAAAAATTTAATTATTTATCTTATACCAAAGTAGAAATCATTAATAAAAAATGAAATTAAAGGCTTATTTGAATATTTATTGAATAGAATTGAATATTGTTTGATTTGAATATTGATTAGATATTAATATAACAAGTAACAAGTCGAAGTATGTCTGTTAACGCAACGTGTAATACTATGATGAGACTACACTTTTGGTAAAGGACTGGCTTGGGAACGACTAAGGCTGCCACCATACTCAAGTTTAAAATTTGTCTTTTTTTAACGACAGAAGCAATTGAGAGCCAGGCCCTCTTTAAGCCTAACATTAGATAAGACCGACGTGCCTGACAACGCAGTTAGTAGGTTCATCCATCGAGCTGTGATCGCTCCGGCGCGGGACATTGTGGATTATAATCTAAAAATGGCCATAAAGGATCATAATAAAACCGCCAGAAAGGCAATAACATCATTAAAATATCCACTATAATATAGTAAATAGTTAATTTAACATAAATAAAAAACACCCAATAGTTGCTCACTGATATGATTTCTCACGCAGACAATAAAAAATAAATTAAAAAAATAAAGCGAAAGCAAAAAAGGTGCGAACCAAGAATCTGCAGAACAAAACAATTAGTACAAAAAAAAACATTAGATAAGATTGTGTTAAACACTAAATGTATTTATTTGCTGTAGGAATAGCAAACTGTAGAAATCAAAGCCTGTACCTAATACAAACTTTATTAGAGTATGGATTCAGTATAACATAAATATAGCCCAACATATTATCTCGTATCTTTATTTTTGGGTATAAATACAGTGAACTTTTACCGTTCAATTTTGAAACTGGGATAGGTTATTGCCAAGAGACATACGGCTTGGCGTCACTCCAGCTAAAAGAGGCTTTGAACGCCGAAATAAGAACGATCAGTTTTTAACATTTTCATAGTTTTAAGTAATAATGCAAAAATAGTATGAAGGAAATATGAAAATAATAACTTAAAGATCAACAATAAACAAAATTGTACAAAAGAACGATATATAAACCAAACTAGTAAACATTCACGACTTTTTCTACGGTACATTACATTGTACAACCTACAAGCAATAATATATAGGCTAGCGCCACTCATTCAGCAGATACCAAATTAGATATAGCATAGAAAATCCAATCATTTTGTATATCGCTCGATCACAAACATCCCTTTTATATATGCATACCAAAAAGTT
This sequence comes from Antheraea mylitta, assembly GCA_014332785.1. Classification (NCBI taxonomy): domain Eukaryota; kingdom Metazoa; phylum Arthropoda; class Insecta; order Lepidoptera; family Saturniidae; genus Antheraea; species Antheraea mylitta. The sequence continues at coordinate 7,131,337 of JACEII010000010.1, forward strand.
CCTGTGGCTCCAAAGAGTTATACGTGCAATCATTTCAAAAAAATCACATCATACATTTTATATATATTTTCCCATACTTATAAGTTGCCCATACGTGTAATAAATTCTAAAAAAATATATCAGTATTAGAAAAGCTTCTTTTTAAAAAGCCTTCAATATACAATTGTATTATAATATAACATTTGGACAAAATCAAATTAAAAAAAAAGTCAAAATTTTAGATTACACTATTGCAATAACTTTCCACGAATCGAATCGAATTCGTGAATCGATTTGCCTTTTGTGCAATCGTACGTTTTATTAAGATGGAAAGAATTGTTTACCTTCACTCAGACATTAACTACCTGTCTACTATATTTAATCTAAATTCGATCAGCTATAACGGCATAACTCGGTTACAAACATCCATCAAAACTTTCTCAATTACACATACGTATTGAATTATATCAAGTTGTACGCGAGACTTATATTGGTAGTGGATTGTTATTCTTATGCCAAATTTCGAAGTTAGTATTGTCAGTTTTTTGTACATTTATATTTTTAACTAATATAAAGTAGCAGCTAGCTGATGGTCATTCTGATTTCTTAGTATGAATATAGTCCACGCAGCTATAAAATTTGAAACTATCAAATTTCCCAGATTTTATTTCGTTCACTGTGATACTTTAACACGAAACGTAATCTACAAAAAAAAATTATAGAATATATTTGTTAACATTAAATTACGAATATCATTTTTTTTTTTAAATTATCAAATAGGCTGCAATAGGGACAACTGCAGGGCGAACTGATATTACCTATATAAAACAAACGAAACCATTATCTCGTATTGTCCTGTTTATAAAATATATTTCAGTTAGTGCCATTATCCAGGTATAAAAAAGAACGCCGCTCGTGATTCCTCTTAATTTCACTTCTGATCCATTCCTTACCCGTTGGCGCTGTTATGCCAGTTTGCAAACATTTTTACTACTTGGATTTGTTGGACCCAAAACGCGATAAATTAAGATTTTACTTTTAATGTTGACCTGATGAGCCTTTACAGCATTATCGAGCATTTGGTGCATACGCATAAGGCACTTATGGCACATAAAACACGCATAGCCACGAGTTCAATGGCGTATGGACGTGCCCCAGCTTGAAATGTTGCCTTGCACTTAGCCGTGTGGCAACGAACTCAAGGGCGCACGCGTTGGTTTGAGTTATTGCCAAGCATGCAATATCGTGTATCGATTTAAGCTATCCATCTACCCATACATGTATACGTTGATGGTCACATATACGTATCTTCATATTTGACTCACGACCGCGTAGTTTGAGTCTCACAATTTAACTAACGAAAAAGAAAAAACTTTTCCACATCTTGTATACTTACTCTGGGCGCAAGTGTGTGGTAACCCCACACACATGCACACACACCCCTGTATTGAGTGTGATTCAGCTAGTGAATGCAATGTTACTTTATCGGGCTAGCGGCGTGTTTGAAGGCATGCCACGATAGGACCTAGGTTTGTATGCTGCCGAGGGTAGCCACGGAGAATGTGCAGGAACGAAATTGAACAAATTAAAATAGAGATAGTGACGAGTTGTGATCGCTTGGCTAGTAAATACATAATACACCAATCGATCCCGGAAATAGACGTACCTAAGCGTGTTACTATGACGGGTGTCACACCAGGTTGATAATCACGATGCAGGACTTTTTTTTTTCAAATAAATACTATTTGTATTATGTACTTTTTGAGATAACTTTAATTTACATTATATTTATAAAGGTATTTCTACAAGGTGTTAATTAAGGTAACGACTCTAAGCGAAGCAATAGTCATTTCCTTCAGAAGGGTGAAAATCGTGGGAAAGGTGCTTAATTCAGGCAAACGGTGGTAAACGGGCGGTTAACATTTTAATTCTTTGAATACACTCTAAAATGGGATTCTCAAGTTAAGGAACTGTATGTAAGATGTTTAATCTAATGACATACAAATACGATACCTTTAAAGGTAAAAGGAGTAGTTTAATTTCCATAACATCCAACTTAACGAATTACAAGCACGTCTTATTTACCTGTTTTCTTCTATGTATCTATCTGTCCTTAAGTATATCCAATGTGTAAATTAGGAAATAGTGAAATAAATATTTCAAATAATAATAATAACATATATTTTCTAATCAATGACGCATATAACACTTTATTAGGAAAAGGAAATACAGTAGAACAGATAATGCTAATATTACAGTTGTTGTTATACCATAGAATAGATTTATTTATATCGATTTTGTGTACAAATAATTTATAATTGTGTTATTTAATGATTACTTAAATAAAACTGAATGATTAGTTTACATACTTATTTTTATTCTTTTGAAAACCCATTATATTTTTACGAGCATCCAATGCTTTGTGTTAAAAACTCTGACTACAAAAAACAAATATTTCATTGATGAAGGCGTTATATTACTGAAATCCATTGTAGGTAGAATGTTTAATGTTTCTATACTACATTCGACTTAAACAAAATGTTGTATTTGTTCGGTGTGAACCTGAAAAAGGTAATTTTAAATTATTATTAGAAACATTCGTAAACATTATAAAAAAGAAGGTTGAATCCATTGACTTGAAGCTATAAAAAATATTGTCAAAATAAAAGATTTTACTCATAATATATTTAATAACTTCAATCGGTTAGATGTGTTCGACTCTCCACAGAGCCTCCCCATAAATGTATTGACTCCTTCGAGCCGAACTAATACGGTTATCTTAGCACCTTATATATTAACCTCTAGTACGGAGTTTCTTTTTCATGTTAGGAATCGTTTTAGGGGATAATAAACTGTTGTCATAAACCTTCGTATCCTAATTTTTGTAAGTAATTTCATTTTAGTTAACTTATAGATATCGCTTGGAAGAATACATTATTTTCACTAATTAGAGTAAATATTAAACATCCTTTTTCTACCTCAATGTACAAGTAAAACAAGCGTTTAGTTCTATAATTAACCAAAATTATTCATGCTCCGCGTATGTATGCACGCATTAATCATTCGTCGTTCTAAGGCGAGGTACCGTAAAGTCACGCAACGTGATAATTACGTTAAAAATATCTACATCGGTTTTCATTATTAATGATTAATATTCAGTTAAATAGTCACGATTAAGAATGTTTAATAACTGGAAAATATCTAATTTATTTTAATAATATTTCGTTCGATAAAAATGTCTTATTCTATTTTACTTTATTCACTAACCCCTGTTAGATAATATCTCTGGGCATTTTAGAATATTTATGACGAAAATCTACATCTATTTAATGGTTCTAGCGAATAAAATTTGTATTTAAATATGTCATTTTAATTTAACAATAAAAATACGTTAAGAGAGGACTGGCTCTCAAATACAATTGCCGGAACATCTTATAGACGCTTAGGGACAGACTTTTAACTTGCAGATCAACTACTAGACAGAAATTATAAAATGCCATATCATAGCATGGTTTCCTGATAACGTTTTTCTTCCGAAAACTTAGGTTATTACATGGAATAATAATGTTATGCCGATACAAAGAATATTACTGCCAACTCATTTGGAATGTTTGTTAAAATAAGCAACAAGATACACACACACTGTGTGTATGTTATAAGTACTACTTTAAAATTCATACATACAATAAATTATACCAGGAGAATGTTTAGACAGTTGCAATATTTATGAGGGACACTTTGTGCTCTATTCTCGTTCTAAATCAATTTAAAAGTAGGTACTTAGATATTTGTGCTAACTATTTATAAACATACATACATTATACTCAATAGTGTCAATGACTATCGGATGAAGCGAAAGTAAAGCCGACCAACTATGGAAGGAATTTTTTTGGAAGTTTAAACAAACATAAGAGTTTGTTTGTTTTATTATGGAAAGTTATTAACTCCGGGTTGCCGCTCACAGGTTATATCACCGATTATTCAACCTAGGTATATTTAAGTTATCATTCATGCTTTTGAAATTCTTAAAACAAATTTTACCGTTAGTTCTCTTTGTTGTCTATTAATATTTGTTTTAATATTACTATTTTATGTGCTAAATATGACCATTAAATGTCATATACCAGAATACTGCGAGTGTATAACCTTTCACTTGGTATTTAAAACAAACATAAAGATATGTTTGAACATTTATCCTGTAATCTCGCATAGATTTGGGTGAATTATAATGAAACTTGAAATATAGCTCCGCTGTACCGTGAAATAGGGCAAATAAGTTTTTTTAATTATTTACACCTACTGAATTCATCGGGTAACAGCTAATTCTAAATGTTTACGAATATGTATGTACCAAATAGTTAAATCTTTGCCTATAAAGGAAAAAGTATTCATAAACATTTAACTAAAGATTACGTTGATAATGATTTAACTCGTTAATTGAAGCACCTGTAATTAACAGAAGCACTCGAAAAGTGGGTACACATTACGGAATGGCGACGAACTTAATAGGAATAATGTCAGTATAAATGGGAAAACTTTGCCCATTTCGAAACGCCTCCGTATCCGCAAGTCGGTTTCTTCCCAGACGCGATGCGGCTCCTGAACAGACGGGCCGAATCATGTAATACTTTACAATCACTCCTTTTAAAATTACACTTACAATGTGACCTAACTCGTAAACGGCAGGTTACCCTCTCCCTCTTGTAATATTGTAATTTTATTTAAATTTTATTGCGGTACCGGATTAACCCTGTGTATATACGAAAAGTTGAACAACTCTCTGATTATACCGCGATATATTTCAGTTTGGAAACTGAAGGTAAACAGGATTTAAAGTGGATGTAACGAACCGCAATACGAATGATTCGCTCTGAGTAATACTGCATTGCCGCAAACCGATGTAAAAATGGAAAAAAAATTGAGGATTCTTTTTTTTTATTAATATATTCGTAGAGTCTGCATTAAGCAGGTTGTTATTGAAAATATTTCATAATTTTGTTTGTGTGGTTAAATGCGCTTCACTTCAAAACTTAGAACCAATTTTAATACGTTTTTCGAACTTATGTGTTAACTTGTGACTCATATTACTGTACACACTGTACATATTATGTATTTGCATTTTTATACGTTAGGTGAGCTGTGAAAGTAGAGAAAAGTCTTAATGAGAAAAAGTTTTTGGTCGCTTACATTAATAAAGTTGAATAAACCTTATGAAATACAAAAACCTTATAAGATGCAAAATAATACCACAGAAATAACAGCAAAAAACAATTCAATAAATAATCTAGATCAAAATATTCATTTATATCTTTTACATTTTGTTACAAAATAATTAGTTATTTACGACGTTATTTTGACAAATATAGTATTAATTCATATCTAATTAATACTTTAGCTACGTTAGACATTTAATGTAAATTGTAGATAGCACTTAACATTATATGATTTCAATGAATATTTTAGACAATATTCGGATATAAAATTACTCGCAACGAAAAAAAAATGTTTTTCTGCGGATTCTCAAGTAGCTTCTATAACTTTCATGAACTATAATCATCAAAGCGCCAAAAAATGAATGTAAACCGTTAAAACATTTATGACGGCATATTATTACATTGCAACTGAGCGAAGCTGGGGCGGATCGCTAGTACAATATAAAGTAAACTTGGCATAGATAGAACAAAACTACCGAAACGACATCGGTGAAATTTGGCAGAGGAAACATGAAGTCGACAAAAAACAGTGCACTTTTAATACCGAATAAAACATAGTTTTCGACGAACAACAAAAGCATTTGCACGTCAATGATGACAACAACAAATATGTACTTATTTTGAAGAATCAAACTCGTTCGTTAAGCAAATAATACTATTAATTTCAGTATAAAGCGTACAACAACTACATCATTTGATCATCCATATATTTAACTATCACAAAGCCATTTTTTGCTTCAGCACTCTCATTATATTATGTTGAATTCATAAGTTATGAAGAGAACAAAACAGTATATATGTTTAATTCTGTTCACTACACGGTACGCGCTATCCCGAATTACAAATTTAACGTACATTTAGTTTGCTTTGTTTTATTTATGAAAAGCGAAATATCCGGCTCGAATTAAATTATGTAGCTCGACCAGGCGGTGTGCGCACTTCAACCAGCCCGATGAAAATTTAACGAATGACCGCCAGAAAAGGAAATTGCAACCGCGGCATCGAGGACGCGTGAACCCTTTACCTTGTAGCTGCGAAATGAAAATGCCTCGAGCTAAAAAACCTTAACAGATATGCTATATCTCATTGTCATGTTACGAGTAAAACCTTTAGCTCCAGCTGGTTATGTTTCATGTCCCTCTGAACGCAAAACTGGAAAGTTTATCGCTGCCTAAATAGACCCAGGAATTGAGGCCTTCCCGCAGCCCGTGACGTAACAAATAAAAGCCCACTTAATTCACAGATCCGATTCGTAAATTTATGCCGCGCAGTATCTCTTTAATGCGGAGGCCGTGACAGTGCGTACGTATCAACCTCTCTTCATTTAGAACGAACGCGACAAGTCGTTTGAATCAACAATCGATGAGTACTTGATACCCTTGTACTGTAGATAACATTCATGTTCCAATTAATAACGGTAACTCAGTTGCGACCATGTTTGTATTTAATTATTTTTGCATTCATATTCGATAAACAAATATACTACGCGGGATTATTAAACTACACAATACTTTGATCAGACTGTATCACCAATATTGATTTGATTAATTGTAGTTTCTATATGACAGACCAGCAAAAACATCTCTTTATTTTGTAGATGAGTTCTACAACATTAAAATGTTGTACCAAAGATTTACTTATAAGACATAAAATTATAATTTCAACAGATACTGGTGAAGTTAACAGGCCTGGTGTACAAATGTATCATCCGACCGGTGTTTATTGTATGGCAGCGAAATGTGACCAGTCCTAGTTAGACATGCCCAGCAACTGTATATCACCAAGATGAAGATGCTGTTATGGATATGTGGCGTAACGCGATTAGATCGCATTCGAAACGAACACATCCGTGGTAGCCTTGGAGTCCAAGACATCGCAAACAAGGTGTAAGAGAGTCGTCTGCGCTGGTACGACCACATAAGTTACAGGCTTTTACACTTCATCTAAACAGATGTCACAATATTACCGTACAAGGCACAAGTTTAAAGGATAAAGGAATAAAAGGATGGCGAAGACCGGGCGAAATGAATGAAGTTAAGCAGGAAAGCAGACCCTGCCACTAGGCCGAGATAACACTAAGAAGAAGACGATGCCATAATAATATATCAACGCGTAAATAACCTTTGAGGTTAGGCATAATTTTGACCCTTGGTCTTATGTTTTATTACTGACTTTCAAGTTATATTTCCGTAATACACCTATAGGCACTTTGCTATAAATTATCTAATAGAAAATGGTATTAATTAATTAGTTAGCGTTAAGCGGACATTATAAAAAGGCATTTTCCTTTACCAAAAGTTCTGTCTAATTCTCACCTACATCCCAGAATCTGAATACAATATATATCAGAGCCAAAATCACTTTATTTGTGACCCTATACAATTACAAATCCAAAATAATAACATCACCCGTGAAAACAATAGCAACATATTGTACGGTATGTAATAAGTATCAACATTTACATTAGATGAAAAGATAAAAAGCTCAGACAAAAAACCAGTAATTATCTATATTTTTCTATAGTCGTGTGTTAAACGAGACAATGTCTAATTATATAATAACTTGTACCACCATATCTCTAACAAGTTGTTTGTGTTGTATTGAAATGACAAATAATCACAATAATGACAGTCAGAAAAAGAAAATAATTGGTAAGTACAGCACAGTACAAATGAAGCGGCGACCCAGTTTGTTTAGCTAGCCTGTCCTTAATATGCTAAATTTGGAACAGAAAATTTTCGTAACCCACTTCGAAAATCGACGGATATAAACTGAATAACTGATTGTTATCGACAGCCACAGTCGTTTACTTAAATATTTTATTTAAGCTATGCTTTTGTAAGTTTCTATTAGTGGTACTGTCATACTTGCCTGTATTGTTAAGATAGCTTTGTTTATGGTTGCAAGAGATGCAGGTATGGCAAGATATTGTTGTCATGCGTTACAGACAAAGGAGTTTAGAGAACACTGTTATTTTGGAATTGACATAGATCTCGAAGCAATGTGCATCTTTGTTGGAATGACTTTTGATATTAATTTTAGCGCTGTAAGTAGTTGAAGCTTCGTCACATTGGGAGTAAGTATTAGAAGAATGAATTGAATGCTAACCAATAAATACTTATAATGTACTAATAAATGATTAATGTATATTCATGTTTTTTAAATACGACATAGTGATTACACTTTGCCTAATGGTAAACATAGTAAGATCTAAGAAAAACAGCAATCACAGACAAGGGAAATCACGATCGGATGACTCTGTCGTGTCGGCTTATAAGCCTCTTAACTGTTGCGATATACCGGCTGATGCCAAAACAGTGACGGGTTTTTACTATATGTGCTCTGTGATTGAGGCTCAATCGTGTACACATCCCTACCAGCCCGCTTAGTCACCGGATATAATACTGAACAACGTCTAAACCCAGAACACGACACTCTTGTCTATATGGCGGGCTTAATACTTTGTGTCCGGTTGGTGCGAGTTATCTACTATCTTACCATCCAAAAAGAATATTTAGTTAACAAAAATGCACGAATATGGAATTTAAACCAATACGACTATGACATAAATATAAATAATATAAAGAAATATATGCTGTAAAATGCTGTACATTGGTTTGCGTATACTTAGATTATTAATGCATTATGTTATTATTAAGTAAGTACTTTATTAATCTTGGTTGAATGGTATAAGCAGCTCATTTCAATTGAGTTGCTACTGAAAAAAAAAATTCAGTCTGAAAATATACATCCTTCGTGACTGTCACGTATATTCTTTCTAACGTCATAAACGACGAATTCCGTATTCGGCCTCAAACGGAATCCGTACATATTTTCCGTAGCAACGCATTTTAGAACACCGAATGGAATGTACGAATTAAATACTGCATACCCAAAAGGTACGTGTTTAATGATTATTTAGATATTTTGTGTGACAGTACAAAGATTAGATAGTAATTATTATTTTTAATGGTGGGTATAATATTAATATCAACCGTCCATATTACTAGGCAAATAGTACAATAAAAAGAATCAAGCTAAATAGAATTAATTATACGTAAGAAGCAATAGAAATGAATTCCGATTTAATGGTAACTATGTGAAATTTGTTAACGATCATATTCGTGTAGTAATAAACATATCCATGTACTAATTAAGAGTCTTGAGTTCTTGTTGACGTAATTACGTAGTTGGGAGCTTCTAGTAGAATCTTAATTTGTTATGTAGCAAGTTGTTATGTAAACTTGCGTTTCTATTTTGTACAATATGAGTGTTATTTTGCATGATATACTTTTCTATTTTGCCACAGAGAAATGAATCAGAAATAATTACAACGAATATAAAGTATATTTTAATCTTGAGCTATACAAAATTCTCCGTAGCGCTTAAATAATACCATTTTTTTAAGTAATGAAATCTCCAGAATACGAGACAAATACCCGCTTGATTATAACAGGTAACAGGTATTATAGGTCATTAACCTATAATCTAATAAAAAAGAAAAAATATATACTAATTGTTTTTGCTGTTTCCATGAGTAATACAACGAAATTATAATTTTTGTGTAGCTTTTTGCATTAAAACTCTAAAGTCGTAAAAAATATGACACAACTAATTAGTCACGTTGAATAAATGTCGCCGCGCAGTTCTAGCCTAGTTCTTTTTAGTACGTTGTGACCTAACAGGCAAATATGTTGACCTACATATTGTCTGGGGTAGTGCAGCGAGCTAAATTCGCAAGTAGACTTGTCTAAATGTCAGACCAACTTGTAGACTATTTAAGGAAAGTTTAAAATTGATGGGTATCTACTACATTTTTATTAATTGAAATAAATCTATAGGAACACGATTTTACATGCAGCTATTTAATTTTGAAGTAAGCATTAACTTGTATTATAAATAAATAATACATGATTTTTAAGAAAAAATCCTGATTAGAATAGATCACGATTTGAAATACTAACGAACACACCTTTTTAAGGATTCGACGAATAACCTTAGTGTGCTCCACATCGATAATTCACACACACAGATATCCAGACATGCACCTTTACACAAACTGGTGGAAGGGTTTACTTTTTTTTCCCTTATTCGAACTGAATCGAGTAGGTTAGTTCGTTTCATTCCGTTTTACATGTTGTGTTTTTGAATCATGCAATTTTTAATTGCATATTTCAAAAATGAATATATGTACGATTAGCTTAGAATAGTTTAGCTAGGTTAGATCGGGTTTTTCTTCGGTAACAGCCCAAGCCGAAATGTGCCGTGCACCCTTGAGCATGTTACCTGAATAAAATCGGCTGAGTGCCTTAAGCGCTCGCCTTAGTAGTCCGGTGAAGCTGTAAAGGCCTAGTAAGGCCAATAGCGTAGTCAGTTCGAAAAAAATACTTATTGTGCAGTTGATTGAATATTATATTTGATTACGTATTTGTGATTAACAAACGCAAATACAGGAAAATCTAGATAATTAGTATCAAATCAAATGCAATTGTTTCACCGCAATATATTTTGTACGTTATGTTTAATAGTGGTTATTTGTTTAGCTCATTTCATTATTAATGCATTTAAATGTTTCGTGGCAAAAGGCTTAACCATTAACAAATGACTGAATATAAATTAGAAATGTTTTATTAAATTTATATTAACTAACAAGCGTATTCCCGAATTCGCAGAAATACTCCAAACAAAGAACACTCGTCCAAAGAAAGAGAGGCACATTTGGCTTTTTGTGTAATATTAAGATTTACATATATTCAAAAAAGGTACATATAATAGTATATTTTTGTTCACGTCTCTTCTTAAAATACTTAATCAATTAAGTTACACGTACTTCGCTACAGGCGCAGTCTGCAGACTTTTTACCGATTTGTGTTTGAATGCTATGCATCCCTTCACCTTACGATAGCAAAACATAGGTCTGAATATTATACCTAATGTCACACACACACTTAACCATCAATTTGTATTGCTATTTTTCATTTTTTAAATTATGTGTATGTTTACTTTCTCTTTTTTTTACGTATTTTATTTATGGTATGTGTGTTGCAAATAAATGTTCTTTCTTTTTTTCTTTTTAAAGTCAGTAAATATGCTAATTATTAATGCTACTTCTTCTATTGTATAATAAGCTAACAATTCCGTAACCATATATGTAGTTATTTTAATCATGAACACCAGCAAAACCTATTGCCCATTTTAATGTTTACGCTGAATTCGGGAATTATTTGATTAGTAAGTGTGAAAATTGCAGATTTGTAATATAACAGTTCAAAATATGTTTTGAATCCTCTGGTATATTGTTCACTAGCTGTCCTTTAATAAACAAATAAATATAATTTTAGTATAACTCACAGCGAACAAAATGAGAAAAACCGTTTAACATAAACTCAGGGTTTTTAAGCGTATTTTAATCATTAGTTTGGCGTTACCGATCTCAATTGTAAAGAAAGATGCAGAATTAATTTACTAATTACCATTTATATTTATTACAATTATTTATATATCATTAGTAGCTGTTCCCACGATTTCGTCCGCGTGAAATAGTTACTATGGGCTAACGCTAATACGAAGCTACAGCTGTCAAAAGGGAAACAACGAATTTTAAACATTCTTGATTGGTGCTCCGCTCCTATTGGTCTAGCGATCCTAGAGCGTTCAATCAAACAAATAAACAAATCCTCCAGCCTTATAATATTGGCATAGATGTGTATTAAATCTACGAAAGTAAATAAAAACAGATCACAACTGATTTTGATAAAGAACGGAGAGAATTTCTTACGAGTTGTCGGGTGTAAATGGAGAATACAGTATGACCTAGATTTCAGCAGCATAAAAATGTCGTACTAGGTTTACTGCCAACTTCAATATGAACATTGCACCGTCAAGTCTCAAGGACAGAATCGAAACTGCTGACTTTTATGACTACTACTAAGAAAGAGGCGTAAATATTTTACAGTAATGAGTTATTCTGTCTGAATGTGACATAATTATGTTAACGTTCTGTTTTGTTTATGTTATTAAGCTATTGCATAGCTTCTATCGCGGGCGCTTAACGTATATATGGTACGACTGTACAAAGTTCGCACGGATCGAGACTTTTTTTTGTTTCGAAATGACTACGCTATTGACCCAGCAAGGTCTTAACAGTTTCACCGGACTACTAAGGCGAGCGCTCAAGGCACTCAGCCGATTTTATTTTGGCAACCAGCTCAAGGGTGCAATGCACACCTCGGCTTGGCTGTTGCCTATTGCATGCAAAATCGCGACCTATCTTAGCTAACCTAGCTAACTATTCATATATGTATGAGTTGTTGAAACGTATATGTGTACCAAGCATACACGCCTCAACAACTCCTCCATATATTTATTATCGGAAAGTTGAGAGTTTTTCAGTTCCACAAGGGAAAAAAAGTAAACCCTTCCACTTTCATGTGTAAGCGTGTAGACGTGCACGTGTGTGGGGGTGATCGTGTAGTGTTGTAGCAGTGATGTATATTTGTGTGTCACCGTATCCCGCAAGCAACGCACTCAAGGTTTCCCTACCGAGGGATCGAACCTAAACTTGAGCCGCTGCCGTGGGAGGCCTAATCGGGTGCGGATCGAGACGAGCTGCTCCGAAATCGAACGAATACGTAATCAGCTGTTTGTCAGAAAGTATACTGGTGTATAGGTATTTATTATCTATTTACAACAGTGAATATCTGTACTCGTATAATTTGTGTACAAAGTGTTACCTGAATAACCTACATGTATTGTAAGATAATAAAAATATTTTGAACAATATGAACTTCTCATTTATTTAATAAAAGAAAAAAAAAATGTTTTCTTATCGGTCACCACGCTCAAAAAGTGTAACTTGAATTAATATCAAAGAAAAAAAAAAAACAAACGAAAAAAAATACAGCATAAATAAAATAAATAAGTAGTTATAATTGCATAAGTTGATAAAAAATGCTATGCAATAGTTTTATCGCGGCAGTCCCCGAGTGCCACACGTATTTTTTTCTTTCTATAATTCTTTACATAATGTAAACCTTAACTATGGTCCCAAACTTGGTAATGGTTGTCTCATAGAAGTCTAACGCCTGATTACAGATTGCCTTAATTATTTTTTGTCGAACTGAATACGCTTTTTTTTTTTCTTCGAACTGACTACGCTATTGGCCTTGCAAGGCCTTTACAGCTTCACCAGACTACTAAGGCGAGCGCTTAAGGCACTTAGCCGATTTTATTGAGGTAACATGCTCAAGGGTGCACGGCACGATAATCTGTGTGTGTGTAACAACGGTGTGGTGTGTCACTGTATCGCGATAGCAGCATCCCTATGATTACCCGGATGATCTTGGCCAGAGATGCTGCCGAGATAGCGCGAGTATATGCGGGAATGAGACGAGAGGGCCTTGCCTCATGGCGCACGTGGGAGGGGTATGCGGCGAGGCCGGCCACGCGACATGAAAAGATCGAATTTACAGATTAAAGGAACGGCGCCGGCGCCGGTATCTAAAAATAGAAATAATATCATTGTTTATCGGTTCTTTAAGGAAAGATAGATGTAAAAACGCGAGTTTACTCTATCTTATATTGAGAAACTGACTATGCTTTTGACCTAGCAAGCTAGTCTTACAGCTCCACAGGACTACTAAGGTGAGCAAGGTAGGAGGTAAGGAGGTAAGGCACGACACACCCCTCGGCTTACGGTGTTGCCTGATACATGCAATTCGCGACCTATCTAAGCTAAGCTACATAACTTATAGAAGTTATTGAAACATATGTGTACAAAGCATATATACTATAACAACTGTTAGAAATATCTTGTGTTAGAGAATCATTCTAAACTATTTCAGCTCGATAAGGGAAAAAATAAAACCCTTCCACTTCCATGTGTAAGCATGTGTTCGTGCACGTGTGTGGACTTGATATGTGTGATGTTGTTGCAACGTTGTAAGATTTTGTGTCATTGCGTGAGCAGTATACTCAAGGGCTCCACGCAGAGGGAACGGACCTAGGTTTGAGCTGCTACCGAGGGGGTTCTTAAATTGATGATGGTGTGTATTGACTTGACAACATGTAGAGGGAATTACACTTTAAGAGTATTAAAGTCAAGACAAGAAAGAAACAAAAATCGTATAATAACTAAATAGTGTGAGAGAGGGTGTGTGTATGTTAGCCATGGTGAATAATTATTATACCATGTTTTTTTTGTTCAAATTATTCTTTAAGTTAATTACCATTTTTATTTAGTAACTTATTATTTGGCTTATTGCTATCGTTTAAAGTAATAGTGTTTATTCTCAAAAGTTATTATAACTTATTTTCCTGAAGTAAATGGTTTTCCAAGCTTTATAATTCAACATAACATATTGTCAATGCGATATCTCTACATATAATAAGTAGATATAAACATTTACACCCTCTCTGTCGAATATAGTTTCTGAAAGTACGAAACATCTCGACCCGATATACGAAATACTGTAAAGTCACTTTTACAACAATACAGTAAAACGTTATGATTCTCCAACTTAATCGTATACCGTGAAATAAAGTGTCATATTTACTTCAATGTAAATACCTTGTCCTAACTAATTTAGGACATACAAATCCTGGTAATAATTTGCCTTATGCTACAAACAAAATGATCGTTAAATGCTAATTTATTCCATAAACTTTTACAGAAGTCTAGACGACTTTAGATCTTTTGCTATATTTGACTGTATAAATATTAGAACAACTCATTATGATAATGGCGACGTAAGAAATATACACAGCAATAATATTAAGTATGCGTGTTTATTATATAAGTGATTTAGAAAAACAAAATATTAAGATTATTAAGCGACTAACTTCATAAACAAATTATATTTGCAAGTACGGTACATGTAAAGAGGTTTCTAGTTTAATATATCCACAGCCACTTTAATAAATCCCTAAGTTGACGCCACTAAAATGTGACTTATATTCGTAAGGGAAAATCTGATTCGTCATAAAAGTATAATAATAGTGTAAGGTCGGGGGTGCCGCAACAACGGCGGCGGTGACCTACACAGCGCGCGCCGCCGCGGCAGTCTTCTGTCGAGCTTTCTAATGACCCCAGGCGTTCTCTGCTGCGCGAATACCGCATACAACCAATTAAACCGATGAAAAGTTGAGGCGTGATTGGAATTCAGCTTGTTTCACGCGTGGCCGGAGCGGCAAGGACCGGCGCACTTCGACACTACGTCCCCCACCGTTCTGTGCTACGAAAATAGACTCTATATCCTTCAGGATAACACGGTTTCCTAATTAGCCGCAAGTTTTGTATCAGCGTAAAGTCAGCTGTCGTGTAAGTTAATTTTCTATATCTACTTTAGATGTTTATATATTTTTTTAATTGTTAGAATTTGCAATATATATTTTCTAAATAGCTTTATTCGGGTTCGTTACGCTTCTGTTTATTTTTGTAAATGTTCAATAATGTATACGATTAACTTGTATCGTATTATTTTTTTTTTTTTTGGAAAATGATAATTTAAATTAAAGTATTTCTTCCAATCCAATTATATAACTATTAGTCAAATTGTCCATTACACGTAGACAAAACTATTAAATCATTAAATCAGATACACACTGGTGAGAATAATACTGGAATTCTAGCTGAATTATTGCGTAGTATACTAGATAATATAAACAGTTTCCTATTGAAATTCTAGGTAGTAATTATTTCCAGAGGCACATCCATTCTCTGAATTGAATAACGTCGCGTCTAACTACGTAAATTGAGTGAACCAACAAAGCTGTGAAGTATTACTTATAAAAGTATGTAATTTTTGTTGAGTATTGATTGACAGCTTTATTGGTTCAAGTCATATATTAAGCATAAATTATTTTAAAAAGTGATGTGATGTTATTAACAAAATATTAAAAACAAGAACAAAATATTTGTACATTAATTATAATTAGGTATTCGTATATTGTATATTTGATATCTATTTTCAAATAACCTTTTATGTATTTATCTCTTTACAGTGCACCTAACTGAAAAGGGGTGGAACTACGATAAGTAGAATAGAAAAAGATACGTTTATAACCGTACTTGAAATTTATAAACCATTTCATATATATGTTCAGAACTAAGCTCATACATGTATCTCTGTACATAAATATCATAGCATTAAAATGAAATTAAGTTTCTATAACCATAATCAATAATAATGATTGAAAATTATATCAAGGAGATATCAAGGTCAAATGTTTTCAATGTTCCGTTTGACGAACGTCATGCGCCATTTTGAATTTTAGCCGATTCCATACGCTATAGAAGATTACATTTGAATAAAACATGTGTGTGTAACGAATATTTTTATTTTTATTATACAATTTATGATTCCATATAAAGTATATTTAAGACCCCGGAAGTAATATGCTAATTCGCATTATCTAATCGAGAGTTAACACGCTACTTATAGGTAGGTGTCTCAAATGGCCGCAAGTACACAAAAAATCCTTCGGGACTTTATATTTTAGATTCGCATATCCTTTTTATTATTTATTATCTTATTTTATCCTACTTCTTTATATTTAACTATACTTTAGTTCTATCTTTAATTTAATACAAGCAATAAATTACTATAGATATAATTTCAAATTTAAAGCTTATAGAATGATATGATTATTTATATCGATAATCAATAACTTTCAATTGATATAATAATAATAATATAACTACATAGTAAATATTTTTTATACAATACGGGAATATTACATTTTTTTTGTTTGGTTACAGATGTACAAAAAAGTATAAGTAAGATGTAAAAATATTTTTATTATAATGTAATTATGAAAAAAATTGTATGCCACAAGACTAGGAAAAATGACCGAGACGTTTTGCAAATTATACCATTATTACTTGTTTTACCCTCCGTTCTGCGAGCTCAAAATACCTTGGGATGTCCAGACCTAACAGGAACTTATAAATGTTCTTGCTATACTTTTGAAATTGGTAAGGTTACATTTTGGCGATCTATATAATTAAATAAGATTAAAACACATGTTCCCAATTTTAATACAAAGTATTTCTACTTTGCAGGCATGTTCCTTGACTGCCAATATACAGATATAAAAGACATAAAAGCCGCACTCAAAAGTGTGTCTGATATACATTCGCTTTCTGTTTATGACCTCGATGACAACGAAAATGCCTTAGCGCCATATTTTATACCTCAAGGCGTTTGCATAAAACATATTCATATATCAAGAACAAACATAAATGAAATCGGAGATGAAACATTTATGCCGTTGAGAAAGTGCCTTGAAACATTAACTATCGTATCGAGCAAACTGAATGTTATTCCTCAGAAAGCATTAACAGGAATGTTGAAGTTAACGTCAATCGAATTGATGTCTAATTATATCGAAGAGATAGCAAGTTACAGTTTTTATGGTCTTCCACTAGTGAAATTGAATATAAAAGCAAATGTCTTACGCGATATTTCAGATACTGCTTTCTCTAGCCTGGAACTGTCCCTGTCTAAAATAGATCTGAGTGAGAATAATCTTACAACGTTTCCAATAATGGCTCTTGCAAACCTGAGACATCTTCAATCGTTGACACTAGCGTGGAATGAAATTGCTTCATTCCCTACTGTCGAAAATTCAGACTTAATATCTCTAGAGGACCTAAATTTAAATTCCAATAATTTTGAATTTATTTCAGAAGACTGCCTTAAATTTTGTCCGTCCCTGGTGACTTTATCTTTTCATTTTAATTTTATTAACAGCGTACATTATAAAGCCTTTCATTCATTAATTAATTTAAAATCCTTAGACTTGAGTTACAATAGAATTAAAGTATTAAATCCTTATATTTTTCAAAACAACCAATTTTTGGAATTTGTTGATTTGAGTTATAATCATCTACACCATATCCATGGGCTATTTTGTAACTTACCATCTCTCAGCGAAGTAGTATTAAGTCATAATAATATTTTGGATGTGCCAATAGACTCTTTTCTTAACTCATATAAGATTAAAGCAATACATTTAGATAAAAATTGTATAAGTAATATACACAGTGAGAGCTTTAGTAATTTAGAAAACATAGTTAAGCTTCATTTAGAGTTTAATTATCTGAATCAAGTGCCACAAAATATTTTTATAAATAATAGAAGTATAATGAAAATAAGACTAGACAATAACATGTTTTCTGAAATAAATAATTACACTTTAGAATCTTTAATTAATATTAATGAAATCCGATTAAATAACAATAAACTAACATTTATTTCTAAATACAATTTTCTAAATACTCTTAAAGTAGAAGATATGTATTTGGACCACAATGAAATCACTTTTATTGAATCAGGAACATTTGAAAATATGAAACGATTAAAATACCTCAGCCTGCATAATAATTACCTCATAGATTTGAATAATATTTTGCCAAAAATTAGGTCAAATTTACTCACGTTACATTTAGGATTCAATTCGTTATCTATGATAAATAATTTTTTATTTCACTCTCAAAGAATGTTGGATTATTTAAGTTTGAAATTTAATCGTATAAAATTTATAACAAATAATACATTTCGTAATTTAAGCGCTATCACTCGAGTTGAACTTAACAACAACGAAATCTCCATAATTGAAGACTTTTCATTACAATATATTAATTCCACAAGGTATTTAGATCTTCAGTATAATTTTCTAGGTAATATTACGAATTACACTTTTTTTGGCTTAGGAGAGTTAGAGGATTTGGATATTTCACATAATACGATATTATTTATATTCGATATGGCATTTGAAACTTTGAAAAAACTTCGAAGCCTAAATTTATCTTACAATCCTTTAAAAGTACTTCACAAAAACACTTTTCAGCAAGGTTTGCCACTTAGCTCATTATTTTTAGATAATTGTGTCATAGAACATATAGAAAACGACACCTTTTTAGGCTTAAACAATCTCAAATCGCTTTCACTTAAAAATAATTCTATAAAAGCGAATGATTTAGCTTCAATCAACATTTCTGGATTAAAATATTTAGCATTGTCTTATAATATTTTTAACTATTTACCACTAGACTCGTTCTCTCAACTGCCTCTTTTAGAAGTTTTGCTATTGGAACATTGCAATATAGAGCATATTTTTGCAGGAACATTCAATTCCAATAAAAACTTACTGAGACTTAATCTGGCACAAAATATAATCAGTGCGATTCCTCCAAATTTATTTAATCCAGGTAACTCTATTTTAGAGTTCAACATTAGCAATAATTTTTTAGACTATGTGCCATATGATACTTTTAATAATTTTACAGACGTCGAGACCTTAGATATTACTGATAATCTATTACCAAGAATAGAACTAAGTGGCCTTGAAAAACTGACAAGATTAAAGTATTTAATACTAAGAAAAAATGAAATAAATTCAATCACAGCACGAAAGAAGTTAGAATTCAGTGACTTAACATCTTTTGATATTAGTTACAATAGATTAGATAATGTACCATTGTTTTTCTTTGATATATTCCCTAATATTCTATATATAAATATATCGAATAATTATATCGTACAGTTTGATTTTTTAATTTCTTATAAAAGGTTTGGAATATCGTTAATAAATATAGATTTGAGTCGCAATCCTGCAGTATCATGGAAAGTGTCTAAAATGATATCCAATAATACACTGGTAACAAATTTATTCGAGCTTTATATTTGTTCTACTAATATGAGTAACATTGATGACATAACTTTTGAATTGTTTACTAGTTTACGTCATCTTTACCTCAGATTTAATCAAATTCGCCGTTTATCGATTAGTCCTTTTGCAAAATTATCGCTTTTAGAGAACTTAGATCTGAGTTATAATAGGATTTCGCAACTTAAAACAAGCAATTTTCGGGGCTTAACTAAATTGAGAACATTATGTTTATCAAATAACAATATTGAGTCAATAGAATCTTTCGCCGAAGAGTTGAACGGTTTAAAACTTTTAGACCTCTCCCACAACAAGGTACAAAATATTCTTAACGAAGATCTAATAAACTTAAAAGAGCTTACAGTATTGAATTTAGGTTACAACAATATAAAATATATATCAGTTACTGCATTCAGATACTTGAACAAAATAATACAAATTAACTTGGAACATAATAAACTTCAAACAATACCGTTAGAATTATTGAGCTCTATTGAAAGCCATATACAGGAGATATTTCTAAGAGGTAAGTATTTCATGGTGTTATAATAATACATTATATATTATACTAGCCTCTGCCCGCGACTTCGTTCGCGTGGAATAAATACACTAACATGCAGCAGTTCTCAAAAGGAAAAACATCTCGATTTTGAAACATTTTTCATCTGTGCTCCGCTCCTATTGATCTTAGCGTGATGATATATAGCCTATAACTATTCTCGATGAATGAGCTATATAACATTGAAAGAATTATTCATATCGGACCAGTAGTTCCTGAGATTACCCCCTACAACGCCACAACATCACAACGTCACAAACTCACAAACTTTATCTCTTTATAATATTAGTATAGATAAATTTAAATTTTAATTTACAATTGATTTAAAATGTTTGTTTCGGAAAATTTCTTGACGCACTATTTGGTAAAGTTCAAAGCGAATACACTTATACTTTTTCATATTTCATAGATTTTGACACTTCACTGTAATCTTA
>JACEII010000010.1:7152201-7280830 GCA_014332785.1 Antheraea mylitta
CCACCAAGGCGAGCGCTTAAGGCACTCAGCCGATTTTATTTGACAACTGGGGCAAGGGTGCACGGCACACTTCGGCTTGATTTAAAGCTGTAACACGCAAAAGCTAGGGATAGACTTATTTTCGGCTTCTTGAATTCAGCTTATCGAGCTAAGACTAGTTATATAATTAATTTGTGAGCACCTTCTTAAACTTGACTCCATCTCGTAAGCAAACGAGAATAGTTTAACATTTGTCGATTAATATTAATTACCAATACAAATTTAATGTTACATATAATTATTTTTAATAGTTCGATGTTTACTAATTTTACATTAAATTACTGAATCTTGTGCTGGAATAGATAGCAAAGTATGAAAATTTTTTGACAGACGAAAAACTGAACAATACGTGGCAAGGTCTCCTTAACACTGATAAAAACTATGATATCCGAAGTTGTTTAGCTATATCAATTATGAGCTAAATAAACAAAAAAACCATCTACTTTTAACACATGTCATCATTTGCAAAGAAACTCTGTAATCTTGACAACTGAAAACCGATTCACTTTAGATATAGTTGTATAATATGTAGGCTATAATTTAAATAGTTTTTGATTAAATTTAAGTAAATAATATTTCAAATATAAATCATTTATAATAATAATATTTTCCTTTACGCGTAGAATTTCTTGTTTGTTCATTTATTGCCCTGTTTTACAGATAATATTATAATATGTAACTGTCAAAAGGATAATACCTGGTTATGGATCCAAGACCACCCTAAGATAATAAAAGCCAGTTCAGTAACGTGCCTAAATAATGAGTATCCTAAGGAAAAGTGTAATATCCCTGTGATATCTCAATTATCAGTTGATAAGCATAAGGATAATTCAGTATCAGTATCATGGTTCATACGAAACCGGACTGCTATAAAAGCTCTGCAAATTCTTTACTATGGAGAAGATGAAAATTCTGATGTAAGTAAATCTTTAGGTGTCTACGAAGCCGTGAATACGCTTTCAACCCAAATTGTTCTAACATGTAGACTAATATGATAATTTTAACAAAAACAGATACAACTTAGAGCTCTAATTCGATACACTAAATATTCTACATTAAATTGCTCGTACAATTAATTTACCATATCTTCACTATTTGTAGGTGAAGCTATAACTGGTTTCAGCATGAATGGGACGGCTCGCCCCGGGGTAGTACCACCCGACCCACAGAAAACCGACGTGAAGTAACAGTGCTTGCATTATTGCGTTTCGTTCAGTCAGTGAGTGTGCCAGAGGCCCACCTCCCACCCTCTCCGTTCTTTCTCTTCCCCTTCACAAAGTAATACAGGTAGGCAACGCACTTGCGACTCCTATGGTGTTGCTGGTGTCTATGGACGGTGGTGATCACTTAATATCAAGTGACCCACCTGTTCGTTTGCCTCTTATAACATAAAAACACTAACTACTTTCAGGAGACTCGATATTTTAATGAGATTAAAGGTCAAAGCTGCTAGGCTTTGATATGTCGGTAACTAGTTATTTAAATTAATTAATGACTTACTAGTTATTATTGCATACTATGTTTTTAATAGTAAATGGATCTCTGTATGATATTTTATTTATTTTAGTGACTTGTTTAAGCTAAGTTCATTTAAAGTCCAAATGAAAAGTGTGAGATAGACGCAAATCTAATATATATTTATATTTTCAGGTAAATTCAAAATTTTTGGAAAAGAACGAAGTCTCAACTCGCATAACGGATTTAGAGCCTAATATGAATTACGTTGTATGTATCATCACATTAGCTGATGATCCGATGGAATATGAAGACGATATAGATTTCAATATTACTTTTATGGATGATAATATAAATCATACTGCTAGAATCAGTCAGGATATTGCTGCAGCTACTTTACGACGATCTCCATCTAGTGAATGTATTTCGTTTAACACTTTTAGAAAACAAGCTATAATAAAATTAAAATCCAATAAAAAAATCGGTCTATCAACAATTTTAAACCGTCGACTCGGCTTAATTGTTGGCTGTGTGTTGGGTTTTATAGTATTTTTTATAATGGTATCCGTTTTATTATACACTAAAATAAAGGAGAGAAAGAGAATTGCGAAATCTGATCCTGCTTGGTCAGAAATGAACGATTACCAATCAATGGTTAGTAAAGATGATATCTTACAAGATTCAACTACTGCGTCTACTGACAACATTTTATTAGGAATGTCTAAGAGTCGTAAACTTTCTTTAGATCACTTAGCGTAAAATATTATTTAGGTTGGAGAATTAGTTATTCTCGTTAACGTATCTAAAAACGATATGAATCATGTATTCTAAATTATTACTAAATGATTAATATTTTAATGAATATTATTAGTAAATTAATAGATGCTTACACGAGGACAATTTGCTTAGATAAAAATAGATTTTACGTGAATTTACAATAGATGCTTAGTATGTAGTTATTTTAATATTATACATAATAAATAGTGGTAGTAATTTTTATTATTATATTATAGAAGTAGGAACAGGTTTATTAAATGAATTGTTGGCATGGTTACCGTTTTTTTACTATCCTAATATCTATGACGCAACCTTAAAGAAAGCGGGCTAAGGATTTTAATATAAAATATATTTCATAGCTTTCCCTACCAGAAATAACCGAAAGCCTGTGATTACTATTTATATATTATTCCTCCTCCTTAAGAGGTATTACCAAATAAATAATACAAAACCACACGTTGACCAGAATTTGAATTAAAAAATTAATTAAGATTTATTAATTTAAGGTTACGATTAGCAAAAATAGTATAACTGAATTAAACATTTCGTATGAGCTTTAATTAAAGTAGTCACAAAAGAGAAAAACATTAACGTAAAATCTAGTTAGTGTAAATACATTAAAGGAGCAATCCTCTCCTGAATTTCTCATCGCCTAGTTATATCGCCCATTTTTAAACTATTAGTCAACACAAAAATATAGAAAAAGTTAAAGGTTTCTTTTTTTACTTTAATCTCGATTTTAAGCTATTTTTTTAAACAAAACCTATATACTTAAAAATATTATTTAGTTTAGGTGTCATTTAATGAGTTTATTTTTTTCTTTTTTGCCTCCAAAGGAATTTTTTGAGGTCTAAGCATTTTTTATCCCAATGATCCTAATCGACACATTAGGACAATGTAATGAAATGATTATATTATCCTCAATCAATTCTTAAAACGTGTGCAAATTTTTAAGTTATTCAGAAGTAGATGAAAATTAATTTTAAAAATTTACAAAGACGCATAGATATCACTTTAATCAAATCGTGTTAATGATATTAGATATTGTAGGTTGTGGAGCCACGCTGATGCTATTACTGGTTTCAGCATGAATGGGTCGGCTCGTCCGGGGTAGTAGCACCCTTTCACAGAATACAGACGTGAAGTAACAGTGCTTGCATTGTTGCGTTTCGTTCGGTCAGTGAGAGTACCGGAGACCTACCTCCCTTTCCCTCCCTTCCCTCTCATCCCGTCCTCCCTCCACCTTCCCCATCAACACAGGGTGGCAATGCACTTGCGACTCCTCTGGTGTTGCTGGTGTCTATGGACGGCGGTGATCATTTAAGATCAAGTGACCCACCTGTTCGTTTGCCTCCTATGATATAAAAAAAAGATTAATCTATATGATGGATATTCTAAATACTAATTTAAAATTGTCTCCTTACCATATAATTTCTACTTTATATTATAGCAGATTAGTTTTTGCTCGCGCTTTCATTTAAATGTGGATTTCATTTATCCTTTGAGAACAATACATTTTTTCTATACGTTATATACTTTATGTCCATTTACAAAAATTAATATTATATAAAAAAGTGGAAGAGACCTCTGATATCGTATATTGCAAAATTTCATAAGGAGCGGTTGAGTAGATAAGTACTAGAATTGTAACAAACAAACTCATACTCGCAAACGCATTTATTAGTAGAGAAGTAAAAGTAAGGGACGGAAGTAAGTAGATTATTTAGTAGGGTAGTAAGGATAAGACGTAAACAAAATGACCTCGATAAGAATTGAAAAAGTTAATTTTAACTAGATAAAACTCCCTATTCTCAAGGAAGAACAACAGCATTTTCATATGTAAGAATTCGCGAAAACAAATTTATTTCAAACAAATTTACGATGATTACCTTGTTACAAGTAAATAAAACGTTAAATATACTGCAGCGTTTTCCGTTCGACCACTTTTCAGAAGTAGAAAATGAGTTAATAAAAGTTCTCCAGAAGCATTTCTTGTGTACTTAGAGAACTTTCTTCTCTCATAACAGTATCTCGATTATCAAGAACCATTGAGAGAAATAAAAGTTGCTTTTGAAGTGTATTTTAAGGATGTACTTCTGAGGAAATGAAATTAATTTAAGTAAGTGGCTTTTTTGGGTGAAATATGAAAATATTTCATTGAAACGTTTCTTTTGTATTGGGACACTCGAATATTTCTAATTCATCGAACAGTTAAAGTGTGTCTTAACTTATAAAGGGACATATTTTTATTTGTATATTATTTCATATTATAAAACAAAATCATCTGTCCCGTCTGTCTGTTCGGGATAAACTCAATAACTACTGAACGGATTTTCATGCGAATTTCACCAGTAGATAGAGCAATTCCTGAGAAAGATTTAGATATTTTATTATTAACAAACTATTTGTTAAGGTTTTTTTTTATTATCAAAACAGAACAACGTCCACCGGGCCCGCTAGCTTAAAATATTACAGATACATGGAAACACACACATATAAATAAGACAAATGCATGAGTTTACAATAACCCTTACTTCCTTACTTTAATCCTAATTAGACCTCGGATATTGTAAATGTTAAAGTCAGTTTGTTTGTCACATATTTACGCCTTAATTAATTAACCTATCGTCATGTAAATTTAGGTACCACATATATGAGGGATACAGAAAAGAACCATCTGACCAGAAAAAAGTTAATATTTCGGAGAGATATGTTAAATATACATTTAAGCAATCGAAGCCGCGGACAAAAGCTATTTATAAATGTACTGCATCGAGTTTTCCTTTTTTTTAGTTCGAAGCAGTGACTGTGTTATATCGCATGATAATCACAGCGAATCTATAATCCATCGTCCGGCACTGCTATTATGCGTTCTTGCAAGCTTAAATATATACTAAACTATATATAATGGTATATATGTCTGTAAACGAAGAACAGAAGTATTGATTTCCACGTATATGACCTGCTTTGGGTGAAGTGTCCTCTTCACAGGCTCTTTCTTCCTATCACCTGGGACGCAATTGAAGAAACGTAAATTGTCCAAGGCCTATGTTACCTTCTCCATCTCACCTTACGACAAGTCGATACGTGTGGCACCGAATCGACTACAGAAATTTGTCACATATTTCGAATTATGCTCTACTTGCTCCCAATGGGGCCTCCACCTCCGAGTTTATCATTACAATTTTCCTTTTCCTAGACGGTTGCAGCTCATAAATCTGATATTTAAAACACCATTTTTGGGCTTCTGATGGAATCGGCCTTTTATGACACCCATGTATTATTCATTACCGGCATAACACGGCGCTTACTACAATATCTGGCTAGATAATAGGTCTTTACCTATGAAATTGCCGTTCTGCAATACTGGCCACTTCAAATCAAAATAATTTTTGTTTGACTAACAATTCTAATTTCAAATTAAATTTATTTTAAAAACATTGAATTCTTTTCCAAAAGTAGTCATTTGTTTATTGATTAGTGTTACATTTTCATCGCATTTTAATCTTTTTTATCATCATGGATACGCAAAAAATTCGAGTAATTATGGAATATGAGTACCGTGGTGGCAGCAACGCGGCACAAGCGGTACGCAACATCAACGACGTTTACGGAGCTAACACTACAAACCAACGCACCACCTGTTATTGGTTTGCTCGCTTCCGTTCTGGGAATTTCCACCTTAAAAATGAACCTCGTGGATGTTCGAAGACTTTGGTCGATAATTACCAATTAAAGGCGATTGAGGAAACTGATGATACACAATCTATAGTTGAATTAGCAGCAGCTTTCGATGTTAGCGTCAAAACCATATTGTTCCATTTGCGTCAAATTGGCAAGGTAATAAAGCTTGACAAATGGGTGCCCCATGAACTCAATGATCGCCAGCGCGAAGTACGCGTCAAGACGTGCCTTGCACTGCTCAACAGACACACAAATGAAGGAATTTTGAACTGCATTGTTACCTACGATGAAAAATGGATTCTGTTTGATAACCGCAAGTGTTCAGCAAGTTGGTTGGATCCTGCTTCAGAACTTAAACAATGCCCTAAACGAAAACTTACCCCTAGAAAAGTGCCGGTCACTGTTTGGTGGTCTAGCGCCGGTGTGATTTTCATTACAGCTTCTTACCAAACGGAGTGAGCATTACTGCAGATGCGTACTGTGAAGAACTGAACACAATGATGGAGAAGCTGGCACATCTCCAACCAGCATTGGTGAATCGCTCATCTTCGCTGCTCCTGCACGACAACACGCGACCTCATACTGCACAGCAGACATTCTCCAAATTGCAAGAACTGGGGTTGGAAGTTCTCCGTCATCTGCCCTGCTCACCAGACCTTGCGCCTATAGACCACTACTTTTTCCAGAACTTGGATAACTCCTTGGCGAGAAAAAAATTCAATACCCGAGAGGCAGTACAAAATGCCTTTGAAGAATTTGTTGCCTCCCATCCAGCTGATTTCTTTAAGAAGGGCATCAATAAACTGCTACTGCGTTAGCAAAGATGCATTGATTGCATGGGTGATTACTTCGATTAATACAAATAAAAAGTACATGAAAAAAAATCCTTTAAATTTTTTCATACAAAACGGCAATTTCATAGGTAAACACCTAATATATATATACACAAGGTTCGAGGAGTTCCGATTCTGACGCGGCCGGGAACGGTTGTGTCCGCGCTCGGAGCGATATTTCGTGATTATTGTGATACAGTGTATACAGAGTGAAGTGTTCGGTTGTCACCTTGAAGTGCCGATCCGACGGACATGGCACACACGTGCACCGCAGCTGCTTAACACCTGCGTTCTTTTTCTCGAAATTGAGTGAGACCCTTCCTTTGTATATATTTATTGCTTTGTTTATTATATTATATTGGTACATTTATTTGATTACTCATTAGTTTATCTATTTATTTACGTAGTCCTTTACCCTTTTAGTCTTCATTTCTTTATAACTTTATTTATTTCAATTATTTATTTGTTTAATTATCTATTTATTTATTTGTTCTATATCTATGCAAATTATTTACCTTGCCTGTCTCGCTAACGTATTTCCTGTATTGCTTTCTCCTTCTGGTTCATTTTAAACAGCTCTATTGATCTGCACCCGGGATAGACCCGCAATTAACCCGTTCGGCGTGCCCCCTTGCCCTTAAGGCAGGGAGGTTGTTTCGCGGCCCCCCTCTTCTCAATCCACCGCGATGGATCCGTTAGCACTGGTAGAGTTATACCGCAAAAATCTCCTCGCGAGCGGTCTAGACCAGGAGACCATTAATTTAATTAATTTAACATATCATAATGTTACGTCGCAGGCCTCCGAGGGCCATTTCAATATTCCGACCGCGAACTCTTTCGCGACCTTATCGCCGCAGTCTCCTCTAGACGCGCGCGACAAAGGCCTACTAGAGGCCCCGATTCCTAGCTCCAGCTCGGAGACCGGCTCCGAGATGGAGCTAGACGTGACGGCGTCCGCCGAGCCGACCGCGACCGCGACCGAGTCCGCGATTCCCGCGCCTTCTGCGCAAACAGATAAGGACGGTTATACGACCGTCTCATACAATAGACGTCGTCCGGCTAGCCCGACGGAATCGGGTTCCGTAGGCCCGGCGAAAGTCGCGAATATAGGTGGCGCCCGTATGCCAGCCCCGGCTATACCGTGTAGCAAACCGCGGACGAAAGGACTTAGCTCCGTCCCGTTCACTCCTTCTCAACCTGCGGGTTCCGCAGGTAGGAAGCCACGCCCCCCGCCTCCAGTCACGATTCAGGACAAGTCTGAATGGACTATGATTTCAAACAGGTTAAAAACCCTTAAGGTAAATTATACGTCCGCCCTGAGTACACCGGCGGGCATTCGCGTAAAATGTCCCACGTAACGAAGAGCATCGCGCTTTGATTCGATTCCTTAAGGAATCGAAATTAGCATATTTCACGTTCGCTCTCGAGGAGGAGCGCCTCCTCCGTGTCGTGCTTCGCCGTGTCCCGGCCGAAATCTCGGTCGAGGACATCACTTTCTCCCGTCAGGAGAAGAAATTCCCCGTGCGTGAGGTACACCGCATGTACCATCCACGCACCCGCGCTCCCTACAATATGGTACTTGTTCTCCTCGACCGGTCGCAGGAGGGCAAGGCCATCTTTTCGCTCACATCTGTGTGCGACCTCAATGGCGTCACCGTTGAGCCCCCACGTAAGACCCATATTCCGTCGCAGTGCCATAACTGCCAGTGTTATGGGCACTCGGCAAAGAACTGCCATTTTCGCCCCAGGTGCGTCAAGTGCCTGGGAGACCACGCCACGAAGGAGTGCGCGCGCACTCCTGGCACTCCCGATCCTCCCAGCTGTGTGCTCTGCGGTAACGCGGGTCACCCCGCGAATTATCGCGGCTGTCCCAACGCGCCGCGCACACAACGTTCCTGTCAGATGCGGCAGGCGCCCAGGATGTCTGTAGCCGCCGCCCGCCCTCCGCCTCCACCTCTTATGTCCGTGGAGGCCTTCCTGGGCCTGCCGGGCGCCTCCCGCGCCCCTGTAGTGCCCGCGCCCATGACCTCACCGTGCTCGCCACCCTCTGTGCCGCGTGCGGGTCAACCCGGACGGGCCCGTATGGCCCCCTGGGCACCCCGACCTCAGCCTCAGGCTTCTTCTAAGCCTCAGGCGCCGCTGCCACAGGCGGCTTATGCTTTATCATCCTCTCTCTCGGGTAAATTCGACTGGATGAAGCATTTACTCCGCGAACACGACATGAAGAAGGTCCTCGCCTTCTACGCCATCGTCGAGGTAGAAGAGGAGCTAGGTCTCCTCACCGCTCTAGCGTGCTTCCCGGCTATCGGAGCCACCATTCAGCGCATCGCCCGGTTACCCTCTTTTAAATAAGTCTTAAAGTTCACGGGTCTTAATAAAGTAAAACCACGCGGTCTATGTCTCTCATTTTTCAATGCGAGATCCCTTCGGTCACAGCGCGATCTAGTAGCTGCCTTTTTGCGCGATAGACAGATTGACGTTTTCCTCATCCAGGAAACGATGTTAAAACCGAGTATGCGTAATCCGAGAATCGCGAATTACTGTATAGTCAGGAACGACCGTGTCACCCGCGGGGGTGGCACGTTAATCTATTTTAGGCGTTCGTTGTCCTGCATACCGTTAGATCCGCCCACGCTAACCAATATGGAAGTGTCAGTGTGTAAATTAAAGACCGGTCACTCGAATATTATTTTAGTTTCCGCGTATTTGCCACCAAACAAAGAATTGCTAAGATCCGATTTGCAGGCGCTACTTAATTTAGGAGATTCAGTTATTATAGCGGGGGACCTCAATAGCGGGAACGTTATCTGGAATAGTCCGTGTACCTCTCGTAATAGGAGAATACTCGACGAACTAGGTAGGGTTCTCGCTTTTGACGTCATAGCCCCTCTGGAACCCACGCACTATCAAGATCATTGTCGAGCCACAGTATTAGATATAGCTCTCTTAAAAAATATCACGCTTCCTGTACGACTCATACAAGTAGTACACGAACTTGATTCAGATCATCGCTCGGTTGTTTTACAGTTAGGTCACAATTCAGACTTCACCCCGCCGTCGGTTAGGGTGACTGATTACGGGAAACTCGTTCAATATTTTAAAGAAAATCCGTCGTCTAGTAGTTTAGACAGGATTCCGGACGTGTTGGTGTTTCAAGCCGACGTGGATTCGGCCATCGATTCCCTAGTTGATTACCTCCAGACCGCCGTCAGGGCGACCTCGAGAGAGGTACAAGCGGCGAACGATCGCCGTTTTATACTCCCTGACGACGTGAGAGCATTGATCACGGAAAAGAACGCCGCAACTCAAGCTAACGACGCTTACCCGTCTGTAGAGAATCGCGATCATTTACGTTTGTTACGAAAATCAGTAAAGTCTCGTATTTCTGAGATCCGGGGCGACAGGTGGGACAGACTCCTGGAGGGTCTCCAGCTGTCTCACCTGTCGTACTGGACTCTAGCGCGAACTCTCAAATCAGATATGGTCATTCCAATGCCTCCTCTCGACAGAGACCCCGGGTTGCCTCCCGCGTTCGATAGCATAGATAAAGCGGAATGCCTTGCCGCATGCTTAGAGAAACAGTGTTCGCCAAACACTGATAACACTGACCCTTTCCATAACGGATTAATCGAATCAGCTGTGGAGCATGTACTCGCGTCTCCTCCGGCGGATACCCTAACCGCGATCACTTTCGATGAAATAGCATGCGCAATCAAGCGTCTCAAGCCTAGGAAGTTCCCAGGCCCCGATGGGATCAGGAACGAGGTTCTGAAACTCCTTCCTGATCGCATCATAGCTCTATTGGTCTGCGTCTTCAATGCGGCCATGTCCCAAGGTCACTTTTCAGCCGTCTGGAAAAAAGCCGTAGTGATAGGTATTCACAAGCCCTTCAAGAAAGCTACGCCTCCCGTTAGCTATCGCCCCTTAGTCTGTTAGATACCTTAGGAAAACTTTACGAGCGGCTCCTTCTGAACCGTCTTCAGTTCTCGATTACAGATTTAAAATTAATACCACCTGAGCAGTTCGGATTGCGCGCCGAACGCTCTTGCACGAATCAAGTACACCGCCTCACGGAGAACATTTTCTCTAAATTTAACGCCGATCCGAAACGTAAATCGAAACGCACAATTGCAGTCTTCTTCGATATCGCCAAGGCCTTCGATAAGGTCTAGCACGGGGGGCTCATCCATAAAATATGTAAATCTCGCGTACCCGATAGGTTAATTCATATTATCCGCGATTATCTCACTGATAGGACATTCCGCTTCTGAGTGGATGGTGAACTATCGCTGCCCCACCCGATACGCTTAGGTGTGCCACAGGGTTCCATACTTGCGCCCACACTCTTCAATCTGTTTATCAGTGTCCTACCTCGGTCTCGGGGGGTCGAGGTAAGTTGTTACAATGACGATACCGTTATTTACACTTCCGGCTGGCGGTCGGACTTTCTTAGGAAGCGCATCGAAAAAGCCGTTCATACTCTCGGTGAATGGTTTCGTCGATGGCGCATAGAAGTTAAACGATTCGATCCCACGAAACGCGCCAATAAATTTGAGCCCATCAGGCTATACGGAATCGATATCCCTTGGGTCGAAGAGGTCAAATATCTCAGTGTCACATTGGATAAACATTTAAAGTTCAATTCACATATAGAGAGAGAGCGAAACAAAGCCGCTATAATCTTGGGTCGCCTCCATCCGTTGCTTTGTCATAAGAGTAAGATGTCCCTCAGACACAAGCTCACTTTGTATAAAACGTGTATACGTCCCGTGATGACATATAGCTGCCCCGTTTTTGCGCTTATGTCCAAAGATAACTTTCATAAGCTGCAGGTTCTCCAAAATCGTGTTTTACGTAAAGTAAACGGTGCTCCGTGGTACATTCAGAGAGTCGATCTCCATAGAGACCTAGAGATCCCTTCTATATGGGCGTACGTAAAATCACTTACGATTAGTTATTTTGAAAAAGCTGCGAATCATCCCAATCCGTTAGTGGTATCCGCCGCAAACTATGAACCCGTACCTAACGCTGAGTGTTATAAAAGACGTCCGCGATGCATTTTTACCGACCCTCCTGATTTAATCACGTCAGCGAACGATCAGTACCAGTCTGTCTCTCGAAACAGAGCGTGCTCACGTCCACGCCCGCGTAACCACAGATCACGCCGCCGTGGTCTGTGGGTTAATTTCGCTCCCTCACACCCTATTAGGCCTCCCACGGCAGCGGCTCAAGCCTAGGTTCGATCCCTCGGTAGGGAGCCCTTGAGTGCGTTGCTTGCGCGATACGGTGACACACAAATATACATCACTGCTGCAACACTACACGATCACCCCCACACACGTGCACGTCTACACGCTTGCACATGAAAATGGAAGGGTTTACTTTTTTCCCATATCGAACTGAAAAACTCTCAATCTTCCAATAATAATTATATGGAGGAGTTGTTGAGGCGTGTATGCTTGGTACACATATACGTTTCAACAACTCATACATATATGAATAGTTAGCTAGGTTAGCTAAGATAGCTCGCGATTTTGCAGGCAACAGCCAAGCCGAGTTGTGCCGTGCAACCTTGAGGTGGTTGCCAAAATAAAATCGGCTGACTGCCTTAAGCGCTCGCCTTAGTAGTCCGGTGAAGCTGTTAAGACTTTGCTGGGTCAATAGCGTAGACATTTCGAAAAAAAAACACTAGGTTCGAAACAAACTCACACTCGTAGGACTCTTAATGGTGGCTTAGTTAATAGGGTATTTGGACTCCGCGTCGATGGACGTAGGTTCGAATCCTAGCAACTGGGTCGCAGCCCAGAAGAAACCATAGCATGGTGGTAGGGCTTTTTCTAAATCCGCCTGGCTAGCACCACCCTTAAGTTGAAAATCTGTCGCCAGCCAACTGTTGGTTCATTTCGTGAGCTGTACTTGAGATTGAAATCCAGTCCCTTATCCACCATCCATCAATATGTATTACCACATCATATTGCTACAAATATAAGGTACTCTAGTAGTCCGGTGAAGCTGTTAAGACCTTACTGGGTCAATAGCGTAGACATTTCGAAAAAAAAAAATAAGGTACTCCAGGACCTTCATTATGCGTACGCTGACGTTCTGAAATGGGTTACTCGGCACTGTATACCCTTAGAATTATGATATGGGTATCTTTAAAAAGGGATTGAAATACACTCTTCAAGGTCGGCAACGCAACAGCGATACTCCTGCTATTATAGTAATCATTTACTATCAAATGGGCCGTCTGCCCTTTAGCATAGAAAAATCTTTCTTTAAAACCGGATAAGATTTTAGTCAAATATTAAAAACCTATAAAGTATTAAAGAAATCAAGGCTATAGAAATCTTGTTCGTGTGAATTTCAAGTACACTGGAGATGAGGATGATATTTGATGGATTCTTCTCGTTGTAATGGATATCGTTTTTGTGTATTACCAGTATCACAAATGATTCAAATAATCAAAATAAATTCTTTTACCGACTTTTTAATACAAAAAAGAATCTTCAAAATCGGTTCAGCCAGTCCAAAGTTATGAGGTAACAAACATAAAAAAAAAAAAAAAACATACAGTCGAATTGATAACCTCCTCCTTTTTTTGAAGTCGGTTAAAAAATTAAAAATTTTATTTGGTACTTTTATGCATAAATAAATAAATATACATAACACTATCAGAACTTATCACAACATTTATGTATTAGTTAATAAACGGTCTGGTAGTTGTTAAACAAACTTATTGCCTCTGAATAACAAGGTTCGTATATATCTAGGTTGATGGAGACAATTAGAATTACGTTGAACGACATTTCGACAGACAGAACTAATTGCGGCATAAGTGTTCTTACTCTAGAGAAATTACATAATGTGCACATTCAATATTGACGTGTGCCTTAGATCTGATGGCTTGGGAATTGCTTCAATCATAGAATAATTTCTAGGTCAGATATACAGTTTTTAATGTCATGATTTTATAAACAAATATATGTAGATAACAATGGATTGCCGAATCTATTTAAGCTTATCACTTCAAAACGACTGCTCCTTTTCGGCTAATTCTTTTTATTTTGTTTGTAATTGTCAGGACAAGGTTTGTATGAAATTAAATGTTTACGCAGTAAAGGAAAAAGAATTAGGGTCAGATAGTCTATACTAATATTATAAAAGGTAAAGTTTGTGAGTTTGTGACGTTGTGACGTTGTAGGGGGTAATCTCAGTAACTACTGCTCCGCTTGGAATTTTTTTTTCATTGCTATATAGCTCACTTATCAAGGATGGCTATAAGCTTTATATTATGACGCTAAGACCAATAGGAGCGGAGCACAAATGAAGAAAGTTTATAAGTCGTGGTTTTTCCTCTTGAGGGCTTCCGCTGTTTGTTAGCTTTAGCCCAATATAACTACTCCACGCGAACGAAGTCGCGGGCAGAGGCTAGTTTCTATTTAAAAAGTTAATGAGTAAGTGAGACAGGTCATATAGTAAAACAAGTTCAGTTTCAAAAATAATTCATTTGTTCAGTTGCCATCATACTCTAAAGTAAAGATTTTGGCTTATTTTTTCATTAGAACTTCCGAGCGAAGCCGTGGCGGGTAGCTATTTTAGGTTTTTTTTAAGCCTGGATAATTCAGTGTGCATACGAATGTATGGATATTTCATTACTTCTTGCTTGATTGTATTTAAAATACTCGAATTGAAGTAAATTTTGGGACAGATTTTCATAAACACTTTAACAACAACGTGACTCAACATCAGATAAGATTGTGATCAAATGCCTTGAGCTATAACAAAATACAAAAAAAAATACATTTGTTGAGTATTACGGTTTTGATTATATTTGGTTTCTTTGAGGGATTTTCTTTACCTTTTACTTATCTAATTTTAGACTGTCTCAGTCCTACTTATTTTTTTCTTGAAACAATATAAATCTCGTTACTTATTTCTATAAATTAATGTGTGATTGTATTGAGTTGGTAATATGTCCAGTGAAAAATTACTGAGAATATCAACTAGCTAGTAAAGCCTAAAAGTACAACACAGTGACTACGCTATATCACTGAAAGATTAATAGATCTTTATTACAATATATCCACCATCGTTGTTATATTATCCTGCAAACTTGTGATCAGCGTAATGGCTATACAGTTTCTCATCAAATACATGGTGGTAGCTATATAGTTACAGATACTCTACTCCTCCGTATGGCAATTAGATATACTCCAACTAACAGCGAATCGTGACATAAACTTTACAGCATTATAACTCATGTATATTACTCGTGGTTCAGTCGACATAATGATAGTTTTATAGCTCCCAAAATAAAAAATAAAAAAAAATTCTAACTGACTACGCTATTGGCCTTACTAGGCCATACACAGCTTCATCGGACTACGGTAAAAATATATATATATATTGTGTGTATCAGTGTGTACACAGAGGAAGTTAAACTTCTTTGGCTTATACGTATCAAATTATTTATATACTAATGAGCCCGGCGGATGTTGTTCCACCTTGATAATACAAAAAACCTTTACAAATGATATACCTAAACTTTCCTCATGTATCATTTTATCTACTTGTGAAAAGCGCATGAATATTCGTTCAGTAGTTTTTGAGTTTATCGTAAGCAAACCGAGAGGCAGACAAAAGTAGCAGAGGACTTTGTTTTACAATATTTAGTGATAGTATGGAAATCCTTATAAACTATACGAAATCCCGTAGTATAAATACTTCACTATAAATTTACTATACGTTTAACAGGTAAAGAAATTTTTTACCTACCGTGCTATAAGAAGGTTTAGTTTAAAGATATGTATGCACACATCTAAATTAATTATTTTTTTATTATTGTAGCACAACAAAGTGACTGCACTGTGCCTCATGGTGAGCACAGTACAATCGAAAAAAATAACGACCATCGAGAGACACGACAACCCTCGGCGGTCGCCGCTGTCATGCTGGCCTGCGTAAATGTCTCTTCACGTTAGGCTCGAAGGACACCATGTTATACGAAGGAGGGAACACGCTGGCCGGGAGATTTTTCCACAGCTTCACGCTACGGCATAGATAAGAAGTTGCGAACTTTTTAGTTCGTGCCCAGATAGGATTTACCGTAAAACTATGGCTCTGAAGCGCAGGGCGCGTGGTTCAGTTATGGAAAGGCGAGAAAGGGAATTAACTAATTAGCTCTGTAATAAAAAAGTCAAAACATTAAAAATAAATTTGTGGTATTAATGAAGACTAGTTAAACTATACAATTTATAACTTAAGATTAATACATAAGAAACAACATTTTGAAATATAAAAGCGTAATCTTTAAATACTAAATGTAGGCTACTCATAAAATATTAGCTGCAGAGAGTTATGTTGGATCCGGCATACGCAGAGTTGTATAAATCCTTCATTTATACAATTGTGCGTAGTATGTTGGAGATTAATGTGATCCAACCCCTATATATTTGTGTAGCGACGTTTTGCGAGATCCGCATGTTGAAATTTATTTATGGGTTCATATAAATGACAGTCGCTTACGTGTTTCATTGGTTCAACAATTTATGAGCTTCGGTATTGGCGCATTATGGAAAAAATAATTAATAAACGTCTAACCAAGTAATCAGAATACTGTTATATTCTGTTAACATTCCATCAGATTGGGCCAGAATATTCATAGTTTCTCTCTATTTTAATTATTTATCAATAATAATTAATAAAGACAATATACCAGGTTAGGGTTTAAACGCTTGCCGTATTCTAGGATATGACACTTCATGATCCCATTTAACTCATAAAACAATAACATCAAAACAAATAGTAATAAACAACTAAGAAAACCTAAGTTAAAGTTTGTTCTAAGACTTTTAAAAGTATAAACACAATCTAGGTGTAATGACCAGTGTTGAAAGTTACAATGGGCGACCAGGAGTTGATAAATGTCGATAAAAAAAAGAATAATAAACCCTTTCATTTTGTTTCTGATGTTTCGACGTTCCCTTTCAAGTGGAATTCAAATCACCCGACGGTCACTGACACTATGCTTTAACATAGAAGCGTAGAGGATTGTGTATAATTTTTGTATTTTTCTAGATAATTAGCCTTCATAAAAGTTGGCATTTATATATAATTTGGTCCAACTTGAGAGATGCAATAATTTATATTTCGATTAACGGCCTCAATATGATTTACCTACAAATTAAATTATCGTCAGTTTTGATTATTGTTATTAATTGTAAGTTTTATCAATCTAGAACAGATGGCGTTTTAAATTAGTTTGTTGAAAGAAAACTTTAGGACCGACTGTTATAGACGTGTCATAGATGGCGCCACATTTTAATTTTTTTTTTTCAATTATAATTCACTACGTAATAACAGAGCTACAGCAACGCGTGGCCCTTTCAGCTAGTATATAATGAAAATGCAGTTCCTTTGAGGAGCAATCAAGTCATAACCACTGAACGTATCGGCATGCGACTATAAGCATTTGATGCTTAATTTTTCGTAGATGATTCTAGATTACTTATTTTTTAGTTACGAATCACCCTGCCATTTTTTTAACCCAGAAAATGGTTCTCGATCTACAGTCTGACAGTACAAATAAAGAAATATCGTGCCTAGTAACTGGTGCCATTTTTAAACGTCCAGTCAATAAAGAAACAGCTAATAGTAATTATTAGGTAACAGCTATTTAGTACTGGTCAATAGTACTAAACAATAAATTATTATTGTTCGCATGATTTAAATATTCAAATTCAACATTACGTCATATTGTAAACATAATAATGATAAAAAATATTTTTTTCTTCATTAGCACTAATTTGATATTTCATTGATTTCACAACATTTTTTATAGCATTGTCAGCAAACGAACATGCGGGTCACCGGATGGTAAGTGATCACCGCCGTCCATGGACACCTGCGACACAAGAAGAATCACAGACGCGTTGCCGGCCTTTAAGAAAGGAGTAGGCTCATTTTTTGAAAAATGGCAGATTGCATTGGTCCGGAAACTCTGCTGCTGGAAGTTCATTCCAGAGAACTATCGTACGCGGAAAAAAGGAACGTCAGAATCGCACAGTGCACGATTTCCATCCATCGACATGACACTGATGGAATTTCAGTCCGTGACGAGTAGTTCTGTAATGGAACTCAACAGCAGGTATCAGTCCAAACAGCTCTGCAGAGCGTTCTCCGTGGTAGATCTTATAGAGGACACAGAGCGACGCAACGTCCCCACGAAACGCCAGTGTGTCTAGCTTTGAGGAGAGCACCAGATTGCCGATGATTCGAGCCGCTCGATGTTGGATTCGGTCAAGAGGAAATAGGTGACATTGAGGTGCTCCGGCTCAGAGATGGGAATAAGTTAATAACTGGAATAATATGGGAATCCTATGTAAAGTATACTGTATAAGTTAATCATCATATATAATAAAAAATAGCTAAAAAGCTATTACAAAGAAATACAACTAAATATAACTCATTTTCTCTTTGTACTTAAATTTAAATCAAGTTTTTTTTTAACGGAGACTAAGGATTCACAAAAGTAATTTTCTTTATTTAGAATTATTCATTATAATTTCCAAGAAACCTTTTATTCCAATGAATCTTTTCGTGGCTTTATCCAAGTTTTTAGTAATTCATTAATACATATAACGTAACTGTTAATGTTGGGTATTTCAAGCTAAAATCCTTCAGCAGTACCGATATAAATGGGGCTATAAATCATTATTATATTTATAGCGGGGCATAAAATCGCGGAGCGCCCTTATCGTTTAAGTTGAAAAATTTCATAGCGGAGAAAGGAAAATCAGTTGAGGGAGCCCATCTATCATGTAGGAGAACCGTAGTCAAAAGATTTTATACACGTTTGAGGTACAAAATAATGCGGCACTCAATATCCTGTGTAAAATATCGAAACGTTAACGACCTGAGTCAGTTATATTGAACATTTCAACTGTCTCGGTATTTTTGTCAAATTGTCTTTCGTTTTTATCTCTACGTGATGTTATTTTACGGTGCTAAAGAGTCAGGTGTCGACTATTATTTTCTTTCATTTTATTTACGCTGATATTACAGACAAGAGAGGCTTTATTGATATTACGCTGGCAGAAAGTGTTTTTGCTGTTTCAAGAACTAGGTTTATTTGAAAGTTGCTTTATTACAGAATTTAATGTAATTATTATTCCTTGCCAATAGTAAAATTAGATCTTAAAGCTGAACTATGAAAGAATATGAGACGGATGGAAGAATGTGACAGAGATGTGAATGATGTATCTAAAATTGATAAGATTAGGAACAATCCTTTTAAAGGTAGTATGGAAATAAAATAATGTGAGCACTTCATGAGAAGAGATGAAAGTTATATAACCAAAATAGTATTAAGCATATTATAGTAGACTA
Organism: Antheraea mylitta; assembly: GCA_014332785.1. Taxonomy (NCBI): domain Eukaryota; kingdom Metazoa; phylum Arthropoda; class Insecta; order Lepidoptera; family Saturniidae; genus Antheraea; species Antheraea mylitta. The sequence goes on from JACEII010000010.1 coordinate 7,171,377, forward strand.
ATATTGGAGTAAAGTAAGACTAAATAAGGTATGAATAGGTTATACGAAATATGATACGTGTATAACAATTGTGAATAGAAATTTGATAGTTGATAGAGAAAAATCGAAGACGACAATATTATTAACGACCTCACTCGTTGAAAATTGTAAAATTTATTATTCAATTTATAAATGAAGGATGCCCATAATATTTACGATCGATTTTTATACACTTATAAAATATGCTATTATTAAATTAAGATTTTCGTTAACCTTAGTTTTTGAAAATCCATACCGTTTATTTCGTAATTAATGTGTGGAAAAGTCAAGTTAAGCAAAAATATAAAATAGATTAATGAAAAAAAATGAATGCATTAGCAATTTGAGTGGAAATGTAGAACATATTTTACAATTTTTAATAGCACTTTCATGTTCGAATATTTCTCATTTTAGGAATCATTACTCAAACGTGCAGTTCTCTCTCAAATGAGATTTCATAATTAACGTAAGCCAGCTCGGCCCGTCAAGTGCATGTGAAAATTTAACGAGAGGAGCGCGCCAAGGGCTGCCTGGGTAGACCCAGACCTATCTCGCTTCTGTTAGTAATACGTGTGTTTGACGTGGAAAACACTTACAAAACAAGCGATGTATGAGGGTTTTATATTAATTACCGCGATAAAATTAATGAGCGTATTGTCCCTATATTTTTAACTCGTTATTGTTGAAGTACATGAGAAAAAACATTTAATATGTCGTTATTATGATGATTTTTTGCATATATGATTGGTTTCCATATGTATATAAATAAACAAAATAAGCCATAATTGCTGTGTTTGTACTAATAACCAAATAATCGAGATATTATTTAAGTATGTATTTATTTATAGGCAACCGGTTTTTCTAAGATCATTTGTTCTTTGACAAAGACTTACCCTGATGTTTATTTTCAACTCTTTCAATTGGGTTCTTGGCATAATAGCTACTATTTTTTTAATATCATACTCTCATCATATATTTTACCTCGGCTTCTTATGGTTATACCAGGGTACCATTAATATCTTTTTTCTTCGCATCTTTCTTTGTTAGAATGTGGTATTCTTTTTATTTTATTTAATCTCTTTCTATATTTTCCTTCGAATGGAATTACAATTTGCACTATGCTATTGTTATAAACTTTTAGACTATTTAATGTTAGTGTTACTGAAATTGCGCTTCACTTTATACTGTTTTGACAGATAACCTCTTGTTAGATTGTTATTCCATTTGTTAGGTAATATTCCTTCGTGTTTAGTTTTCCTTGTACATCGAATAGTACATGTGTAATATGTAAGTGTATTCCATGTTCTATAAATCTGTAGTCAAATATTTATTCCGCAGTTAAAAGCGTTGTAAAAGAAATGAGTCTTAAAATATGCTCGCCTTACATAGTTTTGAAATAAAAAGCAAGGAAATGAAAGCGGGTTTTCTGCGTGGTTAAAATTAAACGAGGCCCATAACTCGACCGCAATTACCAACATTTCTCAACAGCTGGGATGCGACATCCTGACGCTAATTAACCAGCGTAGCGTAATTTTTGGTAAAAAACTTAAGGGATCTAAAATATTTTAAGAAGACGTCCATTATAGTCTGCCGTTGCTATTTGATTTATTTAACAATTTACGCAGTCGAAAAAGGTTGTAAAATTGTCTTGATAATTTAGGTACTTTGAATTACCCTACATTTATTACTTTTGCATGTTGTAGACTGGCGTTCCAAAAGTTATGAAACGAAAGACGTTCTATTTTCGGCTCCAATACCGCGAGAAAAACAATTTTGTGACAAATTGGGGGATCCTTACAATTAGTACCATCGTCGCGTCTTTCAAAAAGTGTCGTATTCAACTAGACTAATGAATGTCATAAATTTTGCACAAAGAGCTCTTCAAACAATTTCGAAGAATTATCTCGACGGGTCCATCCGTCGTACACTTCGGCCTGAACAGAAAAAAGACATGATTAATTTTTTATATTGTGTTCTAGTGTTTTTGTATTACTAACTTAAATTAAATATCGATTATTGACGTATATGTTATTTTAATATACATATACGAAACTTTAGGTTTTTTAAACTATATTAAAACCTACCGACAACTTATTTTCTAAGCTTTTTTGTGTTGAAATAGTGTTTAGTTTTTTTCAGTTGTCTGTTTGAAAGGCCATCTAGGCCCGATTATTCTATTATTTTAAAACATTTACAGTGTTATTACAAAAACGTGAAGTACGTATTGAATACTTGCTTTAAAAAGTTTATGGTTTAAATGCACCACACTCGCTGAATGTTCGCCACCTTGCTCTTTTGTCTTGCTTTGGTTTGGTTAGGTTAGACTTGCGAAAAAAGGCTAACGCGACCATGCCTCGGGCGAGCACGGTGCATTTAATACGAAACCTTTTTAAAACAAGTATTTAATACATATTTAACTTTTTTTAATATCACCGTTAAGTTTTATATGTAGACAACGAAAATGCTATATTTTACTAGTCATTTCCACGATAGCACCTACCATTAGCAATATTTCATGAATCTGCTTATTTTTTTTATACAATTATCAATGACATATATAAAGAACTAGCTTCTACTCGCGCCTTCGCTCATGTTGATGAGGATCTTTTATCTGCCCTCTTTTTCTGGACAAAAGGTAACTTATATACACACTCACTTTCTTTATTTTAGAAATGAAAATATTTACCTGAAAGGTCATTACAGCTTCACCGAACTATTGAAGCGAACGCTATAGGCACTCAGCCGATTTGGGATGTTTCGGCGACTAACTCAAGGGTGCACGGCACACCTCTGCTTGGGCTGTCGCCTGTTTTATGCAAAAATCACTACCTATCTGAGCTAACCTAAGCTAAGCTATCTAGATATACGTATATGAGTTATTGAAACATGCATGTGTACCAAGCATGCATGCCTCAACAACTTCTATATATATTTTGTGTCGAAAAAAATCCTGTAAACTATATAGGATAGGATAGGATAGGACACACTCACTTTCCATTTATAATATTAGTAAGAATAAGGATTTCTTTGCAAAAATTTGTACTACTAGACCCACTGGTTTAATTCCTGTGCTTTCAGTCTGTTTTAAGATATTTGTAAATTAATTCTAGAAACGTTATAAAAGTATTAATTTTTATTTAACCTAATAAACAACTTATAAGCTTTAGAATCACCTTCAACTACCAGTTCAGAAAACAACGCTACTTAGAAGAATTGCGATTACTCAATACGTATTATAAATATGGAAGAAGTAATACAATTATTTTGCAAATAGTGGAAAATGATCAGACTGTAGACACGGTACCCACAAATTTGTTTAGTCCATCCTGTGCATTTTATCTTGCTGAAATACATAATTTTCGTATAACTTGATTAGAAAAATCTACGTACTTTGGGTTTATTTATCGACTCCGACACTCACATTACATATAATATTATGTTTTATGACTCCGTATGTGTGAATTGGATATTTATAATAAAATTGAAACCATGTAAACCACCGCATAATAACAGGCTATTAAGTTTGAATAATGCCTATAGGACGCAGGCGGCAAGGTACACAAATTAATATGCAGCCTGTATATCAGAGCTCCACACCTGGCTTGTTGATTCAGTTCACGTTATCAGCTAACATTTGATGTCCTACAACGATGCGTTAAGGCATTAGTTACCTAAACATCCTAGAACACAGTGTTAAGATATTGAATATCGTTATAATAGCCTACCATTCGATTAAAATCGGGTTTGTAACGATGTCACTAGTCTATAATTAGACACTAAGAAATACCTTAATATATACTCGAAATAACGAGCTCAACGAACCGTCAGTGCAAAACTGGATTAAAAAAACTGTACCTAAAGATCTACATTGTTGATTAGACTTTTTTCACGGAGTTTCTGACTTTAACAACTACCTTTAATATATGTCTTAATTATTATTACACAATATAAAATGAACTCACTTTCGTTATCTGTTCGCTTAGATCTTTTAAATATTCAACGAATTTTAATACAGTTTTCAGCAATAGATAGAATGATTCAAGAGGAAGTTTTACGTATATAATACATATATATTATAATACAGAAAAATGTTAATCACTCCTCCCTGCCCAATATTAGTACCTACATAGCAACCGTGCGATGCTGGGCTTGGTCGTCAGTTCAGAATAATTAAACAACAGTAACACGAGAGTCTTTAATAAGCATAACAGATATCACAAGAGTTACAATTAATTGTGTTCCTAGCTATAGTCGATCACAGTCTTATTGTAGATAAAGTTACTTTAATTAATAATAAAAAATAGATAAATTTAAGTATTACTATAATTAGTTCAGTACACTATGTGACTAAAAAAAGAAAATTAAATGAAGAACAACAATTATCGTTATATTCATATTTGGTTTTTAATTATTTTATACTTCTCAACTGAAGTTAAATTACGACGTGGATTGAAATAGTGACGCACTAAGCCCGAGAAACAAACTGGCCTAGAAACTAGCTCTCCTAGTCCCTCTGGGCTGGCTCTGAAGTGTAGATACCGAGACTATAGGTGCTTAGCGACAGATTTTTAACTTGAGCATGGTAACTTGTTATGGATTAAGAAAAGCCCTACTACCACGGTGTTATTTTAACCAGATTTTTAACAAGGTTTATTGCAACATTTGCGTAGTGTCCGAACGCGCTACGACTGAGACATCGTAACTTTAAGGATTACGTTATATGAATCCTAAAATATTTTAATAATTGAGATAACTATCTCGACACATCACTAGTGTGAGATGATTATTCTCGGGTATTAATAAAAGTTCAAACACAAATAGTTAAATAATTATTACAGTGCAATATGAATTTTTATTCTAGACGACAAATTTTTGTAAAACTAAACTTAGCTAAATATTTTTTTTATTGACTTAAATACAAATTTATTATAAACACCTTTCACAGTGATAAAGACTGTAATAATACACTATTTTGTTTATATTCGTTCACTTAAAAATTATAAAAGAGCTACAATTTGACTGGTTTCATTTGCATAAGTTATAAAACCATGTATTTTATCATGCCAATCTCATATAAAACCAGTTTTTATTAGATGCATTTTTATTAAAAAAAGAAATGAAATGGCTAATTTGCTTTTAAAAAATATTCCATTTTTTTATTTGCGTCATACATATATTGAGATCTTATTTGCTATTTTCAATTTGCAATAACTTCATTAATAATTTATATATAAAATTTCAAGTTTAATTCCAATAATTTTATTAAAAAGTAAACGATAATATAAGTTAGTGTTTAATAATTCATGATCCTAAAATATGGGCCTATGATGGTGTCTTAATGATAAGTATCTTGCACAAACTTTATTTTTGATACATAGATACATATTTACTGACTTTGGATATTATAACGCTATGAAATAACTCCACGAAAACATATAATAAACTCAAAGTCTTTCAAAGATTCTTTTAAGCGTAGATAACGTCAGTCTCACTTGACGCAATTTGGCAATAGTATAAAGCTTGTTATAGTAACTACGTAATATGTTTGGTCAAAATCAGTTAATATTATTCATTTAATTTGGACTATAGCAACATTTACACGCACGGCATAATTTTCTCTAGTGTAACTTTGGACAATTTGGAGAAAGTTTTATAAGTTACAATCAGTCACCATAAAATCTAAGATCATCATAAATCAGTCCATTTATAAAATAGAACTTTAGAGTATTAATGGGTTTAAGTATTCCCTTTCTCTTATTGTTTTAGTTTATATTTATATTAAATCTGTAAAAGCGTTAATTGGATGTATTGAAATTTACTTTATTGTTAGAGGATTTTTTTATATCATAGGAGGCAAACGATCAGGTGGGTCACCTGATATTAAATTATCGTCACCGTCCATAGACAACAGCGACACTAGAGAAGTCGCAAGTGCGTTGCCAGTCTGTATTTGCTGGGTAAAGGGGAGTGGAAGGAGAAGAAGGGAAGGTAGAGGGGATGGGGAGGGAGTTAAAGGAGAAGGGAGAGGTGGGCATCCGGCGCTCTCGCTTCGAACGAAACGCTATAATGCAAGCACTGTTACTTCATGTCGGTTTTCTGTGAGAGGGTGGTACTACTCTGGACAAGCCGACCCATTCATGCTGAAACCATTTATAGCTTCAGCGTGGCTCTACCACTTATAAAGAGCATGCCTTAGTTGTCTATAAATATAACTACATTTTATTTACAAAATTGTTGCTATTAGTATATTTACAAATGTATTTCCAGTTTATGACCCGTGATAAATAAATAAATACTCTAAAATGTAATATTAAACTAAATATGTTCTAGGCTTATTCCACATTTCTTTTGTTTTATTTAAAATGACTCATAAAGAAATGTACTCATACGTTCACAGGACGCTTAAGAAATATTATCGTTATACGTTTTGTCTTGTTCCAAGTTACGGAAAGAGGCGGTTGCTCTAATTTGCCTCTTGAGATAAGAGCCCCACAATACAAGGTGTTTACTTCACGCGTTCGCTAGACAATGTTTCCTAACAAACGCGCCGCCATCAAAGTAAATTATTGTTTTAATTTTATTTATACTTTCGTTTCAGTTTGCAAGAAATATTAGCACAAAAGCAAGATTTGTGTTCCACTCGCTCCTTTCCTTGTTCAACTTTACCCTTTGTTGAAAAGTGTGATTGATTGTAGAACTAAATTAATGGTAAAATAATTGCAACCTGCGATATCGCATGGCGAGTAGAGTTTAATTCGATATCTGCAGTTTTCGTTCTATTAATAAGGAACTGGCAATAATAATACTATTCAGTATCAATTAATTATTTAACTCAATAAAGCCCTAACAAAGATAGAGCACCATTCGTCCAAAAAAATACATTAATGCAAATTAAACCCTCTCGGCAGCGGCTCAAGCCTAGGTCCGTTCCCTAACCAATTGGTTAGGGTTAGGGATGGTTAGGGGGGGGGGTTAGGCAAAAGCTGGTCTGCTTACCTACCTAGTGGGTGGGCAAGTCCAGGGATTGGAGGGATTAGGGTTTGCGATAGGTAGGGTAGGTTTAGGATCGTGGATTAGGGGGGAGATGCTTAGGTTAGCGTAGGCCGGAGGGAACCTCAGGGGGGTTCAGGTGGAGTAGGAGGAGTAAACCATCGGTAAAAAATCATCGCGGGGTGGCGGCGGAGTGGCTTAGCTTCTCCGCTGTCGACCGAACCCAGGGGAAAAGGGTCGGGGGGCCCGGACTCCCATTGAACGGGCTCGGCGGGCTGGGAGGTAGTCCTGCAACCGGGCTGCCTCAGCCGGGTGTGGCGTGGGGAACGCCTGCCGCCGGGGGTGTTGCGGAGCTTGCTCACGCAACCCCGGGACACTCCCATAGTGCGGCGTAGGTTGTCGTGGAGTTTTAGCCGGTTCGAGTCGCCGCTTTCGGCCCCACCCCTGCGTGACTTACACGCAGGGATGGGCGGCTCAAGTCAGGCTTCCCCCCGGGAGCTTTGACAGTCCATGAGGGTTTTCTCTCCACGTTAAAAAAAAAAAAAAGGTCCGTTCCTTCGGTGTGGAGCCCTTGAGCGTGATGCTTGCGCGATACAGTGACACAAAGTCATAGTCAGTTCGAAAAAAAACATTAACGCAGGCGAAACCGCGTAGTAAAATTAGTAATATTATAAATATAAAAGTAACTCCGTCTGTTTGTTAACTTTTTACGACTAAACTGCTGAATCAATTGCAATATATTTTAGCTGTTAATGGCTTCAGCATGGATGGGTTGCCTCGCCCGGGGTAGTACCACCCGACAGAAAATCGACGTGAAATAACAGTGCTGGCATTGTTGCATTTCGTTCAGCCAGTTTGAGCAACGGAGGCCCATCTCTTCCCCCCGAACACAAGCTGGCAACGCACTTGCAACTCCCCTCATGTTGCAGGTATCTATGGACCGTGGTAATCAGTTAACATCAGATGACACACCTGTTCGCTTGCCTCTTATGATAAAGAAAAACCTGGAAATTGGAGATGGATATAAAACCCTATAAGAATATACACACAAGACACTTGAAAGTGCGAATAGTTCATAAATGAAACACTTTTAAATAGGCATATTGAAGCAAGTATTAAATAATTAATTAGTGCTTACAACCTATATTTGTGTCAGGTGTTAATTAAAAACAATCTCCTATGCATGTTTTCGATGCAGCATAATTATTGAATTGCTGGTTGTGTTTGCTGCATTCTCTCATAAAACAATACCTGCTATTGAGCAATGGTATTTCTCGTCATTCGCCTCCGGCCTTTAAACGGTCCAGTTTGGCACAATTCCAGGGTATTTTTGTTGTTCGGTGCCTTTTTGAAAACGTTATGGGGGTTTACGCTGTGATACAATTCTGACTTTAGCGGCAAGATTTAATCCCCTTAATGCTTATTACAATTGCAAAGTTACGTCTTATTTTATGTCAGTTCTTGTAGATGTTATAAATCTTTATGGCGTTTGGCTTATGCGTAGGGTTACATCGCCATCTAAAGGATCGTATAAAGCAAAAGCTGTAAATTTAATACACATTTATGATTGTCTTTTCTCCTACTTATTACAAATCTAAGAAGTATATATCAGAAGGAACATTTTTTTTGTTTATCATCGACATTACCATAATATATTTAAATGTAGGATGTAGTTCAATTATGCTTTTTATTAAGATTAACTAATAAAGTATGCTCATCAAGCTGCATTGTTAATATCTTCCGATATGTTTAACATCTTGATCTCGAAATGGATCCAAAATTACTAAATTCCTAAAACACTGTAATTGGTACTCCATTTTAGAGCAGATAAAAAAATAACGTTACTAATCTTTACGCGAACGTAGTCGTGAGTAACACCTAGTCTAAAATAAGTAGTCTATTAGGGAGTTCTTATAACTTCAGTTATCTGCCAATGAGATTTTCCTCAAAATCAGTTCAGCTATATGTAATTTGAATTATATTGCTTTTGCCCATTTTATTTTATTCACCGCGTTTGTGTACACATAAGTCAGTAACTATAGTAATGTATATTGTGAATCGAGTTCAATGAGCACTGTTTAAATTGTCAAATATTAAAAACTGATTACAGACAGATGTAAAGTTTTATATCTTGATTTATATACAACTATATTATATACAATTCTGTATTATTAATTAGAAAAACGATTATCAACTTATTGTTTACAATTCACCAACATATTTAATAGTTATTTGAAGATAGAAGAGGTCTTTCTAATAAGATCTTAGACCATAAACGTATTACGTTAAGAGTTTCATAATACAGTCTCTCTCATAGTTCGGTGAAGCTGTAAAGGCCTTTCCGGGTCAACAGCGTTTTCATTTAGAAAAAAAAAAAAAAAAAACAATTTCTCTCGAAACAGACACAAAAACTTAATTATATTGCCAGTACGGGCATCTTTATAATAATATTTTAAGTTATCGTTTCATTAGTTCCTTGTACAGTGTAAGTGTACACTGAGGTAATTATATGGTGGGTTAAAGTTACAGATATGTTGTTGATGGTAAAGCCTCATTTGGCATACTGTTAGTATTCATATATGTACGTCGTACATGTTACTGTAGGTGGCGTGTGTGTCGTACTTACTATTGTTTTTAAAAAAGCATTTCTGTAATTTTCCATCTACTTACAATTTTATATTTCTTTAATACAATTCATAAAATGCGTCCGGGTAAATAATTTCGAAGTTCATCGTGGACAAACATCATGACACTATATATTTAGATATTAGACACAAATTGTTATGCAACGTTTTGATAAATATAAAAAAATATTTTCTCCACTTTGAAGGGATTTCTTGAACGATTAATCTTCCCACAGACCTATTGTGGTGCACAGTGAGGGGGATCGTTTTGTGCCCGGACTCCGACCGAGATCAAAAGGTTGTGTTGGTTTGGATCGCTACGATTTTTAGATAACATTTCTACTTATATAGAACTAAGGCATAAGATCCCTTCTGTATTGCCTCATTCTATTTAGAGAACGGCCGACAGAAATATAAATTGCTTTCCTTTCAAAAAATTAATTGAGATGCATTAGATCAGAAATGAAAAATCTGGTGACACTTTCATTCAACCTATTAAAATACAGAACTCGTAACTGTTTGACAGTTAAAGCGTTTGTTTCTTTGTTAATATCTCAAATTAATTGTTGCGTTTCATCCCAAGATATTACGATTTTTTTTCTTTCAGTTTTTAAACTAAGACTCATTCTCGAGGAATTGAATCTACGTTGATTGACGTAGTATCTCAAGACACTAACTACTGAGACATTTTAGTGCTCACTAATATATCATACTTAAGTAGACTTTTGTATATTGGCTTAATTTATAATTAGAACAATTATTCTTTGTCCTGGTTAATTTTCAAAATGATTTTACGGGACAAAGATAGACGATTTATCAGCATATTATCTCGGTTACATTATTAAAGTTGTCTGATTATACATGTGTAAGTATAGATTATGTTATCATAAACGTACAGGATACAAGGGAATTTGTTTAAATGTGTCATATCTATATTTACGAATTATTTCTAGCCAGACAATGAAAAACGCCAAGTTTTAATATAACTAGTAGTAAATTTAGGTATAAATCGATTCATCATTTGAATAGCTTGTAGTTTGCGAGGCTTAAACAGTCTTAGGTAGGATTACACTCCTAACTAATATTATAAATGCGAGTGTGAGTTTGTTTATTATGTGTTGATGACTTAACTACACAACTTATCGTAATGTAATTTTGCATGAACATTATCTGGAATACATAAAAGGCCATAAGGTTAAATCCAGAAAAATGTACCTACTGTTCTCATAAGATAGGTACAGCCTATACTAACAGAACATATTTATTTAATTATACTATAAATAACTATATATTATAATATCTAGCTTCATTCTAGACTTAAATTTTATTTATGTTCGACAATTTGACATTGGTTTGATAACTTCAAACGGCGTCAAATTAATCAACCAAGAATCAACGGTCTTCTCATGAAATTTGCTATTTCATTAGATAATTAAATCTACCAACAGATCTCGAACCAATCAAATTTCTTGTACAACTCTCAATAAACTTCGCTTTTAGGAGAATTTGAATTGCGAAGAAATGTTTATCCTGGTATAAAATATTATAGTGTCTAAGTATTTATACGTTTCCAATGTAAGTATATTATTTCTTAATCTACGAATCCAATTTCTGTAACTTTGTTGATATTGATAATATGAAAAAAATTACATGAACTTTTATATAGAATTTTAAAAGTACTACAAATTTGCCATTTAACATTATCTAGCTTTAAAGAGTTTAGTTGAAAAATGCAAAAAAAACGGAAATTTGAATTTCAAAGCTATATAGCAAATCAAATATTGAAGATAGAAATTCGAGTCGAGAGATTTTTTGTATCAAATTTAATAATAAAAAAAGGTCCATTCATTCGTTTTTTTTTTAAAATAATTAATCACAGTTTGCAGGACAAAAGAGTAATAAAAACCATGTTCCCCATGTTATTTAAACAAACAAAAGTTAAGTTCGATGGAAAACTTTTTTTATTACATAACTATTTAATCTGTACAACCCTGATGATTTTATAATTACTATTTAAACTCTGGAGAAAATAAAAAAAAATCCTCTGTCTCTTACTAAAAATTTCGTCAAAGGTGATTAAACGTCTAAGAAGAAGAAACCTTAACCTTAACTTAAGAAGAAAACTTACCTCGAAGAAACAACACACTACAATTTTATTAATATTTGTGAATCAAAATATCCAATATTGGCCTTAAACCATGTAACTCAGTGAGATAGTTCAAATACCGGCATCATCGTCATTACCCTTATCGCACCTAAGTAGGGTCGGCACATGTTTTCTTTTTCCATTCTCTCCTATCAAATGTCATCTCAGTATTCACACCTTCTACGCATTTTTCACATAATCCATCCACACCTTTTTCGGTCTTCCTCTACTCGTATATCTATCCACCAACATATTCAACACTTTCCTAGTTATATGGTTTTCATCTCTCCTCATGACATGCCCATACCATGCTAACCTATTACTCCTCAGCTTCTCTATCACTGGTGCTATTTTCACCAGCATCTGTTTAAAAACTTTCATGTAAAAATGATATCTAGGTTTTCTATTGCGTGTTACTAGTGCGTTATGAAAACTATACTTGACCCGCTTAACAAACCTCACGAGGCGAGCTCCAATTTTAAAACACGTTTTGTCATGAAATTAACATTCTAATTAAACTTTCACGTATATTTAAAATTTTAACGGTATATGGTTATTCGTTTCTTTGTTATGATGTGTTTGTTATGATATTAAAAATACTAGTGGGTGTTCGGTCGTTGAAATTCAACCACAATTCATTAAATTTTGAATTTTTTTAATGGGATTTATCCTGCCAAAAAAGTATATAAATATTATACCGCGATCTTGTCCACGAGGCACCTTATGTAAAAAGAAAAGTGATTAATAAAGTCTTTGTATTAAGTCCATTTACTTTTCACTACATTTCTAAAATTGATTAAAATATATTTTATTAATTATTCCTAGACTTAACTCTACCTACTTTAACTTGCAACATTTTTTTTTTTTACAAAAATGTAATACAACACCTATAATATATAACAATATAACACCTTAGATTTACACTCTTATTTTATGTATAGATTAATCAACGTAAGCATCATGAACTATTATGATCAGAGGCGTATGCTTAGACTCCTCGAGTTACAGGTGAAACTTTTGCATTACCAGGACAGATTTTAATAGAAAAAATATAACAGAAAGCCTACGTCACCAGGTGGTCAGCCATCCAAGTATTGAACGCACGTGACGTTGCTTAATTTCGGTAATTCGAACGAGAACCGTTGTTTTCAACAGTCAACCAGACACAATCTACTCCGATCACATTTTAGTATTGTTTATTAGTTTTTTTTTATATCATGGGAGGCAAACAAACAGATGGGTCATCTGATGTTAAGTGATTACCACCGTCTATGGACACCGGCAACACCAGAGGAGTCGCAAATACTTCAACGTGGTTTATTATTCTATTAAAATACAGAAAAAAATAGACTTTTAAAGACCAAAGTTACACTTCAAAAATGTTTTCAATTTTTTTATTATTCTTATTATTATTGTTAGCACTCTCCGTACTACTAATGACTTATTATAGACTATACGGGGGTGTTACTAATGACCTGAGACGCTATTTGTCGATGCTATTTTTTAATGTCGGGTAGTTAAACTACGAATAGCCCATATAAGGGGCGGCGCTTGTCCCGTTGACTCATCTCACGTGCGCAGCCCCGGCTTGGTTCGGTTGCGCGTCAGAGTACCTTAAGCGCAGATTACGAGCCCAACAAAACCAGACGTTAAGAACAATTGTCAGGGCCCCACGATATGCGAGGAACGCGATGATCGCTCGCGATCTGATAATAGAGAGCCTAGATGATTTTATCAGCAGCCTCGCCACGAACATGTTTCGGAGAGCAGATTCGTCGGTGCCCACAGACCTCTAAAACATTGCGCCGTTACACATAATACCACCCGACAACGAGGTTTTCCTGAGAAAACTACAAAAAGTTCGGGCGCGGACGCTAATTCGCACAGACGCGCGAGATTGAGCAAGACGCGCTATCGATAGCCGAAAGAAGGCTTAAAGACCTCCGAACATAAACACACCCTTATTTTGGAGGGTGGCGACCACTTATCACCGTCAGAGGGTTTTTATCCTGGTACGGTTTCCCCGCACTGTACAACACAGAGCGAGAAGATTGCGAGAGAGTTGACTCAATCTTTCGGTGGCCGTCGTAGGGTGCGTTAGCTCTGTCCGAACTCGTGTCGGTTATTTAAAAGGTGATTCATTGTTTGAATTGATTCTTTACATTTATTTAAATTGGCCAGTTTCGTTTTTAATAATCAATAAATGTTTAAAAAATTCCTAACATTATATATTAGAACTCGTCAATAGCAAATTAAACAAAAAAGTTAAGGAAATCGGTTCACAAACAGAGAAAGAAAGAAAATGATATTGAACTCTTTTATGTTTATCTAGCCGTAAGTGTTTATGTTATGAGGTTGACAGCTGCGAGGCTCTAACACGTTGTCGACAATCTATGAAACAGTAGTTAGAGGCAATTTAATATCCTCTTTGAGAGCTATTAAATATTTTAAAAATTAAACTTAAGTTAAACCGTTTTCCCAGCTTTCAGAATATGTTCAGTTACCTTGTTTACGAAACACTAATAACATGATTTACTAAGTTGATTGTTGCAAATTTATTTAATTAATTCAAATAAATTAGAAGCTGTTAAGATCTAACTAGGTCAATAGCGTAGACATATCGAGAAAAAAAATGATAGGGAGAGATTAAGTAGGTATAAATAAACAATTTAAAGGTGATCTCATGTTTATTGTTTTGATCGCTCCAAAAATATACCATTGTCCACGATGACAAAAGTTTGTGTAGTAGGTATGACGACGTAGCTGAGGATTTAACCGACGTACGTAAAAAATACGAAGTCAGACACAAACAGGAAGGCACTTCAGAATACAATAAGTTATCTGAATCCGAACGGCATACTTTACAATCCTATTCAATGAAATCTCCCGTGAATAATGCGGGTCAGGCCCATTTCCGCAAATAAATCCTACTCTCAAAATAAATAACTGCTAACCCACGGACGTGGTGCGGCATGATGATATAGATAACAGGGTCCAATTGTCCTTATCGAATTTTGTGAAATTATGCTTATAATTCATACAGATTTCAATTAAAATTAGCAAAGCAAAATGTAGAACAGAGTACATTTATATTAAAGTTTAATATATTTTAATGCAACACTATCTTTATATTATAACTGGCTGGCCCGTATTACTGTGGCTCAAGTATTAAATGTTGAATTAAAGTTAGAACAAGTGCAATTAAAAAACAATAACACTTAAAACATCTGAAGTTGAAAATAAATTCAAAATTAAAACTTGAACGTCATCTATGGGATTTATAACAGTCGGTCTTACAGTTTTCTGTCAACAAACTAATGTAAAGCACCATCTGTTAGAGACTGATGAAACTTACAATTAATAGCAATAATGAACATTGACAGTTATCTAATTTGTAATTAGAAAGTACTGAGGTTATTAATCTAAAAAATACAAATTATTTTGTCTTACAAGTTGGACCAAATCATACATAAATGCTAACTTTCATGGCGATCGATTGAGTAGTTGTAGATGGTAGAGTCACGCTAAACCTATTACTGGTGTCAGCATGAATGGGTCGGCTCGACTGGGGTTGTACCACCCTCTCACAGAAAACCGACGTCAAGTAATATAGTGCCTGCATTGTTTTGTTTCCTTCAGTCAGTTCGATCACCGGATGGCCACCTCCCCTCCGACCTTCTCCATGCCCATCCTCCTTCAAATACAGGCTGGCAATGCACTTGCGACTCCCATGATGTTGCAAGTATCTATGGACGGTGATGATCACTTAACATTAGATGACCCACCTATCCGTTTGTCCCTATGATATAAAATAAAGTAGTTTCGGAGTTCATCGTAGGCAAACATCGTGACTCTGGATTTGTATATAAGAGTATTTAGATATTAATTATTAACTACATTTTGAAGCAACTAATCCAATTGCTCGCGGGTTTGGACACTGCGTCTATGGACTTAGGTTCGGATCATTGCAAGCAATAAAGATCCGACATCTTTAGATGAAGGAAAACATCGTATTAAATCCATACCATGTTGGTAAGTAAGGCTTTTTCTGTCCGCCCGGTTAGCTACACATACTCGTGTTTAAAATCTGTCACCAAGCAGCTATCGATGTGTTCCTACAGATACACTTTAGATCCAGTTTCCCTTAGAATTAATCAGTGTTATTACAAAAAAAACTAAATTCGTTTTTTTTTTATTTGAAACGAACAGGCATGGCACATGATTTTAAGTGATCATCGCCGTCCATAGACACTCCCAACACCTGGGGAGTCGCAAGTGCATTGGCAGCCTGTATTTGGGGGGAATGGCGAAGGGAGTGAGAGGATTGAGGAGGGGAAGTGGGCCTCCGGCGTTCTCACTGACCGAACGAAACACAACAATGAAAACACTATAACTTCACGTCGATTTTCTGTGAGAGGGTGATACTAACTCGGACGAGCCAACCTATTCATGCTGAAGTCAGTAATAGCTTCAGCGTGGCTCTACCTCTCTAACACTTATCCTGGAACTCATTCCTACCATAAGCCTTGTTCGTATCAATACAAATACAAAATGACTTACATAAATCGCGATATATTTTCATATAAATTTCGAACACAAATACAGCAAAACTCGAGAGTTTTTCGATTCGGGACAGGCGTTGGCAAAACGGTGATTTTAAAACAACACCTGCTTCAACACTCTAAAACAAAGTTTCGAAGCTGTATTCAATGTCTGACGTGGAAATAATAAAATGTTCAAACAAACAGATGTTTCTAGAAATTATTACTTTCATTTGTTTGTAGCTTAATTATATAGATAAAAGATGTAACATAAATTTTTAGTTCAAAAGTTATTATAGCTCTTACCTCGTATTCCTCGTAAATTTTTTGGCCGTTTTAAATATAAGTGTAAGTTTGGGCTTGCACGTAAAATAGTCAATACTTTAACACAAAACAAAATTAAAATATTATTTTAAGAAGCTAAAATTGGCATTTATTTACGCTATAGTTGTCTCGATGCTATATATATATATACATAATATAATACACATTTATACCTAAATTTGTGTTTTGCGTAACTAAAATCAGATCGGAAAATGTTTGGTGACGACTGTACCTTTGTATAAAGAGACTAAATGTGTCAGTGGTTTCGTATGTTATAATATTTTTATATAATTAATTTTTGTGATAATTATTTATATTATAAGTACTATAATTTTTTTAATGGTTGAGTTATAGCAAACTAAGTAGATTAATAATTTTTCCCATTAAAAATACTTAAGTGCGCCGAACTCCACGGTCATCGATCAGATATTATTGAAGATTATTAACTCGATATGCAAAACTTTGAACATTTGCTTGACTAATGCCCCAGGCTTAATACGAAGAGACTAGGGCATGTATTGCTTTGTGACAATCTTCGTATATGTCCATTTTATCTTTTGGGCTTGATGGAAAATCTGCTATCAAATCTTTTGATAATTTTGAAAAGCATGTGATCATTAATCTCAAGGCATTTAATGGACTTTGAAATTGCCACGACTCTATGACGCATCTAAATCATGATTGACATTTTTTTTTAATTTTATTTATTTTAAAGAGAAGTGACTCGTATCAAATTGCGATCGCACCTCTCATACCTTTTATATTTTTTATATTGCTTTACCTTTGAGCGAAATAAACAAAATTGAAAGAAATAGTCTGTATAACTCTTTATTTATCGTATTAGAGTTCAAAAATAGCCAATAAAACTTATCGTAACTAAACGCAACAATCAGTGTAATTAGCCGCCAGCCTGAGTGGGTAAATATTAACAGTGATAATTGTATTGCGTCAGCAGCTCTCATTTGTTCGTTACAGTGACACCTTGCAACCTGAATACAAATGAATCTATTACCCTAAAGTGCGCAGATAGCAGTTTGACAACACATCAAATCACGTAACCTGGTGTTACACTTTAGTATTCTAATAACTTTAGTATTCTAATAGGATCTTATTATCGGTAATTTGATTGATCAAGTAATGCTCTTAATTATAAGTAAAAAACACTATATCTATTATTTTCGTGGAATTTTAGTAGATGGTAGACTAATTGTAGGTAATGAACAGTTGAGATAATTACTCAAAATGTCAAGTTGTCTTAGTAATTTTCTAACATATTTTAGTGAGGTAAGAACATCATCCAATCTAGAAAAACAGTTTGTATGTTAAATATAATAAGTTGAGTAAGCAATAAAAACAATTTAACAAGAAATATAAATTTCAAACAGAAATAATTTGTCTATGAGAATAAAATAGTGACACTGACAAATATACAAATTGCGCTTTTTTCAAGAAAAAAAATTATTATATTTTGGTTTTATTTGTACTCAGGCATACAACATATAATATAACCTTAGACTTATTTGCAAATTTAAGAAAATTATGTTAAAATTTAATAAGATCCATATATCTCTTTATAATATTCATTTCAGATTCACTTGAAAAAATATTTTTTGAAATCACTCTAATCATTCACATCATTAAAAAGCAAAATGCTTATCTCAGTTTCATTTTACGGTCGTATTCTTTAATTTTATTAGCTACACTTCTAGTATTTACAGTTCTACAAGGGTCTATAAGAGTTAATATAATTATACATACATTTTACGGTAATACCCTGCCTAGAGGAAAGTATTAAAAAAGTAGTCGAATGCTAAGATTTTTCATTCAAATTATATAAAAAATGTATTCATATTTAAACTAAAATAAAAGGTTTTCAAGAACATTATGTAGATTGTAAGAATTTCAAAGACAAATTATTTTATATATATTCGTGAAAATGAAACATTTTAATCGAGTTTGGTTATTTAGTTCAGTTTATCTTCTAACACTACTATAGGTCCGGAGAACAGCCCGTTCATCGAGAAGAGCTGACCCAATCTGTTTTCTTTTTTTTTTTATTACAATTATAGAAATAATTATTTCCACATTATTTTATGGAGGATATAATAAATTAAGAAATTATTTCACATTATATTTTTGACCGAGTTGCACGCGCTGTCTATTCCCCTTGTGTAGTAATCATAACAACCTAAGTAAATATTCGTAAATAACTGTTAGAATAAATTAACGCAAGGGAGACACGACTTTCAGCATTTTATAAGTATTAATCAGATCAAATGGAGTGACTAAAGCTGCTATCACAATACAAGCACAGCGTTTTAACGAATAACAAAGAGAAGCTGGAATTATGCCAAATACAAACGCTTAGCACCGGAGGCGACTGATGGGAATTCTCATTCGTTCTAATACGTTCCTGATATGTCATTTTTCTGAACGTTTGGTCTCATGTCGAAATATTGTGCTTTGTCGATATATAATAGTACCTTGTTTGAATTTTTAATAACTAATTGGCACTCGGCTGTTCAGTGACTAACAGATTTACTTATGATTTTTGGTCTTGAAGTTAATTATAATTGAATGAATGATATTTAAAAAAAGTATAATTTATATCAGGTTTAGTGTTTTTAAAGACAATATTTTAAGGAAGACTTTGAAATTCTGATGGGCAATCTTTTTGTGTTAAAAAAGTGGTTTGAGTAAATACCGTGTCATGTAGTGTTGAAAACACTGGTTCTCGTCCGATCACCGAAGTTAACCAACGTCTGGCGGGTCAATACTTAGATGGCCGCTTGGGGACACCGCGTGACGTTGGCTTTTTATTGTATTTTTTCATTAAAATATCAGCTTGTAAGTTTCACTTCTGTAGTAGGTCTTTACGACACAAGTCGTTTTTTTTTTTCATAAATTACATAGTTAAAAAGTTTGAGCCAATTGAGTAATCTAATCTATGGCCTCTGATACAAACAACAAGATATTATTTATATGTAAAAAATTATTAGCTGATTAACGATCACTCATGACTTCGATTATATTAACCTACAAAATCTACTAAAACTACAGTTCGCTTAATAGCTCAATAAGGTCAAAACTATTAAACATATCGATATGAGATTATGCTCATTTGATTCAGAATTTTTCATAATGTTCTAGTTACTTTATTTATTCCATTGGCCTTCTGCCATTTTTTTAATGCACGGCGATGTTACAAAATTACTGTATAGAGCTTCACAATAGATAAATTCAAAATAAAATTCATGTCACTCAGACAAAACGTAGTATTAAAAATCAGTGAAATAATGTTCAGAATCCAATCATTAATTCCAAATGTGTCTCTCTAATATTACTATAGGTTAATATGGTATTGAAAACTTTTGTTACTTGAATAAACGTTTAAATTTTATAATATAACGCTCTCACGTGTGTTAAAAGAACGTTCCCCTGACAAACGCGTAAATTGAACATCTTGTTGTACAGAATTTCTGTCTCAAGAGGCAAATTAGAATAACCGCTTCTTAAAATTGCTGCGAAACAAAACGTACAAGCGCACAGTTATATGCTGGTAAATAAATAACACTCATACTAAAACCTTATAGTTTCTTAGTAACCATAAGCTTATTCGTTGACGTTATTAATATTATATATTGTAGGTGTTGGTAATTAATATCTGCTTCTATATTCTATTCAAAATGTTTCACTTTTCCATGTGATTTTTTTAAGTATTGTCTTTCAAGTGGCGTGCGTATCGTACCTGCAAATCTTTTTGGAAGAGCATTATATTTTATTTATTTGAAGCACCAACAAGAGTTACACAAATATAGTCCATAACATGCATTTTTAAAGAATAAACTCTATAAGTACAATCTTAATTATATGTGTTTGCGGCTTGTTATATGCTACAGTAAATAACTAAATGAAACAGCTAGAACAAAAACACTAACTTCACAAACGGAGAGGAAAAGAAAATTTCCTTTATATTTTAAGTTCCTTAAATAAATTTCTTTATATTTCCTCTTAGACTATTTATGAATACATCTAGATCTGAAGTTTTATATCTAGAATTATAAAGTGATATCTTTCTATTCAGTGGAGAGTAAAGGCCCAAAATTTGTTCGAGAATAATTCGTAGAAAAATATTAAAGTGTGATTATAATTGTAAATATTCCCACAATTTTACATTTCTTTAATTCGATTTAAAAAAACGCATGCGGAGCTGAGGATACAGCTCGTATACAAGAAATAAGGAAGTACTCCTATAGTTGCAAATGTTCTGGAGTGATACATTCATACATCGGGATGAAAGTATAGCATGGTGATAGGGGGATTTTATAAGTCCGCCTGGATAGCTATCACACTCAATTTGAAAATCTGTTATATATCGTATAGGAGGCAAACGAAGATGCAGGTCACCTGTTGTTAAGCGATCACCGCCGTCCATAGACACTAGCAACCCCAGGAGTCGCAAGTGCGTTGCCAGCCTATGTTTGGAGGAATGGAGAGAAAGGGAGAGGTTTTAGATGAGAGAAGAAGGGAAAGGAGAGGGGGGAGGGGAGATGGGTCTCCGGCGCTCTCAATGACCGAACGAAACGCAGCAATGCCCGCACTGTTACTTCAAGTCGTTTTTCTGTGAGAGGGTGGTGCTACCACGGACGAGCCGACCCATTCATGCAGAAACCAATAATAGCTTCAGCGTGACTCTACCACCTACACTGTTACTAAGTGCCTGTTGGGGTATTCCGTCAGCTGAACTTGAGAGCCAGTTCTACTCTAGATTTGACGTATCACATTACATTGTGGTCAAATGGTAGAACCTATGAGATATATAAAAAGTTAAATCTTTAATTGGTAGGAACATAAATTATAAGTCTAGGTAAGTGTAATATAAATCATGAGTCGTCTCTTGGAAACTGTACAACATAATTTACTTTCCGACAGCTCGAACACTTCACGCAAAATCTCTTTATGACAATTAATTAATAACGCTTATATCAAAAGCGGTGGATGTTTTTTCAACTCACAGTAATGCTCTACGAATATATAACATTGTTTCATTTTCAGTACTGTTTCGTATGAAATGAAAATATTTTCCTTTATAATGATGAGTTATGAAAGGTCTGTGGAACATTTAGGTCCTAACCCAAAGGTTTGCTTAATTTACTAAAATGCTTTTAAATACTAACCCGTGTACAGTGGAATCTTCCAGCTATTTTTAATACCCTTTTCTAAATCTCTAACGCATCTAAAATATTTCCAAAAACTGTTTACTAATATGATAAATGAAATTGTTAGTTTTTTTGATAAGATTTCACAAGTAAGTACTCAAGCAAGCGTCATCAAATTTTACATGCACTTTATTAGGAGCACAGTAAAGTATATAAGTCATGTATAATTTAGAAAAAATGCACCGGTATACAAGAAATCAACAAAAATGAATAAAGTCGGGACCAAAAACTAGTACATAAATAAAAACTTTTCAACAAAAAATTAAACCGCCGAAAAAATTGAAAAGCAAAAAATAATAAACCTTTTACTTTATTCATCTTAATAACTAAGTTCTTAAACTAATGTAAGTATACCTAAGTAATTTTAAGGCGACGCCAAACAAGCAGATTAATTAATTACGTAAAGCGTGATGCGTGGCGGCGGCGCAGCGTGACACACCCTTGCATGCCGAGCGCTTACGAAGCAACTCGAACGGGCACACACGTTACCGCTGGAGATTTCACATTGCATTTTTAATTTGATTTGGTTATTTGTGTCAATTTAAGTCATCTAGTGATCTCTGCTCATTGATAGTTTGGCGCAGACTTAATTTTTTTGGGTATACTTACATTAGTTTAAGAATTTAGTTATTAAGATGAATAAAGTAAAAGATTTATTATTTTTTGCTATTCAGTTTTTTCGGCGGTTAAATTTTTCGTTAAAAAGTTTTTATTTTATAATTTTTTGTGGCTATGATCTTACTAATTACTACATGCTTAATTTATTTGTAATACTCAACTCAGAAGCTGAATTATAAATCATGCCCTGTTTCCTACCCTTTAGGTTGCTTTTTTCATGTTTACATGTATATGGGACCAACTTCTGGGTATACTCTTTCAAATCAAAGGATAATAATTTATTTCGGACTATTCTGTCTAAAGTTATGCGTGGTCATAGATATAATCAGTGCGTGAATAATTAATCATTGTCGATTTTTATACCCTTAGGGTTGAAATTTTTATACCAAATTTAAATGGGACCAACTTCGGAGTATAATACCCTTTCCAATAAAAGATTTTTTTAAATCGGGCTATACTGTAAAAAGTTATGCGTGATCATACATGAAAAAATATATATACGTGACGAATTGAAAACCTCCTCCGTTTTTTTCGTTGGTTAATAAAAGCAAGTTTTAATTTCTTAACTTTTTTTTATTTCATTTTTCATTTTATGTTTATAGACAACCAAAAACAAATAGAGACGATGACTCTAGATTTCTTAATTGGGCACATTGTTCTGTTTATGGTAAAATCTTATACACAATATTTATATTATTAAATCAGTTTACCTACGCCTCTCAACACGTAAACAAATTGCTTTGTTACATCGCGTCGTGTTCTGTGAATTGCGTCGATTGTCTCGAAATATTACAACGATAAAACTAGACTGCGAATACAAGTTCCACCAAAATGTGTGAATATTTTTCATAACCTAACAAACTGCTAAGCATACGATAGACATAGTTTTAGTGTAATATTATTTGCTGGTTCGACTTTTCAAATCATCTAAGTTGAACGATAGAGTTTATTTTTTATCATGTATAAAAGAAATAAATTTACTACGTCCTGACAAGATTAATTGCAAATTTAGTCTGCACTAGCGGAAATTAAACCTGCCCGCACCTTGCATCTTTCCAATACTGTACTAGCTAACCAAAGAGGTACATTGAACAGCAGATGCAAAAAGTTCAATAACCAATTCAACAGAAGACTAGCAATCTTCAATTTTATATGATTGTTTACTAATGTACAATGATATTACAGTTGTGTTCAAAAGAAATGCAGCTTATATATGGTCCGAACATTTTAATGAAAGGTCGTTTACGAAAGGTATTTGGTATAAGACTAATCAACCATGTCTGAGATCGGCCCCATGGTTCCAAGACTCCAATATGAGAAGAGATACATCGTCTTATCTTTGAGGATTCATTCTGGACATATTCCATTATATAAGTTTAACTATTAATGAAAACAAGGAAACACAGCAACTGTGAAGCTTGCTATCAAGAAGAAGATGTCTTTTATATTGTAATGGAATGTATCCGATACGAATCTCAAAGAAGACAGGTATTCAAGAATACTTATAATACAGGTGTTTATAATGAAATATTATCACGCCCAGCAACGGAAGAAGTCAAGTTAATCTATAACGTGGTGGACATTAGTATAAGGGCAAGAAAGTGATTGTAAAATTCTGTTTTTCAATTTAGTTTCTTTGTTAGTATTTCGTAAGATGTATATTTGTAGATTGTTTTGTAATTTCAGTTGTTTATAGTGTGGATGAGAGTGGTATGTTTTTTTGAATAAATCCTCAATAAAAAAACCTATTTCATGGGTTTATTAAAATAAAGGAAAATGTTTTACTTTAATTATCCTTTGTAATTACTCTGGCAATTGAAAATAAATTACTTAAACATTTATATAGACTTCGTTCGCGTGGAATGGTTACTTTGCGCTAATGCTCACAAGTAGCGGAAACTCTCAAGAGAAAATAACCCCGATTTTTAAACATTCTTCATTATTGCTCTGCTCCTATTATCCTTAGCCGTGTGACGATATATAGCCTATAACCTTCCTCGATAAATGAGCTATATAACACTGAAATATTTTTTCAAATGGGACCAATAGATCCTGAGATTATCCCCTACAACGTAACAAACTCACAACAACACAAACTTTACCTCTTTATAATATTAGTATAGATAAATCTTTTCATTATATAAACCAAAAACGTAGCCTTGAAGATAATTCTAAAAATCCTATTGAACTTGCCTTAGATCCTAAGGCTCAGTAGATGAACTGATTCGGCAGATTGACTACGCAGATCGACTTAGAATAAGATGCCATGGGCGTCAGCATTTTGGCAACGTACTATCTACCGATTACTTCGTTGAGGGCTGCGGCATAATCTTGCTGTCTTGGTTAGGGCCTAGCTATTTGTGTCGTTTGAAATCCTAATTTTAAGAATGTAAAGTTTCATTCCACACTGCTTTTACAAAGAATTCATAGACAGACAGAACTACGCGTTTTAATTTGGTCAACAAGGTTTTGGTCTGGGAATAAACGTTATCATACCACATGGCAATGCAGGCTGTCTTCTGGATACATTTTCTGTGATACTATTCGAAGATTGTATGTTGTCTTATTTAATTTATTATTTAACATCGGTAAATAATATAAATATGATATAATTGTATATATTACAATGCTTTTAATTCTAACAATTAGAACATGGTACGTTTAAGGTGATCGATTTAAACATTAACTGTAGGGATGTTAAAAAATAATCGATTTTTATTTAAATCAATTATTATTTTATCTTAAAAGATTTTTTTATTATCGATGTTTATATTAATATTATTGATTTTTTAAAAATCGATTATATAAATTACGCATTTAAATCGACTTTCATAACCATCTATGCGACGGATGAAAAAAAACTCAAAATAAGTTCATTATTATTTACAATTGAAGAGTGAGCATAATGAGATAATATAGTTGTAAAAAATTAAAATGTTTTCTAGCCACAAAACATCTAAAAGCGGGCGGCGAAAGTATTTTATAACGAAAAAGAATAATACCACAGTAATATGCATGTCCTGTTCCATAGAATGAAATATTTTGTAGTGAAACTACAAATTTAAAAAGAACAGAATGGAAACATCCCACTGCCTTACAAACACATGAGTTACTATATCTTATAATGATTGTTGTGGTTCTTATGACAGCCAAATACCGCTCTCTGTAAAATTAAAAATTTCAATAAAACTAAAAAGGTCTGTCATGCGAGTACAATGTTACAACATGTTGACTAAAAATGTCTTATGATAAACTCGACATCGATAAGTTTACAAAACTATAAATTATTATTGAAATTATTCAATAAACAAATTCTTCAATTTTAATTTTGTCAATTACACTATAATTAATATGAAAAATTAAACGAGAACTTCATTGTTTTGAATTTTAAAGTTAGAATTAATAATGTTGTCATTTGTTAGGATGTTATCATTTCATTTTTATTACGATATAATATTTAATAGTACTGAAAATTTCTATGTTATTTAGTTTCTATATTCTTTACCTTGAAAGTTTAATGAAACATTCACTTTTATTTTGTTTTGAACTGGTTATTTTTGATACGTATCATTTTATTTGATCCTTAATTTGATAAATTGTTATTTTGAATCTTTAGGTTTATTATAGGAATATGGAAAGCATGTCTATTTTTAAATATTATAAAAATCGATTTTTCCAGAAATCGATTATTTATTTTCAATAAAATCGATTTTTGACAAATCGATTATTATTGAAAAAAAGAAAAATCGATTACTAATTATTCGATTTTTTTCCATTAATCTTATATCCCTAATTAATTGTGTTGTATAAAAAAAGTAATTATACAATTTTACCTACTATTTGCTATTGGTACTAGAATACATTAGTTATCACTAGCTTTAACTGAGTTTAAAGTACAGATGGTGCTGCTTTCTTAATGTGTTAAGTTCCTCGAAGTTTAATACTGTCATTAGTTAAGCTACTTGTTTAATCATCCCTGTCACTATCGGCTACAATTTCTATTACTTTAGCCTGTTAGAAAAAATATTTGTGTATTTTTAAGAAAATTGTAACATAATACCGGCGTATGTTTATTTGTTGATGGATAAACAAAACTATATTCTTTTAATATTTTGTCAGTATTATTGTAAAAACAAAAATGAACACGGATCTAACACAAATGTTACTAATCAATTAAGGTTGTATATGCTTATGCATGCTTATGTATAGATAATACTCTGCATGTTTCCTCCCTTGTAATATAAAAAAAGCAGTAGGAAAAGTTAAATAAGAGTAAAACTCTAAAAGTAAAATTCTATACTCAACAGTTGGTATGTATTTTATAGTCATCAACAACCTCTATAGACCGTCTTCTCAATTCTACGCTACGCTACGATGGTTAATTAGCGTCACAACGTTATATCCCAGCTGTTGACAAATGTGGTTAGTTGCGGTCGACTTGTAAAATGCGGTAAGTTTTAACAACGAAAATAATCCATACTATCTCTATTTCTTTATCATTCAATATGATTTCCTTGGTATTGTGCAAAAAAAAATTATGTACATGTTGGCGACCCAGCGAACATATATTTTAAAATAAATAACGAATTATATACAAAGTAAAATACTCATTTCACTCAAATCCATTAAGGAATATTAACTTGTCACAAACTCTAAGGCTTAAAAGAAACATCCCGGTGAAAGCAAATCCACTTAGGAACAATAATTAATAATCGAACACAAAGGAGATTCTTGCGATAATGAAAATCCCGCCTCGGAGTTAGCTAACACTTCTTACTAGTTTAATAGTGGCCTGAAAATGAGGTAGCGAATTGTTCCCTACAACCGTATTACTTACGAAGTATCACAAGATACATATCTTGTAAATTTAAAGGAGTACCAGTAAATAAGGTTTGGTAATTCTGATGTAAACTTCTTATGGGCGGTTTTGAAATTTTGATCCACAACTTTTTCGTGTAACGAAATATAGTTAGGGGGTAAACACTGTGAGTGGGAGCAGTGTCTTGCTTGCCTTCAGATATCGGAGTATAGTGAAAGCAACACTCTTCTCGTTTTCTTTCTGAAGGTTTAATTTCTACTGCGAGTGAATTACACACATTTTTGATCTGAAACATCTATAGGCGCGGGTAAACCTGATTATTGGCGTGGCGAGTTTGTGAGACGTGGCGACGCGATGCCATGCGCAAGCGACTGTGCGCAATCTTTCTTGCCGAACTAAGATCTCATACCTTTAGTGTAATTCGAGAATTTGAGATTCGTTTGATTCGAACAATTTCGATGTTTCACATTTGCCAGGCGTCCCGTGAGGGCTCAATCTTTTCTGCGGATCTTAAAAGTTTAAAACATTGAATTACGTTGTTTACGTACGAGTTGCTTCGATCATATATGAGGACATTTCTTATTAGTAATTATTTGTTTACAATCCAAGAACAATGACAGAACATTTGTTGTACTGGCGAGACGTTTATTTATTTTTGTATTGTTATTTTTATATGGATTTCTATGTAAATAAAAATAATGTTGTTATATATATTACTAGCTACCTGCTTGGGCTTCGTATAGGGGTACTAACGAAGAAAATGAAACCGAAATTTCCTTAACAGTTCAACCATGGAATTAAACAAAATCGCTGAAGAAAAAACTGAAGGTTTTTCTGACAATTCCGATATTATTTTTTAAACCTTCTTATTGTCTTCTGTCTCACTTACTCCCTCACTTAAAATTATATCTGACTGAGATATTAACACACATAGCCCAAATTACTAGATTTAGGGCCATGAAAATCGGCATGCAAATACCATATATACAGTATGTAGATATATTTGTAGGTCTATCACCAGCCACGTTGAAGCTATTACTGGTTTCAGCATGAATGGGTTGGATCGCCTGGGGTACTACCACCCGACCCAGAGAAAACCGACGTGAATTATCAGTGCCTGCATTGTTGCATTTCGTTCGGTCAGAGAGCGCCGGAAACTCACCTCCGCAATCCACTCCTCTCCTCATCTCCCTCCCCCTCCCCCATCCCTTTCCCCCAAATACAGGCATTTGCGACTCTCCTGGTGTTACTGGTGTCTATGGACGGTGGTGATCACGTAACATCAGGTGACTCGCGTTTTCGTATGACACCTATGATTTAAAAAAAATGTGAAGAGTAATGTATTTATTTATTAATTTATTTTGAAATACCAACAAGATTTACACTAGAATAGTACATTACATGCATTTTAGAGACCCTATATAAGTGAATATCTTAAGTAAATGAGTAAGCTAAAACAGAAACAACAAATAAAAAAGAAAAAACACTAATCATACACTCTAATTTTCTTTTTATTTTAAGGTACTTAAATAAATTTGTTTATACTGACTGAGACTATTTGTGAATATATCTAGATTAAAGTTTTTAGATTTTGAATTATAAAGTGATATCATTCTATTTAATAACGAGTAAAGGCCTAAATTTTGTTCGAGAATACTTGGTAGCGAAAATATTAAAACGTGAAGCTCTAGGTAGTTTCGCAGGAACAGTTATATCAACACTGCTAAGTAATTCAGGTGCGTCCAAAATTCCATTCATTAATTTGTACAGAAAAGTGATATCAAGTAAACCTCATCGATCTTTTAAAGCTTTTAAACAGAAATATTTAAGTCTGTCACGATATGTGAGAAGTTTTTTCCCTAAGTGAAAGTTGTATGTCAAATGCCACAAGAATAGTTTTTGCACCTTTTCTATTTTATTTACATATGTGAATATATATTATTATACATATAACGAAGAATTTATTAGAATCTGATGAAAAGGGAGGTAAACGTCTATACAAAAATCCGTTATTTCTATCAGTCTGTCAGTTCCTCTTTGATAAATATAAAATAAAGAGTTCAAAATAATTACTTCATAGAAAAAGCGTATGAAACTTCGAGAAATTGCTACTATAATATAAATAAAACACCAAAAACATTTTTACTTTGAACATATGTAAAAGAAATATTTAACGGCGAAAATACAAATAAGATTTTAAATACTTCATACAGATGCAAGATCTAATGAATCCTTTTCATGTTTTTAAAGTCTCCTAGCAAATGAAAAATATATTCGAGTTCTCTAAATATGTGATTAGAATATTTTTTATGCTAGCAACGTTGATTTCGTTTGGTATGTGCTATACGTAAAATTATACACACAACATCATTGACAATTTGGTATTAAAAAATAAAAACATACTTCACTTTAGTGTCTGACGATCAATATATAGATACATATATTTCAAATTCAAGTATCTATAATTTGTCAAAGCTAATTACTACTTTTTTTTCGAACTGACTACGCTATTGACCCAGCAAGGTCTTAACAGCACTACTAAGGCGAGCACTTAAGGCAATCA
This sequence comes from Antheraea mylitta, assembly GCA_014332785.1. NCBI lineage: Eukaryota > Metazoa > Arthropoda > Insecta > Lepidoptera > Saturniidae > Antheraea > Antheraea mylitta. The sequence continues at coordinate 7,201,239 of JACEII010000010.1, forward strand.
GCCGATTTTATTTGACAACTAACTTAAGGGTGCATGGCACACCTCAGCTTAAGCTGTTACTTGATACATGCAATTCGCAACCTATCTGAACTATAGTAAGCTAAGCTAACTGTGCATACATACATGAGTCGTTGTAACATAAACGTGTACCAAGCATACATACCTCAACAGCTCTTATATATATTTCGTATCGAAAAATTTTCTAAACTATTTCAGTTTAATAAGGGAAAAAAACCTTCCACTTTCATGTGTAAGCGTGAATGCGTGCATGTGTGTGAAGGTGATATGTGTAATGTTGTTGCGGTGATGTCAAATTTTGTGTCACTGTATCGAGCAGCGCACTCAAGGGCTCCACGCCGCGGGAACGGAGCTAGGCTTGAGCCGCTGCCGAGGAGGCCTAATCTGGTATAAAATTTAAGTATATACTGTTTGTCCAAGCTAATCACTGAAACGGTAAAATGAATTTTGATGAGACTTGTGCTAAAAATATAGAAAGTTTCATATTGATATTGAACCTATCATTGCAAATAAATAAAAAGATAAAAAAAGCTCACAATTAATCGAGAGGTCACACGCGGTTGAATTTAATTATCAATACCATTTGGAAGTAGCGAATGCCAGTTAGTTCATTACTTGTTATTTCGTATTTAAACAGTCATTTCAAAATATAATATTTTTCTAGTAACCACGTGATAAAATTAAAAGTATCTTATACAATTGCGCTTACTAATCTATACTAATGCTATAAAAAGGTAAAGTTTGTGAGTTTGTAACGTTGTAGGGGCTCATTTATCGATAATCGTTATAGGCTAACATCACGCTAAAATCAATAGGAGCGGAGTATCAATGAAGAATATTCAAAGTCTGGGTTTTTTTCCTCTTGAGAGTTTGCGCTGCGTGTTAGAAATAACGAATATCTTTATTCCACGTGAACGAAGTCGCGGGCAGGGGCTAGTAGACTAGATAAAGCTAATGCCATCGTGGTCGAATGCCTATAAAGTATAGAATAATAATAAACAAATAGATAAAAAATCGTTTATAAAAAGAAGAAAAAAGTTACTAAATTTTCCGCTATTTATATACACTAGTAATCGAAAAACCATATTTCATTAAGTTATAAATTTTCAATATTATTAAAAAAAGAAAAATAATAAACTTTTCCAACATTTTTTATTTATAAAGTTAAATTAATTTTAATAACTCAATAACATCACAATAACTATTAAAAAAAATAATAAAGAAAACCGGTTAAGAAAGAAAGGAGAAGATCTATTTGACTATTTTGCATCTGCTTATTTATATATAAATTCACATATACAAATCAAATCTCAATGAATTACAGTATAATCCGGCACTATTAAAAACCGGAGGGTGCCGGATTATCGGAATTTTCGAATTACTGGATTATAGTGAAAAAGTCATAGGTAATGAATAAAATAAAGCATTTCATAGAGGTAATAAATGTGTGTAATGTATTAAATTAACATGTATATACGTAATTACATACTTTGAAAAATATGTAATTTTAATTGAGGTCTGCTTTTGTGCAACTGGAAGTCCTTGCTTAAAAACCTTTTCTCGTGTGTTGCGAAGAATTATTGCCGGATTATTGGACGTGCCGGTCTAGCGAAGTGCCGGTTTTGTGATATTATACTGTATATTTTTAAGACAAAACATTTGAATCACGAAAAAATTAAATTATAGCAAAATACTAAATTTATATTGCTGATTACTACTCACTAGTCACTCTCTCTACTACTCAACTAGAACTACTCACTAATCAATACAAACATCACCACAAATATATCGAGTAGATTTATATACAAATACTGTATTTCGAGCGATGTTAAACACGAAGCATGGAGATAGGACGAGGCTCGTCGGCATGGTCGGCGATCAAACCAGCTCGTAGGCCGGACACGCTCACACGTTTAATTCAATTTGGAGCCTCGCCAGATTCAGAATTTGCTGGAGGCATGTCTTTTAAATAATAAAACGGTCAACTCAAAAAGAGTTACAATCTGAAAATCCTATCGGTTTTTATATAGTTAAACGTACAAATTTTACCATAAAAATGATCTGAACAGAAAAATAACAATTGGATAGTGTGAACGAATTTTTGATAAACTTCATCTTTCATTTGGGACTAGGAATAACTTCGTATTTCCTTTTAGATAACATGCTATTTGTCCTCTTTATTTAAATTAGACCTTTTGGAACAATATGAAACTCTCGTTGACATAGATCGAATTATTAATGAAGGCACTATTTATATCGTCCGGGTAATGTCACTTATTTATACATTATTATAAAAATTGCCATAATAAGTTCTTATTTTGATGCTTGTAGTATCAATAGATATATTTTTAATACTGAAAAATTATGAAATAAAATGAAGTTGAAAAACGAATTAATTAAGTAGCGAATTTGGACTTGTAACCTATACTAATATTACAAAGAGGTAAAGTTTGTGAGTTTGTGACTTTGTAAGGGGGCAATCTTAGGAACTTCTGGTCCGATTTGAAAAATTATTTCAGTTTTTAAGTAGCTCATTTATCGAGGAAGGTTATAGGCTATACATATCATCACGCTAAGGTCATTAGGAGCGGAGCACTAATGAAGAATGTTCCACATCTGGGTTTCTTTTTCTCTTGAGAGCTTTCACTGAGTGTTAGTGTTAGCCCAAAGTAACTATTCACGCGGACGAAGTCGCGAGCAGACGCTAGTTGTTTATATTGTTCGGACAACTGCCCGGAAAGATATTCTGTGATTAGCTTTATCAACTTTCACTGATTCTATAACAGCAAAAGTAGATTTAAGTATATTTATATGTTATGCGACTGATAATTTCCAAGTTTCTTTGATCGTTTATGAAAACTGGAGTACATAAGTTTTTTGATAAAAAGAAAGTTTGCTGTATTTAAACCACATATTCGCTACTGAAAGTCGCTACAGCACATCAACTTCTGTATCAATCAATCGATCTGCATATAAACTGGTATGCGTAGATATTAATAATTTTGATATAACTCGAGTATTTATTACGAGTTGTGATAGCAGTAAATAATATCAGACAAGCGAAACCGCGAGTACAGTTATACTTATATAAATAAAATATCATTTGTATTAAAATTATCGTTCTCTACCAACAAAAATAGTTACGGTTTTGTTACATTACCCTTCACATCAATGTTACATTCATTACTTATATTGTTTGCTATACATAACACGTAAATGGAAACGAGTAAACAATAGAACCCTTTTATAACATGTAGATTATCTTTTATTCCTTATTTTATGAACTCCTGACGGGATCTAGTCGCGTTAAAATAATATCACTGTGTTTACAACAATACAAAATGAACAGATGTAGATAAAAAAATTATATCATAAACCATTTTAGAAAAGAATTTCCTTTGTTTTTAGACCGGTACTCTTTAGCTTGTCGGTCACGAATCACAAGATTAAGAGAAGCGAGTCACAATAAAAATAAGACTTAATTAAAAGTGGAAAACATTCTCGTTTCTCCTTTTCGAAACATATTTCCTGCTGAGACGTGAGGGCAAGAAATCTTTCCTTAAACGACGTTTTACCAGACTGTTGTAGATTTCGTGTTACTAACAAATGCTTAACGTTTCGATGCAGTACTAAATCTTAACACGTAAATCACTATGCAGTGTTAGTGCTCGTAGCAATTTGCTGGATACGTAGATAATATTTTACTCGTAGTAGGAGCTGCATCTTGTTATTGTTGAGTGATTTAATAACTATAGCATGCCTCGTAGCGTAGTTGTGGTATACCTTACTATTCAGAGATCTAGAGTTCGATCTCCATACATGTTTTATGTCTGTGTGACTAATATCTATATATGTACGTATATCAGCTCTCTAATTAACATAATACAACCTATATTTGGCCTGGACTCCATTCTTAAAAATGTATTATTATAATACGAAAAACCGCGTGCTTTCTCTTCAACTTTGAAAGTTATTTTACATAGAGATTTGGATTTTTTAAATCTGTATTTTTTCGCCACGTAAGTAAAAAGCGTTATGCCTTCTCGTTGCGGCTATTTCTCTCTCTTTATCTCTCTATCTGTTCTTTATATTCCATTAATTTTCTATCATTTTTTAACGTAAATTAAATAAAAAGGAAGAAATGAAAACTAGATGGTCCATTTAAAAATGTAGGAGAAATATATTAAAAATTAGATATAATAAATACTTAATTATTTAAAAACTATTAGAAATAAAACAAAACACACACAAAAAAAATTAAATATCCATGCGCTCAGTATTAAAGTTAAACATATAGCCACACTTCTCCAACAGAAGGAAATACAGTGAGGAGGAGAGAAACTCACATGTAGAGGTATAATGCTTTCTTCTTTCCTAATTCTACCAGTAAACTCCTACCGCAAGTCGCGTAAAAGTGCCAAAAATAAAAAGTAATACACATATTTTTTTAAACATTCTAGGAAGTGTGGAAGACATTCACTTTAGAATTGCCTGGCAACATCGAATGAGTCTCGTGCTCACTTTTATCCTTAAAAATAATCTTTAACTTTGTGTTACTATAACCAAAACAGTACAAGGAAAGAAAGTTGATTAGCCTGATTACATTTTATTACCAAATCTTGCCAAAACAATAGTATCCTTAACATTCGTGTGATGATTGATTAGATTATTAATAAATATATAAACAGAGTTTATCGGATGTTAGATTTATTAAACCTAAAAATAGATTACAATTATTTTTTTATAATTCTATGAACGTTCTGTCATCAATAATTCTCATCCATTAATCAATGCCCGATTCCCTACTGTGTTATTAAGTTAATGACAGTTAGAACTACTCCAAAAACGATTTCTGTAAATAGAACTTAGGGTGTTTAAAAATTTATACAAGTAATAATTTCTAAAACGTGTGACAGATATTAAACGATACTATTTATTTTGATATTTATTTAAGGTAAGCGTTTAGTGGTGTTTTATTAATACAATAGGTTGTACCTGCGACTCCGTCCGCTTGAAAACCAATGTAAAAAACCAGTGACTAATAAAATCATCTGAATGTATTCGATGTCGATGTCGATTTACTTATCTACTTTCTCTCGTTCATAAGCAGCGACTTAATTTTTCCTCGAACTGACCCTATTGACCTAGCAAGGTCTGAACAGCTTTACCGGACTACACGCATCTTCATTAAAATTACAATAACTGTTAATAGAGTGAACAGATTTTAATGAAACCGAAACTCAATGTTTCAGTCATGAGGTTTCAACGTGAACGGGGTACTTTAGTGCGTGTACATACAAACCGATATTTCTAAAAATGATTGGGATGTATTTTATTACTTATTCCAAGACCCTGCAACTTTTATTTAATAATACACAATTACTGAGATAAAAAAAAATGAAACATGAAATTATATTTTTTTTTAAGTGAAAATTCTTATGAGATGGCTTTGCTTCTCTGACGAAAAGTTGTGGGAGTAAATACGAGTACTATGTCGGGTAAACCGATTTTCGCTCAATCACCGAAATTAAGGAAATTCAGGTGCAGTCAATACTTGGTTAGATAACCGCCTAGGAACACCTGATGACTTTTATGTTGTACTTTCGTAATTAAAACGTTTCTCTGTAATACAAGAGTTTCACTTGTATCGTGTGTCTTTACGACACACCCTGTTTTTTTATATTGTGGCATTATGAGATAGTACAACATAGTTCCGTAATGATCGCTGTTGCTTTTGTTATAGATTTTATATGTCTTACCGTTGGAACAAAATCTTTTCTGATGGCGAGTTAAATTTATTCTAATGCTACTCCCATATCTGCGAAACGAAGCTTTCAGTACTTGTCTAGCTAAAATTAACGTCAAAAATTATTCCGATAAAGGCACAGATTATTCGTTGCCACATCTGTGTCTTTCCAATGACTCGACATTAGCATCCGCTAAACTCCTTTGATGTGTGTAAAAACTGCCAGCCGAGTTATCGTGTAGCGTCTATCGTCACGCAGTCCGATAGTTCGTAACGCATGACGATAATGTCTTCCCACATCTGCATTTAGTGTGACCATAGACAAAACTTCGGGCCGATACACGCAGGTATGGGAGTACCATAAGATGAAACGCAAGAAGCCTAAAATTTGTTAGCTCCAAAGACATAGGCAATTAACAATTGATAATTAATTCGAGAGTGTTAGGTAAGCAGATGAGTTTCAATGTTAACCTACCACAATGCTATGATATTACATCAAATTTCTTTTACCGAAACTTTGGCTCCATTTATAAGTTCTCGGGGACCGACGCACGAATTTACTTGTATGATCACTTTTAATTGGTTTAGTTAGTGTAAGTTTAGTTTAGTCGTTTATTTCACTTTTTTTAAACTTGATACTGTATTTTTAATTAAACTTTACTAGGTAATTATCATTCGTCTATTTTATTTCAATTACTGCCTTAAAATTATTTGTAACTTACTCGTGGGCGTTATAACGAACTGTTCTCTAAGAACTATATGTTTTATATTACTTACATAAATAATAATCATAAGTAAGTAATAAATGGTAAGTTTTTATTTTTTGTTTATTTAATTTAAATGATTGTCCTTGAGTTAGCATTTTTCTTAATAAATCTTTAAAACTTTGTTTTTTTTTACTCCAGTAGCTTTCCCAACCTTTTGCAACTCCAATATAGAATTTCGCTTCGCGACACTCCCAGGGGTCGTGACCCATACTTTGAAAAACACTGTTCTAAGTAATAACAATCGCCAACCGATAATCGATCTTAATATGACACGAGTTATTAGAACGCTACAGCTTTCTTTTTAACAGTCTGCCATTTACCATAAAATTAAATCCGATACTGTGATCCAAGTTGCACAAAAGGAACCATCATATATAATGTGTACGGTAACCGACAAAGAAACAAGAATACACAAACAAGAACGATGTAACCAAAAAAGGTAAAATGTCTTTGAGTTTCAAAAATTCTTTGATGTTACGGATCGACCCCAATTTATTTGCTAAACACATCGCATGGGACACGGGTTTCCTTCACATTTCCTTTGATTACTAAAACACATTTATGTACTTACATACAGTAAACAGTCACAGGAATCGTTTGATCAGAAAACAAACTTGTCATCAAAATTAAATAATGATATTTAATTTTCTAGAAATTACAGTACCAATAGAAGAAATATCTCTTTGAGTTTCAAGTCATTTAAAAGACTAAAGGTTATTTTTATAAGTTTGTTCTTCTCTAATTTAATGAACAGTATTTTTTATCAAATAAAATAATTAAATAGGTTGCTTGTCCTAAGATCAGCAAATAAATTAAGAATCCAATAGAGATAAAAAACTTTATAAGTTATAATGTAAAAGTTATTTATGTATAAGTTATAACTTATTTATTTACTCTAAGTTATAATTACAACTGATCTTTATGTAGAGGTTTTAATTTTGAAAATTAATATCGAATGAATGGGCTCCAGTTTTAACGACTATTATTATCGACTAACAGTTTCGAGCAGCTCGAAAGATGGCATTGCCAAACCCATATCAAATGACATCAATAGCCAACTTAGTTAAATTCAATGATAATAGATAGTTTATAGGTGATGGAGCCACGCTGAAGCTATTACTGAATTCGGCATGAATGGGTCGGCTGGCGCGGGGTACTAGCACCCTCTCACAGAAAACCGACCGTGAAGTAACAGTGCTTGTATTGTTGCGTTTCGTTCGATCAGTGAGAACGCTGAAAGAACACCTCCCCTCCCAAATCATACCTTTTTTATCCTTATCTTGCCTAAATTTTATCAAGTTATTCATTTTTTTATGAAGTAGCAAACACTGATTGATGTATTTTATTTGATTTTAAATCTAGTGACAGCTACAGAGCTGCCTATAACCAATCTATATAGGACCGTAGTCCCGAGCCCAATGACATAGGGTGATTTCAAACGATGTAATGCTGCCAACTATACTCTTCGAATTGGAACACTCCATTGCGAGTCGAACAAACTATTTAGTACAAAAAATCTTACTGCTGCTACTTGAGAACTTTTTTTTCTATAGCACGGTAACATAAAGGCACTGTACCTGATGCTAATTACAGTCCGATCCAAAAACTATAACGAACACCAAGAAATCTAAACCGCATAGAAAGTAGCCGCAGATAAACCGGTATGCCAAGCCTCTTGACGGTTAAATCATATCCGTGTTATTACAAAAAAAACGTATTTAACACGTGCTTTAAAAAGTTTTTTTTTTTCGATCTGACTACCCTATTGACATAGCAAGATCTTAACAGCTTCACCGGACTACTAAGGCGAGCGCTTGTGGCACTCAGCCGATTTTATTTTGGCAACTAGCTCAAGGGTGGACGGCACACCTCGGCTTGGGCTGTTGCCTGATACATGCAATTCACGACCTATCTGAGCTAAGCTAAGCCACATATTCATACTTACATGAGTTATTGAAACATATATGTGTACCAAGCATACATACCTCGACATCTCTTATATGTATTTTGTGTCGGATAATTTTTCTAAACTATTTCAGTTCGATAAGGAAAAAAAAATCGTTCCACTTTCATGTGCGTGCACGTGTGTGGAAGTGATATGTGTAATGTTGTCGCAGTGATGTAAGATTTTGTGTCACTGTATCGCTTGAGCAGCGTACGCAAGGGCTCCCCGCTGAGGGAACGAACCTAGGCTTGAGCCACTGCCGAGGGGGGCCTAGTTTGGTGTGCGGGAGCGAAATTTACCCCCAGACCACGGCGGCGTGATCTGTGGTTACACGGGCGTGGGCGTGAGCACGCTCTGTTTGGAGAGATAGGCTGCTACTGATCGTTCACTGCCGTTATTTCATCAAGACGGTAGGTAAAAATATGTCGCGGACGTCTTCTATAATGCAGAGCGTTCGGTACGGGTTCGTATGTAAGGGCGGATACGACTAACGGACTGGGATGATTTAGAGCTTTTTCAAAATAACTAATCGTAAGTGATTTGAAAAGTAAACCCATACAGATGGCATCTTTAGATCCCTATGGAGTCTGACTCTCCGAACGTACCACGGGGCACCGGTCATTTTACGTAAAACACGATTTTGGAGGACCTGCTACTTATGGAAACTATCTTTGGACATATGCGCAAAAACGGGACAGCAATATGTCATCACGGGACGGATACACGTCTTATACAAAGTGAGCTAGTCTTTGAGGGACATCTTACTCTTATGAAAAAACAACGGATGGAGGCAACCCAAGACCATAGCGGCTTTGTTTCGGACTCTGTCTATATATGAATTGAACTTTAAATGTCTATCTAATGTATCACCGAGATATTTGACCTCTTCGGCCCAAGAGATATCGACTCCGTATAGCCTGATGGGCTCAAAGTTATTAGCGCGTTTCGTTGGATCGAAGAGTATTGCGACACTCTTATCGGGATTAACTTCTATTGCTTTAAAAAGGTTTCGTATTAAATGCATCGCGTCCGTTGAATGTTGGCTATCTCGCTCTTTCGCTAATTTTGGTTAGGTTAGGTTAGACTTGTGTTTTTTCAGGTTGGATAGCATGCTCGATCCCTGGCTGACCCTACAATGCGGCGGAGGGTACACCGGAGGGTTTTAGTCCATGGGAGTCGAACATAACCCACTCTCTCCCCCAGGAGGGTGGCGAATTCATAAAGGATTTTCCCACGTTAATAAAAAAAAGGTTATACTTGTGTTCAGTGTGCCTCCAATTAGTTTATCAGGGAGGGTCAAAGTCCCTCTTCAGACCATGAGTCGGGGCACTGATGAGGGGTCAACACTTGACGGGTTGGATAGAATCACTCCAGAGGCCGTTCCTGCCCACCCGGCTAAATCGAGCAAGAAGAACACCGATGGGGCTTAGTCAGTAGCAATCTGACATTCTCACCTGTGCTGCACGGCTAGGTGCAGAAATCCAAGAGGATTCCTCCGTGACAAAAAAGAGGTTAGACTTGCGCAAAAGAATAAAGCGAACTTGCCTCGGGCAAGTGCGCTGCACCTAATGCGAAACTTCTCTGAAGCAATTATTTAATACGTATTTAACTTTTATCTAATAACACCGTATATATTTACCCTGAAGTACGACAAAATAAAAACGAATAGTTACTATGATAGGTTTATCATCATGAATATGGATGTTGCAGTCAGTCGTGTATATAGTTTAATCAACTGGGGTGGTGGTTTCTGGTTTCTCAACATAGACAGATTGATCCTAAAATGCAAAATTTCTAAGCGTACACCTATGGCAGGTGTTATATCCCATTCTGTTATGTGCTGACATCCAAATATTGCATCCATTAATTATCTACATAAAGTAGATTGTGAAGTCTAAACTTTAAATCAATTTTCCACTATTTAAATTGATCGTGCTAGATCATTTGGTTTTCAAATAGTATTCTTCTACCAATACATATCGGAACTTCTGTGTTTATTGTATATAATTCACTCATAGGTATATATATATACATTGTTCAATTTCTTGAATAAATAATAGCATACGATCTAACAACAACCGCAACTGAGTACGCCAAACAAATGAACAACAAAGGGGAAATGTAAACAGTATTTTATAGTGCAGCATACAGTTACACCACGGTCCAAGATCGTGGATGTAAAGTTGATTAATATGGTATAGAATAATTATATCGATAATAAATTAGATATAATAATCCAAAAACTCCATCTTAACTGATTATAAAAGATACTTTTTCAGAAACTACATGATCCATTTTTAACTCTGTAATAATCTATAAACTTGGGAAAGTTTTGTTATATGAAATTAATATTATACACACACATATACAAAAATTGACTTGAAATAGCCTTGAATAGCCGCCCCAACTGTCCGCCCGGCGAAAGGTGGCCGCCGGGCTCCTGTCTAATAAGGATGCTAACTGTATACTTTCCAGATGATGCAGTCAACCTAAGCCTAAAAAGAAAATACTAGAGCACATTGACAGGATTTCAACTAGAACTTAATAGTCAATACGGCTACCAATAGTATATAACTTAATGCCATGATATCTAGAAAATGAAAATGAATTGATCCCTGGTATGTGATTCATAGCTGTGCCGCATAACGAAGAATTCTCTCTATAATTATTCCGCTACACCTGTATGCGAAGTCGTTGTAACAAGTGAACAATGAATAAATTATCGATTATGGAAATCCGAAATAATAGGATTTTATAAATGACCTGTTTCGAACTCTGTTTGATCGTTCGAATAATGACGTCAGCCGTCCAAATTTTTCAACCTTCTTTTTTGAAAGATATATAAACGTACCACGATGCATCCAAGAAGAGGTCTGTTCTGAATATTCAAGTGAATACGAAGAGATACAAAAGGAAGAGATCATCAAGTGGACTGCCACCACTGTATTATAAGATGTTAGTGTAAGTATTGCGTATTTGTTTGATAGTAAGTGCATTTAATTTATATTTGCACGAATATAAAAAAAATACAAATAATATTTGATCAATCTATGGGCAAAATAATACCCTATTCTAGTTCTAAACAAACTCCAACGAGATTTCTCTTCTGCTTCCATTTTATATAATAGAAACATCACGAGTCATTTCTAGAAATAATTATGGATCAGTGGTTCAAAGTAAGTTCAGCTTCTAGGCGATGGTCACGTCACGATTGCAGCTACTCGTGTGTTTGTTTGGTGGAACTAAGTGAACACATACCCGAGCGACTTGTAAGTGTTTGCAGCCACCAAGCTGGACCTACTTTGTTAATATATAACAATACTTACAACGTAAGGACTTTGTTACTCGCAAATAAGTGTAATTCTGTATTCATCTGAATTTCATGGTATCAGCACGCTTGACACTATAGTAACTACCATACACATGTTGCAGGGTTCGTGTTGGTATTTTTTTTACGATTTCACAAATGAGTATCTAAATCCAAGTTAAGGATCTCTTGTATTATGGTAACTAAACAAAACATATTCTTTATATAGGTATAACAGCTAAGCAGAACTTAATACCTACGTTCATCATACAAAAGTCGGCAAAATACACACAAAATACAAAGACCAAAGACACGACGTTTTGGCTTACTACTTTATATATATTAAATATAGCTTTATATATATAGCTAACTCTTACTACCTATATGAATATGTTAAAAAAAAACAATTGGTTATCTGTAAAATCGATTTACGGACGATTTAATTTTATGTGATAAAGTCAGAAGAAAACGTCGATGAAAATATATAGTCCGGTGAAGCTGTTAAGACCTTGCTAGGTCAGTAGCAGTGGGGGTTGGCTGCAGCTCGCGTCCGTAGGCTTTACCCTCGAGACCCTACACGTGACCCCCGGGTGTTGCTAAACGAGCAGATCTGCAGGTGGAAGGCTTCGGCCGTGGCTTGTCACCACCCTCCGAACTCAATCATACCGCCAAATGATTCGTCGTGTTCCGGTATGCATTTCGGAGAAGCCAGTCTAAGTGGGAGAATTGTTGAGGATAGTTGTATGACAACGGTCGAACCGAATCTAGCGTACGTTTATGTGCATGGCCGGGTCATTTCATGTGGAGGCTAGTGGGATCCGAAACACGGTGCACCACTGGCCGACCGCGGGTTGTAGGGGCCCAAGTAGTAAGTTAGCCACTTATGAAAGGCTGCCCCGCCGCCTCGCGAAAAATCCCGAAATGCTCCGTCGTGCCGTTTAGCGACCGGATGGGAGGACCTGACGGCCATCAAGGGGGGGTTCGGGCGTCCCCGCAGTCTTTGCGTGAATAACCCATCAGCCATGCATTTCCTTGTGCGCTGTGTGGTTAGACGTACTATATCTCGTCCTCGACATATTTTTCCAAACGTTCACTCTACTTAAATATGAAAAAGTCCAAAAGAAAGAAAAACGTTAAACAGCGGTTGCACTTCCTCCCTTTAAAAGTGCACTTCACGAATTTTCGAGGGTTGCACTGTAACCTCAATGCAGTCCATTTTCATCTCGAGACTGTTAAGCTGCACCTACTCTTTCTCACGGAAACGCAGATACGATGTCCTTCAGACGAAGCTTACCTAGACTACCCAGGGTACTCCTTAGAGCACAACTTTATACAACGTGGTGGTGTCTGCTTATATGCTCGAGATGATATGTGCTATCGGCGCCTCCGTAATATTGAGGACTCCCATTTTTCAACATCATGTGTACTTGTGGACTCTGGCACATATAAGACTATTTACATTGGTGTCTACCGCTCGCACAGTGGAGATCAGGAGACTTCTAGGCTATTCGATCATCTAAACGAGGCAGCAGAGATGGCTTTACAACTTTACTCTTCGGCGCATCTGGTTTTCTTAGGTGACTTTAACGCTCATCACCAAGATTGATTATTTCCATACGTTAAAACCGACTTTGCTGGGAGAGAAGCACACAAGTTCTCTCTTTCATTAGACCTCTCATAGCTGGTAAATCAGGCAACGCGAATACCCGACGTTAATACTCACACTGCTAACTGCCTAGACCTTCTGTTGACAACAGATCCAGATAGATTTTCCATCACAGTCTCAGCGCCGTTAGGGAGTTCCGACCATTATCTGATTAAAGCTACATCATCATACTCTCCTCCAGACGTTAGCCCCAGAGGCATGAGAAGGATGTGGCGATATAAATCAGCAGACTGGAATGAGATCCATCACTTTCTAGCTTCTTACCCTTGGCAAAAGACCTGCTTCCTGTCTACAGATCTGTCGAGTTGTGCAAGTAACATTACCGATGTGGTGAGTCGGGCTATGGAATACTTTATTCCATATACCGATGTACCACTTGGAGGTAAAGCTCGCCCATGGTACAATGCTAAATGCTCCCAAGCTGAACGAAACAAGGAATTCAGTTATCAAGCCTGGGCAGAAGCACGCTCCAGTCAATCTCCAGATCTAAAAGACAAAAAGAAAGCATACAACAAAGCAACCAAATATTATAACAAAGTCTTGCGCAAAGCTCGCTTTGATCATATAGGCCGTATTGAAGCTAAATTGGCCTCCTATCCATCTGGTAGCAAAGCTTTCTGGTCTCTTGCCAAGACAGTCGAAGCAAACTTTCTCAAGTCCTCGCTTCCACCCATGATGAAGTTAGATGGTTCATTAGCTCATTCAGCGGCAGAAAAGGCATACCTGTTTGCGAATAATTCGCGTCTAGATCCTCACGATAAGACTACACCATTAATACCCTCGTATGATACCACAATGCAAGATGTTATGATACGCACCAAGGACGTTCGTAATGTGCTTCGCAATCTAGACATGAATAAAGCTAATGGCCCTGATGGTATTCTCTCTAGGGTACTTAAAAGCTGTGCACCTGAGCTGGTTCCTATTCTGACACGCCTATTTCGTCTCTCACTGGAATCCGGTATTGTCCCTAAATCTTGGAAATCAGCAAACATTCAACCAGTACCAAAAAAGGGGAATCGCACCGACCCTTGCAACTATCGGCCAATTGCTATAACCTCGCTTTTTTGTAAAGTAATGGAGAGAATAATAAATAAGCAGCTTCTGGCATACCTAGAGCATAATGATATTCTCAGTGATCGCCAATACGGATTTCGAAAAAATCGATCTACTGGTGACCTCCTAGTGTGTGCCACCCATTACTGGGTCGAGGCTATCGAAAAACATGGAGAGGCGGTTGCTGTTTCCCTCGATGTCTCGCTGTCACCTATGGGATGAATGACCAAAATATCATCTGGTCTTCCCGTCATCATATAACTTGGGAGTGTTCAAGAGTAGAGTGAACAGGCATTTAGCAGGTAAGCGCGATCCATCGTTGGCTTCATCGTCACTTACCATCAGGTGAGATTGTGGCCAAGCGCATGCCTGTAAAATAATAATAAAAAAAGCCTAGTCAGATCGAAAAAAAAGATGATGAAAAATTGTATACTTTTATGAATTGAATTATCTAAACATACAAATGAATCACTGAATGTGTTGTTAAGCGCAAATCTGGAGAACAGCTGAACCGATTTCGCTAATTCTTTTTTGATGTGTTTGTTATTGTCAGGAGAATTTCATTATGCAAAAAAGCGCATATTTTAATATATTTAAGGCAGAAAGAGTTCAAGGACACTGGTAGTTCTATATAGATAGATGCGTCACAAGCCGATCGCGCCTCTCTATCGTTTGTTTCGTGCTCTAGCTTACATGCTTGGCTCAAGCGGAACGTGACAATGAGTTATGCTTTTTCATACGTGCAGCCGGCGTTCATCAATTTATATGGTGTTTTCGCATCAAAAAAATAAGGCCTGTAAATTATATTCTATGTAAGAAACAAACTTGTAAGAGGATTACAAAAGATAAAAGTTGGATAGTGGTGTTCAATAATTAGCGAATTCGGACGCCATGTCGATTGAAGTATTTTCAAATGCTTGAGATTTTGGTAAAAAAACAAGTATTTTAAAAAATTACTTGTAGATTTATTTACTTTTACTTTTTAGATGGTAAATTAACCAGAATTTTCTTAATTTGGTCATTTTTTATTATATTTAAATAATACATAGAAACAAATGCAGCACAGAAATTTTCATGTTTTATTTCTTGTTCTATTTTCGAAATATATTTGTTATTATTACTATCACAAGGTATAATATAGAAAGTTGACAAAGCACCTATAAAATGTCAAGGAATATTTCTAAGCAATAATGGAGGCCGAGGCATCCCCGTAGGTCATTTTCGTCCAATATGACGCCGTCCTGAGGATTTCAATATGCAGCGTATTTCAAATATCTTTACGGGACCGCATTCCATACTGATCGTGTCTACAATAATTAAATACGAATAAAACACAAAAAAAAAAAAACAATTCTTTATTGCTTCTTAATGAATTGTAACTTCATAACGTAATGAAATAAATGATGTACCTTGACTGACTACTGCCAATATATCATATCTGAATATCTAATAGAAACTTTACCAAAATTTAAATACTTGTTACTTATAAATAAAGAATCTCTTTGGCCTAACTTATTAGCTTAATGGAGACAAGGTTCATAACTTGGTAACCTTTTTAAATTAAGTTAGCGGTGGCGAATGGCTATTAAATGAAGTCACGCTCCCTGTATCCTTGTAGCTACTTAAATAATTACGTGTTTTTGTTACGATTTCTAAAAGAATATCTCTCTGGACTCCTCTATATAGGAATATATATTTACTATTGTAGTAATTTTATATATAGATACATATCCGTATCTAATAATCTTCAAACCGAAGCAATAATAATAACGCGTAATAATAATAACAATTGCCCATAATATCGCTGAGAGTATACTACAAAACAAAGTTAATATATGATTATAGGAATATAAAATTGTCTTTTATTTTTAGCCTTGTTTTTTTTATATCACGACGGTAGCGAACAATCATGCGGGCCGCCCGATGTAAAGTCACCGTAGCCTATGGACGCTTGTAACATCAGAAGTATTACATGTGCGTTGTCGACCTTTAAATAACCTATTTATTTTACTCTTGAAGTACTACATATGTAGTCCCCAGGAAAAACTACAGCAGGAAGCTTATTCCATAATCAGATTGTTTATGGTAGGAAATCCCTCTGAAACCGGACAGTCCGAGAACATATCGGTTCCAAAGTGTGGGGATGAATTCCCAGCCGATGACGATCGGTGCGATGGTGGAAAGCAGCTATAGGCTGCTTAAACAATTCCTTGAAACACAACCTATACAAACGGTACAACCACACATAAAGAGACGACGTCTCTCCTTAGACTTAATGGTTGGATATCGTTTGTGAGCTTGAGATCGCCAACAATTCTCATAGTCAGTCTTTGCACCGAGTCAAATAGTCCAAGCTGGTATCCAGGTGCCCAGAGAACAGTATTTGCTCAGAAAGTACCGTTTTGCCTTATTAAGAAGAGATGTCTCAATGACATCAGTTTATATTAAAAATGTGCGAAATCTTATTTCAAAACTTAACAAGATACGAAGGACGCGACGTTTGAGAGGAGCAAAAGTTTTTCACTGAAATTATAAGACTCTGTCGAATTCACTAAAAATCTTTCGAACTTCGAGCTTATCATCAAATTACAGCGTTCGGCCCCTTAATGATATTAAGACGAATTACATCTGTCTTTTACAAGACGGAACAGAATTCAAAGTTTAACAAGTCCAAGCCTAATTCTATACATATAAATAAAATTGAAGTGTCTACTCTTTGTTCAGAATAATATACGAAACAGCTATACCATTTTTTTTTTTCGAACTGACTACGCTTTTGGCCTAGCAAGGCCTTCACAGCTTCATCAGACTACTAAGGCGAGCGCTTAAGGCACTCAGCCGATTTTATTCAGGTAACATGCTTAAGGGTGCACGCCACACCTCGGCTTAGGCTGTTACCGAGGAAAACAGTTATACCAATTTTAACAAGATTACTAGCGATAAATAGAGAGGTAGATAAAGGAGTGTTGTTTACATTTTTATTATTCTAAACTATATTATATTATGCTTTTCCAAAAGGGTTATAGAAATAATAATAAAATTATAATTTGAACGATAAAACAGTTTACAATGAGACCGCAAAATACGCTTAATATCAACAAAGACATTTTTAAAAGAAGGGAGTCGTCGAAATCAGGTTTTTGGTAAATAGTTTAAATTAACAACTGCTGATGTTCATTTTTGGTGTGAAACATCTATAGGCGGAAGGTAAGCCTGATTATTGGCATGGCGACGAAAAACACGAACGTTGTACTATTAACCAGATATTCAAAAACATTTGCAACATTACCTCTATAAATAATAAGATTCAAACTGTTTTGTCGGCCACTCGTTCTATTAGTATTACGCGGCACGCGCCGATGACCTAGCGCCCTTTGATAAACTCCGACAAACACACCGCGCCTGCATCTATTTGATTTTTTGTATTTAAAAAATGAATATTTATGTAATAAAATAAATAGTCATTATTTACAAATTTGTAATGCTTAGCTGATTTCTGTCGTAATCTGTTCTTTTATGCATATAACTTATACAAAACAATTTCGATGTTTCACATCTGCCAGGCGTCCCGTGACGGCTCATTTTTTTATATTCATAAGCGTGTTAAAACGACGACATACTTGTGTCACCTATACAAATTATAGGTATATAGGTAAAGGTATATTATATCTGTTGTGTGAAATAGAAAAATAATACATTGGCCGCGGCGAGATTTAAATAAAAGAAATAATTACAAACATGATCGCTAATAGCAGATCGAAATAATAAGATAAATTCATATTAAAGAAATAAAGAAAATGTGAGTATCTAGTAGAAAATATACCGGGGTAGCTCGTTGATGAGCAAGATTAATGAAGCAAAAAGACTTTGATCGATCGTGGTTTTACCTAATAAATGTCTCTGGACTCACAAGGGAACAACAAATCCTGGTGGTAAATCAGAATTTCTTGTAATAGACTTATTACTTTGTACGTATAATCTGTCAATTGTAAACGAAAATTCGACCTTTCCTCTTAGCTTTATATCTTTATTAAGGGTTATTTTCAAACTATGTCATCTTGTCTTTTAAATCTTGTCTTGTAAATAACTATGACTGAGATAATGTCCATGTTAAGCCGATTCTGAAGTAGATTTGCAAGTGATGATTGTGAGAGATCGCCATAAGTATATTAGATAAAACCCTTTTATCGAGTTATAACTTCGTCACGATATTTTTGTTCTCCGAAGCTTCACTCAGGTCGATTGGTCTGGTGTTTGAAGACGCAATCACTAGAATATTATTACTTGTATATATATATACAAGAATATATATAGAATATTTTCACAAAATACCAATGCTCAAGACACACTAAAGCACTAACAAAAAGAGTTATTACCAGTAGGTAATTTACTTTAATACATTATTTAATTTAATTTTTTAATGATTTTTTACTCTTTTGCAGTCTTAAATTGAAATTTGAGAACATAAGCTCAAAAGTAAGACACATTATTGTTAGATGTATCTTTTTTCCGGGTTCAGAATATAGGTGTATAAGTCAACATAAAAAAAAATCAATTTTTCTCGAACTGACTACGCTATTGATGTAGGAAGGTCGTAACAGCTTCACGAGACTACTAGAAAAACTACAAGTGCGCAAAACTTCATTTGGCAATATTGTAATAAAATGATA
This sequence comes from Antheraea mylitta, assembly GCA_014332785.1. Classification (NCBI taxonomy): domain Eukaryota; kingdom Metazoa; phylum Arthropoda; class Insecta; order Lepidoptera; family Saturniidae; genus Antheraea; species Antheraea mylitta. The sequence continues at coordinate 7,220,414 of JACEII010000010.1, forward strand.
CACCGTAACAAACACAACATGAGTAAACGAATCAATATATTATAACAATTAATTGAAGAATGGTATTACTGTAATATTTAAAACCGACGAAAGAAGTTTTTATGAAAAAAGTTTACATGTTTTAAAGGGCCACAAGTCGTATCTAGAACTTGTATTTTTTTAGTTGTGATTTTTCGAACTCCTTTAGCGACTATAGTTATTATTACTAAATTTTATAATTACTTATCGCTCCTTACAAAAAAGTATAAAGATATGTAGATTAGATAACATTGTTAAAAGGCAATAAAGTGAAATAATCCTCAAAATTAGTTTAACCATTTTGGACCATTGAATCGGAACAACAACATACACTTCAATTTTATTAATATGTATGTATTTCAAATGATTGAAGCCACCCATGAAAATTTAAATAAAACATCTAAGGTAATTATTTACTTTTATCCATTTTATGTGAATACAAAATGTAATTTATATTAAGTCTTTTCAAATCCATAAAATACAAAACATCCGTTACAGGTTATATATAGCCGAGTTAAATTTTCGCGCCCAAAGTCGTGTTTTCGTAATGTGTTTTTAATGTTCTCATATTGCTATAAATCACAGTGGCTACCCTGGTCCAGATAGCTTTAATGGTTTATTAAATTAGTTTATTAAGGTTTTAACTCATAATGTAGTGTCGCTTAATAGAATCGCCACGAGGGGCCGTTCATTGGACGCTATGATTTACGCATGAAATTCGTTATTAACTGATATTATGTTCATAATTACTACTATAATTCTGTGTTATTAGAAATATATTAACACAGTACTTTATTGCGAATATTTAGATATATCTTTAATATTAAATAGTTTACTATGTTTTTATTTAATATGATCTACGAAATAAAATAAATATCTATTTGGTGAAATCTATTTATAACCTAAAAGATACTTTCTTTACAGATCCGTAAAAGCCCACTCCAAAGTGGTAGGGAGAGAAATTTAAAATTTGGGGAGAATATTGTCTTTATATTGTAGGCATCATTTGAATAGGATTCTCTAGAAATCAGACCTAATTAACACGTTGAATGGAATGATAATTATTTTTCGAGGTAGATTTATTTGGAACTTGGTTTAATACATTTCGGTACACATAATAAAACACGTATCTTAATATTTCTCGAAACCCAATATGTAAGGATGCGAAGAAAGGTAATAAAGTTTATATGGGAATATATATATTTCATATAAATTCAGCTACAATTAGATATCATATTATACGCGAGCAAAAATATATTTTTAAATATATATTTATAACTTTTCCAAAAGAAATGATAAACTATTCTGAGATATTCTTAACTATAAGAATGAATCATAATATATCTATTCCAGTCTAGTAGTTTGGAAAATTAAAGTGAACGAAAAGAGTCTTTTCAATTTTATATTTTACTAAGCGATACCCGCTACTTCGTCTGCGTTTTATTATATTTATGTAAGAATGTTAGGTAAAACGGAACACATGATATGAATGGAGGTTGTAGTACTACTTTATGAGATGGCGAATGTACTGTATTGATGATAAGACGAGGAGCGTCTAAAAATTAATAAAAAAGTGCTATAGAATTGTTTGTGTATATATAAATATGCAGAATAGATTCAAACTCGTTTGTAATTAATGTCTTCACGTTACAAAACTCGGAAGCAAACAGGATATATGAAACACTGCGACCCCTCACCATAACCGACGCCTTGTAGCCAATACACATTTAAATAAAATACTTTATGCTTGTTCCCAACAACCTGCTAGCGGTAAATGTTAATGAAAAACTAACAACTTTCAATATATGGATAATAAATATTTATTAATTATACGTTTTAAGGTTGAGATTTTATAGTTACAATTATAAGAAATAATTATAAATAATGAATATGCTCTTCCTCCACGAACCGCCATGTTTATAAATAATGTGTTTAAAATAAACTGCAAACACACTTATCAGCGTTTTATCGGATCCTATATATATAGAAGATATGAGATATACTACGAAATACCCAGTTTTTAAATGACACAGAAATTCATATGCTTACCAATTTTTCTCTAGTACTTAAGTCGCGTCGTCTGGAACTACATTATGTTTTAATGGAATAAACTGATTTTAATGAAAAAAGGACTAAATATTACTTGGAATATAATTTAGTATTTACTTGGACAGGTTTTTTCATAAATTTTAGGAATATTGCATGCACGAACAAATAGATAGACAGACATTTCTAAAAATAATTGAAATATGTCTCATTACATATTCTTAGTTACGTGCAATAATTTTCTACAAAAAAATCTGAAAGGTACAGACACTTTTAATTAATATCAAATATATTCTTATTATATGTTTCACTGCAAAGGTTTATTTCGAAGCCATAACCTTAAAATTATTAATGAAGAAATTGATTAATACACCTTTCCATAAGTAGTTTTATGTCGACTATCATTATCATTATTAAATGTCGGAAACGCGTGCATACGACCATTTATCAAGCATCTTAACTGGCATGAATAGAGTAGAAATATGAATTATATTTATATTTGATATAAATAATAATCTTCATATTTGAAATATATTTGCGAATGTGACTTCGTTTGGTTATTTGTTTTTTACAATTTCACGTCTTAACTACTCAATCAGTCGTTACGAAATTTTAGAAAGGTACACGTCGTCAGGGGTACAAGTAAACATATAAAGTACCCTTTATCCAGAAAAAGTATTATTCCCTAGCCAAGATCACACCTAGATTTACAAAAGCGAAGCTGAGAGCAAAAAGTAGTTAAATTATTTAATTTAAATTTCTTTTAAATTGTACAAATATAGCATTGAAAATTTTAGAACAGTTTAATTACTAATCGAGGCGTTAACAATTTCAAACTTCGTAATTTGTTTCAAACGTCTTTGTAAAAGGATTCCTTGACTCCACTTCCGCGAGGAACTTGCGTTTAAAAATCATTCCCATTAATTTAATATAATCCTTCGTAGCTTTGTGCATTTTTTTAAAATTATATATATGCTTCCGGTAGCAATACGATCTGCGAAATAATAATTGGTGATGCCAAGTTCTTAAACTAAAAAACCAAATAAGGTAACCACCATAACTCGAAACGAATACTTCGCGCCATACGATCCGCCCGCACTACTATCCTCTTCTTGGCTAGCGTAAAGTCCTACTTACCTACGCTTTTTGTGGTCAGTCTTTCAAATCGTAGTATAATATTAAGTAGCCTTATAACCTTGCGAAATAAATAGAGTGTAAAAAAATCAGAATTGAGATTTTGTTCCGAAGATTATTGTCAATGATGAAGATCTAATCCTGTAGTCATTATCATCACCTTCATCACAGGCAGGGTTTGCAGAAGATATATCTATTTATTACGATCATGACCGGCATTTTCTAATTCTTTCCAGCTAAAACCAAATAAACAAGCCTCTGTAGCGTGCTGGCCATTAATAATTATCTATGGCCCTTTTTCAAAATACAACGACATATTCGTTGTCCCTAAAAAGATACAAAATTTTCCTCGACAAAAGTGGACATTAAAAGTTTCGGTTGCAAAGTCAGTGTTTGATTTTATAATAATAACACATTGAACACGCCTCAAAACCTCTTAACCAATCGAGTACGTAAGTACGTAATACGAGAGAGTATGTAGATTGATATAGGTCTACTTGATATAGTCTTCATAGAACATGTCCAATTCCTCATCAAGTTCTTGCTCATTAGGCTTTGATAAATCGATTTACTTTAGCGCGTTCAAACAAACACAAAACGATTTGTTCAGCTTTATAATTTTAGAAAGGAGTTTTTGGCAGAATGTTAACTTGTCGTGTAGTGAATTTTATCTATTCATAATCTTGTGTTATTTTACTCTGTTTCGTAATATTAATACAAGGGTGGCATCAGTGTGGCCTTCTTGTTAGAACATTGATTTTATCACAAAACACTTGTAATATTATTTCCTACTCGACAATGACAATACTAATCTGGACGATTAGTAGGCAGAAAAAAAATAGGGTATTACCTCACTTATGTTTGTGTAATTTATTATGGTATTCAAAATACCGCCTGAATGTTATGCGTTTTAACTGTATTCTCCAAAACGAGTTAACCAGTCGAATTGTTTTCAAAATATGGATGTAAAGTCGAATAGATTTCAGCCGCAGTTTTCGAGTAGCTCGTCGTGAGATACAACTTCTAAATTGAATCACGTATAAGGTTTAAAAGTTAAGCGGTTACGTTTCACGTTGGAAACCACTTTTTATGTAACATAGCTACGTGATTTCTCTGAAAAGGCACTTTTGGTCCGATATCTTTTTCTTTCGTGATTAATACTTTTACTTGTTCGTTTAAATGGTTTTTCCAGTGTTTTGTTGTGAAACGGGAAAAAAGGTTACGGAAAGGATTACAAGCAATTTAAAGTTTTAAAATACTGCAGCCCATATTTATGAATTTGACTTTCTTGATTACACCAGTATCGTTTATTTAATACAGTTTAAGAATAAATATATCTCCATTAAAAAAATATTAAGAGCGAAGTAATATAGGGTACTGGGTACTAGAACATTAATAATTTTGTCTGAGTGAAGCGCAACCATCCTATACCAGATGTAATACTCGTTCTAATGGTAGATTTAGGTGTGTCACGTTTCGCGGTAAGTCGTTGGATATTCAACAACCAAACGTGTTAGTAGATATCAGCATCCAACTAAATCGCAGCAACCATACAATGATTATAAATCCGACAGTCTCATAAACCAGACAGTCAGTGTATATTCCGCATATTCCGCATATTCCGTGTATTTTCAATGTATATTTTTAAATTACTATCCTGCAATTACAAGACTGTTGTCTATGTCAGCTATTTCTAAACTTTGTTACATAATTTTTGTAGTTTAATTCATGTTACTTAAAACAAATTAACGTATTCTGTGACAGTAAAAATACCAACAGTTTTATCAGTATTGGTTGTAATGTCAGTTAATTACAATAGTATTAAAAATGCAATAATAGTAGTAAAGTAGTCAAAATCAAATTGACCAAAAGCATTTTAACGTATTGTGTGGCAATATAAACACCAAGAGTGTTGTCAGTATTGGTTGTAATGTCACTTAATTACAATAGTGTTAAAAATGCATTATTAGTAGTAAAGTAGTAAAAATCAAATTAACTAAAACCATTTAACGTATTGTGTGACAATGAAAACACCAACAGTTCTATCAGTATTGCTTGTAATGTCAATTAATTACAATAGTATTAAAAATGAAATAATAGTAGTAGTCAAAATCAAATTAATCAAAACTATTTTAACGTATTGTGTGACAATAAAAACACCAAGAGTATTATCAGTATTGTTTCTAATGTCACTTAATTACAATAGTATTAAAAGTGCATTAGTAGTAAAATTGTAATAGTGTTGATGTCTCACAAACCATAAGTTTTATTCTAGGAATAATTCGTATCACCAATACATTTAATTCATTATTGAAAACGTGATAATTAGTTTCGCTGTTCTAAACAAATATCCAATATCAGTTGCCTTGGCGATAATTATACTTCAGGTTAATCAATACATTACAAGTATTTACGTATGAAGGATATAGAATAAATTGTAGTAATTGTAATCAATACATATTGCTGCCTTTAATTAAATTACTCAGTCTTATTACTATTATTCCTTCTTTAATTATATCTCATACTCTGTAAGTTATATAGCTCGTAATGAAACAGTGTGTAGATTAATATATCAAAGTAATAGTATCTAAATCAAATAATGTAATCTGTAGTTGTTTATTGATATTGACGCCATATTTGTATCACCCAATAACAACTCGATCGTTGCTCTGCCTATGTTTAATTGTTTTGTAGGTCCGTGACTCACACGGCCTGTAATCTGGAATGAAAGAATTTCATTTTAGAATAACAGTTTCAGGAAAACGTCCTTCTGGCAGATATTTCCCTTTTGTAACTGATATATATACGTTCAGATCATTCAACAATCGCGCCATTTTGAATGCTCGGGTTAAATTATTGCATCTTGTCTCGGTTGCCCAAGATAAAAACCTATGTCCCTAAAGAGATATTATTGCATATTCCAACTTTTTACTCACCATAATATATTATAAGAAGAACTTAATGGAAATTAATATTAGTACAAATAGTAATTACAAATATTTTCGGAAAATGTCAAAGATATATACAAACATTATTTATAAACATGCTGATTCATGGATCAAGAGCATATTTATTATTTATAATTATTTCTTATAATAGTAGTTGTAAAATCATAAAGTTGAAACGTATAATTGATTAATCTTTATTTATCAATTATCCCTAGGTTGGAATATACACCATGTACAAATCTCGTTATTATTCGAATATTATAAATTGGAGGGAAATGGACCGTAAATGGTCGGTAGTGTAGTCAAATCACTTGTTTGTTCACCTCCAATAATGTGGTTTTAATATAAGGAGAGATGTGGACTGTACTGTTAGCAGTCTCCAAGGGCAAGTATGTAAGGGACAAACGCTCAATCGCGAGATTCAAAGGTTGAAAGGAGACAATCAATTGAGCTGGGAAAAAGAAAACACACACTTGACAAATGTGCATCCAATCACTGGTATCAATGTTGCTACGTTGGAGGAACTCTTATTTCACAGCTCTTATTTAGCGGCGTACAATTTACACTGGCGGCGTACCCGATCAAACGATAATCATGGTAGCGCGGACGCAAAGCCCTCAAGCGATATGGTAAGGAAAAAAGGATACTTAGGAGTGACAAAGAACAGTAGTTGCCCTCACAGATTGCAAAAAAACTAACGACCTATAAAATAACTACCATGAATAAATAATCTTGGTTCAATTCACAAACACGTATATCTGATATTGTAGCGGTCACAATTCATTTAGCCCCCCGATAATTTATTTCGATATGATGAAATTTATCCAATGGAAAACAATTGTCGACCACTGCTGATCGTTATGAACTTACGGGTGATTGTTTACGAGGCTCATGTTTCATTTCAAATGCGCAATATATTAGTCCCACAGTACGTAGTACTTATATTTTTTCTATTTTTTTTATTTCAGTATTGCTTCGCTGACTATGTTTTTTTTATAATTTGTAATAATCTCTCTTGCTAGCATTACTATTCACCGCAATATATTAGTTAACCTTTATTCCCACTTAGACAGAATACTCTTTCTCCTTGTAAACATATTGAACGTCATCACATTCATAATATTCTTTTCCCTTAATTCCACTCATGTTTAAGTCATTCTTATTTTTTCTACAATCAGAATCACATCACTAATCCATTTTATTGAAACTACTTATCTTACCATAACAAGTTGCGCCACATATTTTATTCTATATGTCTAAATCATAAGAATATAATTCAAAACGAATACTGATGACTATTGTTTCGTATACACGTATTTATTTGCTCGTAATCTCTTGTATTGGAATACTTACACAAAGTTCAAAGAGATCGTATTTTAGTCACTTAGACAGTATATAGTACTATTATTATGCCTTCTATATCGTAAGGAGTAATTACTGCTACATAAAATTTATCAATCCACCAGAACCAACACTGCATAAAAATAACGCCACATTTATATATTTTACGGATACGGCTTGATAAAGCTCTCTCATTGGAAAATCATGTGCGACCACAGACAATCGTTCCGTAAATACGTTTTAACCACTATATTGTATAAATCACGAGCCATAAATCGAATCTGTAAAGATATCACACACTAGCTGTTAACCACGGTTTGGTTCGCGTAATGATTTTAACATTTCACATTAAACTGACAATTTCCATTGCACTTTTAACGTCATATGCATATTGCACCTCTTATAAATGTATTACATCAGGGTTCTTGTTGGGTGCCACTTTCATATTTGGCTGAATGAGCAAATATGAGTCGTACAGCCGCGATCCCCACTGTAGGTAATAAGTCCGTAAGAACTCGTTAAAAGCGTGAAGTTAGTTGATACGCATTTTTAAGCGAACATCTCCATCTAAGTATCATTTCTTCTCACTACCATCCTCATGTTGATAATATGTAACCAAGAACAAGTCAGTGTATTTTGGTAACTACACTTGAGTCTAGTCTCCCTCTAGGTTATCATCTTAGACCAAATCAATATCACGTAAGATTGTGATGAAACGCAAAGTACTATTAAGTGTAAAATCCTACACAGACGGCCCACTAATCACCTAACATGCATTATTTCCTCAAGAAGATTTTTTCTAGGTAGACGAAAGGACTTCCATACAGTTCATACGGTACTATAAAAAAATTGCGTACGTCTCAATAATACATGCAATTGCAAAAAAAACTATATATTTAACTTTATAGTATTAAAATACAGTGAGTTGAGTGTTAGTTTTTTATTTGATACTACGAATTTTAAATGAATGTAGAGTTTGTTTTCATGTAGACATAGCAACGCACAAGCGACACGGTTCGGGAGCGGTCATGCGTTGCTGTTGGCTAAAATTTATGTTTATTACTCGAAAAAGTTACCTCGCATCCTTTGTTTTCGATATATTTATCGCTTTTCCCTAATATTTATTATATAGAGTTAATAATTCATCACAAATAATATTATTTTCTTTGCTGATATAACAAATTCCAGAGTGAGGGAAATTAAAAAAAGAATATTATATTTAGGTGAAAAGGTGTATAATTACTAGTATAAGTACTCAAACTCAAATAAGGCTTAAGTACTCAACAGATCATCATATAATTATGCATATAAATACAATAACATAATATATCAAAAGTCCTTAGGGACGTACGAGCGAAGTCGCTAACAAAAGCGGGTATATAAGTAAAACTGGAGACTTTTTATTGTATAAATTTAACCATTTGCTTGCAATCTAAGCTTACAGTAAATAGTGTCATTACCGAAAAAGATAATTTACAAAATCTAGAAAGGAACTCGCTCTCAAATTTTGCTGTCGAAACACACCTGTAGATACTTAGCGAGAAACTTTCAATTTCAAGTTGGGAGCTATTCAGTAGGCTTTAGATGACACCTTACCACTGTGTCATGGTTTCAATACGATTTTTTTTTCTTCACTGAAACCTCTGTCCTATAACAGGATTCGAACTTATATACGCCGAAAACGCTACAAATAACTTTTTAATTTCTTGGTACATCTCTGCTATACAGAGAAAGTCTATACTTTAGATACAGTTTTATTGGATTTATTGCAACGACTCGTGTAGATGGTTACTATGAATAATAATAAAATATAATATGGTATTTATTTAACTATCTCATTTACCTCAACGGTGCCGAGATTAAGCGTTCTTATTACCTTTAAAAAACAAATCCAATATAACATTTGCTCGAATATCTGTACTAACATTATCATAATCCGCCGTAACGTTACATATGCTATACGTGGTAGGTATATAAAGAGGTGCGTGTAAATGCTAATATATCCTTTCGCCACCAGATGGTGCAAAACAGAATTGTATTTCCACCGAATCGGCATACCTACATACATATTACTTCGTTAACACCCATGATATATATTTACATAACTTTTCAATTCTATTTTTTGGAACAAGGACGGTTATAAATTTAATGATCAGGACTTTATAACCTATGTGTAAATACTGTAAATGTTCGAACGTTGATGAAACTTATAGTAGACATTACTGTGATGGTTCAATGGTAGCGTGCTCGGATATATTTTCTATAAGCATAGGTCCATAATCTTGTAATTGCTTGTGGCTTTTAGTTAAAAATGCTAATAACTTTCTTAAAATCGAATGCTTTTCATAAGCTTTTCTGATTCGCCACCACCCTTGAGTTGGAAACCTTTGCTCAATCCCATATAGCGAAAGTTCTAACGATTTCACATGAGAGCCAGTCCTTCCTCAAGTTTAGGGTGTCTACCAACTTAGAACATATTGTGAAGTATTGTGTCCTACTAATTAAGAATATAAAATTGTAATTCAGTGACGCTCGCGCAGCGACTCATATCAGTCGCTCGTGCTAATAAACGTATATACACTATATATCTGTGTTTTCTTTGACAAACACCTTAGTCACTAAACACAGGCCAGAAGAAGTACAGTTGATACAAGAAGATAGTTGACACACAGAATATATACTGAAAGCCACCTGCCAAGACATTTAATAACATAGGTGGAAATACATGCGCCAACATTCCTAACAATATTATAATTTAATATAAGTGGCATTGTGGTCAATTGCTAAAACCTACAAAATTGAAAGGAAATCTTTGAATTTAATGTAAATGTAAAATTGATATAAAATCAAACGATTTTTCAAATTTTCATCACTAGTAGAATTTGGCACAGGGTAAGTTATACAAAGAAATACTAGTTAACGTTGATATATGGAATAACAATTTTATTGAACTGAAGAAAGCAGTAAAAGCATTACTTAAAATGTTCTATTGTAAGACAATAAGGTCGTGACAGGTTAGATTAGGTTGGAATCGTGACAAAAAAATAGCTAGAGCCAAACAATAGCGGTCGCCTAGAGACTAATTGTAAAAAATAGAAAAACCCAAATAGTTTCCCAAATACACATTGTTAACTTAAATAAATAAAGCTTATACGCTAAAGCCAGCTTTTACAAAGCGAATCTCTCATTCATTTTTCACAAATGATATATAACAAACTAAAAGAATAAAGTCGTAACAAATTGTGCAATCTAACTGAAAAATTTTCTACGTATAATTTAATTTGGAATTGCTCCAGCCATAACGGACAAATATTTTAAGCGACTCGAAAGTTTACATTGAAATAAAAAATTAATATGTTTTTCATGATTTTTTTAAATACTTTACAGTTTTAGCATTTGACCACAATTTCATCTAACGTTAAATGGCTCATGTGACTAAGATGGTAGAGACATTGTAGGTGGTAGAGCCACGCTGAAACTATTATTGGTTTTAGCATGAATGGGTCGGCTTGCCTGGGGTAGTACCACCCTCTCACAGAAAACCGACGTGAAGTATCAGTGCTGGCATTGTTGCGTTTCGTTCGGTCAGTGAAAGCGCCGGAGGACCAACTACCCTCCCTATTTCCTCTCCTCTTCACCATTCCCCCTTATTCTCCCCAAATACAAATTGGCAACGCACTTGCGACACCCCTGGTGTTGCTAGTGCTCATAGACGGTGGTGATCACTTAACATCAATTGCCCGCCTGTTCGATTGCTTCCTATGATATAAAAAAGGCGTTCAACCTAAAGGGGCTGGCTTTCAAGTACAACTACCGAAACACACCAACAACTGCTTAGTGAATTTCAACTTGAGGATGCTATGTAGCCAACTTAGAAAAAGATCTAACAATATGTTATGGTTTCATCACAATAAAACTTCACCGATAGCTCCAACCCAATTGCTTAGATATGAACCTAGGTCCAACAACGCGGTGTCCGAAGATGATATCAACTAAGCTATTTCTGAAAAGGTACCCTTAAAATTATTACTAGTATAATTTCCAATAGTCTGTTAGCTTGAACGCTCTAATTTCAGGAACTACTACTGTTTCCCTTTGAAAAATTATTTCAGTGGTAGACAACTAATTTATCGAGGAAAGCTATATGCTAATCATCACGCCAAGGCCAATAGTAGCGGATCACCAGTGAAGAAGTTTCAAAATCGGGTTCTTTTCCTTTTGATAGCTTCCGCTGAGTGCGCTGCGTAAACGGTAACTATTCCACGTTGACAAAATCGTGGGCAGAATGTTATAAAATTATTGAAAAACACAATACTTCACATTAATTAAAGTACTACCGAAGACATGTTAAATAAATCACATAGATGTCGAAAAAGCTCTACAAAAAAGATATGTAAAGCAGCATACAGTACTAGCCGATTATACACAATGCAAACATTGAAGCGCAGACAGCGCTAACTCTGTAAGCAACAAGCTTTGAATTACAATCCACAGTATATTGACTAAAGAGAAGTTGCTCGTGTAGTATGAATGCAGTGCAGAAGAGAAAACACGACAGTGTTGAGTTATACGCTGTCTACGCTCCTAGATGTACCAATACAAAACATATCCCCTAAAAAAATCTCGTTGGTTTGTTTCAAACGTTCCGTCCAACTCCAGTCTGCCGAGAATGCGCAAACATTTGTCTATTATGCACTTTTTATCCAGTCCGTATATCAAAAACTATCGTTTGTGACATAAACAAACTATCCAGTTGAATTTTACGTTTAAGTCTGTATTTTTATTTCATTGGATTTATTCACAGTTAAAGTATAGTGTATAAATTCATAGCAAAAACATGTTCACATATCGCCTCCACACACATATCACCTCCACACGTGTACACATACATGCTTACACATGACAGTGGAAGGGTTATGTTATTTCCCTTATTGAAATGAATTAGTTCAGAAAAAAATATCCAACACGAAATACATATATTAATTATTAAGGTATGATTGGTACACAAATATGTTTCAACAACTCATATATATATGAATAGTTTGCTTAGGTCAGCTCAGATAGGTAGCGAATTGCACGTAACGGCAATAGCCCAAGCCGAGGTATGCCGTGCACCCTTGAGCAAGTTGTCAAATAAAATCGGCTGAGTGCCCCAACCGCTCGCCTTAATAGTCCGGTGAAGCCGTTCAGACCTTGCTTGGTCAACAGTTTGAGAAAAAAAAAGCGTAAATATTGGTGAGAAATTGAAGAACTGCCTTGAAAAAAGAAATCATGCTTAGGTGAGTAAATTGAGAATAAATTGAGAAGGAAATCGGGTAAATTTATATTTGACAGGGACATAAAGAGTCCATTTGTAGCAAGTGACGTGTTGAGGGTCGCTTGTTTATGGACGATACTTAACACGGGCGCTAAGCCTCCGAGTCGAGGCGTCTTCATCTCACCCAAAGAGGATGGCTCTACCAGAACACTAGAGTACGTCATTTTTATGTCGGCTAAGTGAATTTGTTATCTGATTATACTTAAGTACAATAAGCGTCTAGTTATATATCTTATTTAAGATAAGCCCGAGTTTATTACAGCTTCTACATGGTAAATCTTTATTGAGAATTTACACTTTGTTCACGGTTTTATGAAACATTGTGAACACAGATCTGAAAAGGTTATGATGTTGGGCATTGCGCCAAATATTTGTCAAAATGATTTTTATTAAAGTATAGAAATCTTTGGAGATGACAGTCCAATTTGTATGACCATATATTTCTGTGTTTTTAGTACAAACTATCTTAAATTTGAACTTCATTCGTTTTAGCTATCACTTTAAAAAAATGAGCCGTCACGGGACGCCTGGCAGATGTCAAACGTAGATATTGTTTTATATAAGTTATATACATACAAGAATAGATTAAGACAGGAATCAACTATGGCATAATGAAAAGATAGATCAATACAAATTTGTTCCATAAAATAATAACTGTTTATTTATTTTATTACACGGATGTTCATTTATATTTATTAAAAAAATTCAACTAGGCGCAAGCGCGTTGTTTTTGACGGCATTTATCAAAGGGTGATATGTTGTCATCGCGTGCTGCGTAACACTAATAGAACGAGCGGGCGACAATACACTTTAAATCTTATGTTTATACAGATAGGGTTGCAAATATTTTTGAGTATTTCGTTAATAGTGCAAAGTTCGTGTTTTGCGTCGCCACGACTCGCCAAGCCAACAATCAGGTTTACCCTCGCCTATAGATGTTACACATCAAAAATCTTACACAGAAAGATATGAATGTATTATAATCAATACTTATATTTTAAATCAAATGCCTAATGAGTTTTAAATCATCATAAAATTTATCAATATATAAAGTCATTTATTTATGCTACCAAAGTTTAGTTATTTGCGAACGATTTTCTTCGGCATAGTAGTAGAAACGCCCATAGCGCATGTCAATAGCAGCTAGAATCTAATTTTCAGGTTGTCCGAGGACCGAGGTAGCTTGAGGGGAACATATTTCGTCGATGCGGAACCGAATGGACGCTGAGCACCGGCCATTACGATATCGGGTTTTCCTTTAAATCCGCTTAGGAAATTGATTTCAAGAGTTTTCTACGGAAACGCAATGTCGCCTGTCAATAGGGCAAGTGGTTTGTGATTAATCGTATTTTGTTTATTCATTTAATTTTGGTAAACAGTACTTAATAAAGTTATAAAGTAATACTAGAAAACATTAATTATACTGTCTATTATCTTTAAGAATATTTTTTATATCATTAGTTTTAATAAAGAAAAAACAATTAAGATAATTATGATATTGGAAAGTACGATAAAAAGCACCGTGGTAATGATTATTTCGTTAGTACACTGTTAGAAATGGTGACAAAAAAATTGGTCTTACCTTAAGGAAAGACTACTAAAGAATTATCGTCACAACTTACCTACTTACCTTTTGCAATAGCAGTCAGTATTTACTACTACATCCAATGATATTATTTGTAATATCATTGACAACATCAGTAAGAGGTTTGACCTACAATCACGATTAAGAATATCCATTTATCAAATTTACAAAGATTTCTAAGTTATCGTGAATAGACTCCAACATAGGATCATAAAATTCCTTAACTTTTGTAATAAATTCTTAATAAAATAGATATGATAAGAGGTAATAAATAGCTTCTGTCAAAACTTGAAACTAAGTGACACTGATTAGTTAAGTATGTGAAAATATTTTATTCTTATACTAGCTGATACGTGCAACTTCGTTCGCACCAAATCGGTTATCGCCGGTTTCAATTGTATTTTTAAACGCAAAAAAAATAAAAGTAAACGTATAACCCGCTTACAGCCTCACTTCCCGTTTCCAACTGTGAATCCAAACTATTAAGGGACTTGCTTAATCATATACTCAGATGGTATATGAGTAATCTTATAAAGTAACCCTAGAACCCGTTCGTAGTATAATCTATCGGGTTCAATTAATGTAAAACTAACCTACATATATTTCCGGTAATGTAAAAAAAATTAGGGGGTATATGGCTCCCGGTTGGAATGAAGTTCTTTTCCCTTTTTTGTTGACTTTTACTAAACGGTGAGTATAGTTTACATTATAAAATTTCTACTTGATATGATGAATTAAGTGATAAAATATATTTATAAAATAAATAATGATACATTAAACACTGAATGATCTGGGATAATCACGTTAATAAAAGTGATTATATCAAAAGGTAATCCTTGAGTTGGTTTGCTATTGAAATGAACATTTTATGTATCTATATATTATATACACACTCTCTCTCTCTCTTTCTCTGTCACATGCACAATACTTAAAAATAAAATTAAATAATCGTCTCTAGCATTTACATTATCATAACTGTCTTCTACTAATGGTAAAACTTTTTCACACTCCGTTGTATTGAAGAAAAATATAATTATGAAAATAATATGAGCACGCCTCAACGCATCAACTATAAGCACCAAGTTTATTTGGATCTTAAGGAACTAAGCATGGACACTGCTGTTTATTGACAGTCATATTATAACGTAACCCTTGTTCCATTTATCAAATACACTACATTGCTCTTTATCTCGTCCAAAAAAATAACAATTTCAACAACTAGTGAATCGAAAACACGGAAAGAGAATATACGTAGAAAACGAATGAAAAAAGCAATATGTCGCCGTCCACACATGTTTGCTAAACTAGTGTTAAAAAACTCTCACGAATATCCTCTTTGACTTTCTGGAAATCAATTTGTAATTTAACATAACGGAACGCACGCTGTGTGGAACTGATGTTGTTTTTTGTCAACGGCAGCATCACTAACATATGACTCTAATATGTAACTCACGTGATTGCTTGTACGTGATCTATTGTGACACGCGTGGCTGTTTACGATTTACTCTATAAGACAAAGGGACTCAGGTTTTTGTAGAATCGATATCTGCTGTTTATGCTGATGTTGTTCCTAATATACATATATTTGTATATTATTTTGTGTTACTATACGTATTAATTTCACTTATAAACTATACGCAGGTCTTTAATTCATTATGTTAGTGGTAATAGGGTTTTTAAGCAGTATGCAATATTTTAACTAAAAGGTAGTTTAGGTACTCTTATTAAATAAAGGTATCGTCTTTGTTTCTCTTCATCAGTCTATTAATTATATCAATACTTTTAAGTCCTTCCTACTGCCTTCTGCCATACTCATATTTTTACATGGAGATTTTACGGCCCAAATTATATCTTATATATGTACGACATATCAAACGGTTTGCATTGACAATTACCAAGACAACAAAGAAGAATTAGTCAAACAGGTGTAGGTAGTTTGAATTGATACCCTTAAGTACATTCGGTATTTGACTTTTGTTTATTTAAATATAATACATCGAAATCATTATTATTATATGCGTAACTTTAACTCACATACTAACATACACATACAACAACCACAATATAACATTCTAATCTATTCATCTCTATCCGCTGTCATTATAATACTCATGTTTCATTCGTGTACCATTCTTTACCATTTCCATCCATACTTCTTCACTATTTCTGTGCCTCAAAATCCATCCACCTTCTTGTTAAATGACAACGTTATCTAAGATGTTAAACACACAACAGGTGCTTGGCAACGGATTTATAAGTTGATAAGTAACCACATGGATTTAGAAAAAACCCTACCACAATGGTATGATTTCATGATTTCATTACGTTTTTCTTCACTCGAGGCTGCAAGAATTAAAACATATATCCATCGACCCTGTCCCCAAATACGATAGCAACTAAGCCATCATCACTTCGTCCCTGAAATCTTGCTATTTCTTACTAAAATCCTTACCAATCCATTCACCCGGAATTTAGCATGTTCCTCACGTCTCCATTAACGTCACTGTCATTTTAGACCAATAAACGGAGAAGCCGTAAATGTATGAAAAATATATAAAATGCATTTATTCCTAAAAGCAAAATTATCACTAAAATGTTACTGTCAATTCAAGGTTCTCTAATCCACGTTACGTGGTTTTCTAACGTATAGTGAAGATAGTTACAGATATATAATATAAAATTGATGAGTACATGATAATTTTGTTCAAAGTTATCGGAGTAGTTAATTAAATCTAACCCCTTCGCTTGTTAGAGAGATTTTAGTTTAATCTCAATTTGAATTAAGTAACAGCTGTTGAGGCAACGGCTTGCTCCAAACATCTTGATGTTGGACTAATGCGTACGATAGAATTAAATTATCTGACTTACGTGCTTGGAATATTTGATAACACGCAACATTATTTTTACATCTTCGAGACGTAAAATAAATATATTTTATCGTTTACTCGCTTTAAACGGTAAGTACATAGTTAGTTATGAACAAGATGTTTATCATTTCAGATCGTGTTTAAGTTATATAAATTCTTATATTTCGCTGATGGGACCTTTGGCGTTTTATTTAAATACATTTTGATATGTCACTATTCATAAATTTGGCATTTTATCTGTAATATTTATATATATGTGCCTTTTTTAGTTTCCAAATAGTTATTCTATAGGACAATCATCACGATTTTTTATCCTTCTTTTTGTTTGTTTATCTAAGTTTAACTAAAAAGTGGCTGGAATAATTTTAATGAAACAGTTTGTAATAATGACATTTAAAAATTATAAAACATAACTTTCAATAGAATTCTGACACTAAAATAATTATACGTTTAATTAATACTAATCGTTGATATCCTTAATCTTATACGCACCCATAAACACAATAATTTAACATCGAAATAAATTAAATCTCTTATTTTCCCAAACTAAATTTAAGTTTTCACAATCGAGACATAAGGAACTTAGGAACTAATAGAAACGCTACGTAAAAATTGCAAATAATGGCAAGTCTTAACAGGGTGCGTTATCACGACGCACCATTTAAAAAGTCAACAGAAACTCGTTGGAAGTACTTTTCTTTCATTGTTTCCTGGCGTGCGGAGTGCCCTCAAGACTCGAGGAAATTGACAATGAAGGTAAAGTTTATCTTCCACCGTCAGCCGTTTGAGGGTTTGCGACGTGACCCGGCTGCTTGATTCCATTACCAGGCCCGTTCGACAATAAAGAATTAAAAGTCGAATTTTTGCAGAGCCATTTTTTCTATCGAAAAATCAATACCATTATACATACTAATATTTATTTGCAATGTTCTAAACGGAATCCTTAGATATTTATTGCATTGTATTTAACATATATCAATGAGTATTCAAATAATCCATCTTGTTTAGTATTAACGAATTCTCTTGTGTTAAATGTCTAAAGCATTTGCTAATTTCATTGCTTTTCAATACAAAATTAATCTGCGTGTGTAACTCAACGCTTTACTTTAAAAATATTATCAAATTTCGCAATACACTGTCGTAGGTAAGTACCCGCTTGAATGTGAATTGCGGTCGCGGGGAATGCTCCATTTGCATAATTATTCTAAAGATTTTGCATACTTTTATGTTTGCTCTTTAGGCTATCGCTGCGTAACGTGACTACGTTACAATGACGCTTTCTGCACACGCATATTTTTTGTTAGCGTAAAGAACAATAACATTTATCAAATACGCTTCCACAATAATATTTTTCGACATGCTTGACGATATAACAATAGCCATTATTGTTAGATCTTCCTTCAACTCTCGGTAACCGCTAAAGTTTGTGTACAGGTATAAATAACATTCATGACTTTTTTTACAAACATAATCGGTAATGGTTTAGACATATACATTATTTCAAAAACAAAAATAAACACTTGTTTAAGACGTGTTTTACTAAACAGTGTCTAAAATTTTAGATCCAATTACACACATATTTATAATCGTTTATTACAAAAGCGTGTCCAAGCGGTCTCTAGCTAAACATCTGGTTTAAGTTTTCTTTATGCAAGCAACTCTAAATATCGTACGTTCATTTGGATCTCATTATTCAATAACGTTCCATTAGATACAGATATTTTGCAAATAATTTCAATGTATCAATAATATTTTCTTCAAATCATTATTCAGAAAATTTACTTATTATAAGTTAAATTGGTTATCATTATTGTGACATTTTAGTTAAAGAAAATAATGTAATTATTAAGATAAGTGGTTTATAAGACTAATATATAACGTCAAAGTGCGTAAGTTGGAATAAAAGTGTAATGTCAATAATTTCATATTAAACACATTGTCAAGTGTCAATAGAGTCATATAGCAGTAGTTATGATTTACTTGTGTATCTCTTTGTATTCCGGTGAAGCTTTTTTTTCTCTAACTGACTACGCTATAGACCTAGCAAGTTGTGAAAAGCTTGCTAGGTCAATAGCGTAGTCAGTTCGAGGAAAAAAAGTGTATCTTTAAAATTGTTTACTTTATTTATTTCTTCCAATTATACCCACGAAATACATAATATTTTACGAAATGTATTTTACCGGTAAATTGAAAAACAATAAATCTATTAGTTAGAACCGTTACACTAATGAGCATCAGTTAACATACCAACGGAAGACGAGTATAAAATGAAAACCAACTATTACAAACATGTACATAATAATGAACTGCGTATCTACCTATAAATTTATAAATAAACCCTATTTATTTCAAAAATAAATTATAATTTATTATTGCAATATTTAATCAGAAACCTACTTTAAAACTAATTCACATTTAAAAAACTAATTCGACAAAAATGCTTTACGTACCTATTGGGAATTGAGAAACACAATAACAACTTGCGTTCCATCCAACATCGCAACTAATTGATTTTGTAAACTTCTGCCATTTAATTGGTAACGGTGGGGTGGTTTTAAGCTGTATATTCATTAAAGTTCCATTTCTACTAATCTGTTATATAAATACTTTACACTATTTTTTGTCAAACAGTTTTAAAATATTACATTAATCCTTAAGCAATCACACGCTAGGTCGTAATCAGGCGATCGCGTGAAGCTGTCATCCAATTTAAATCAAACTTTACAATTAAATAAGTGTACAAAGTTATATTACTAGCTAAATATAACAAAGTGTTTTTAAATAAATAAATAACCTTTTTTAAATAAATATTTAGTTATAAATCCAAATTATTATTTTTTTTTTTTATCGATGCACGACAATGTGACTGCACTATGCCTGATGGCAAGCATAGTACAATCCAAAAACAGTGGCGACCACCGAGAGACAGATTATCCGTCGTCAGTCGCCGCTGTCATGCCGGCCATAATGACGAAAGTCACTGGATATGTACAAGCTGATCCCGAAACGCGACGCGCAAAAGCGAGCCACTATGACGGGCTTTTTCGCCATGTAAATGGTGGTTGCGACCCAGTCGGGCTGTAAAACCCTACCACCCCGCAAATTAATAACGCTTAGGAACTGAAAACCTAAATTTACATATTTGTTATAAATCAATATGTTTCTCTTCTTAAAGTGATCAGGGCAAATAAATTTTAATCGTATTTCTTTAATAATCAGGAGGCCTAACCAAGTTGCTTATCGACAATCATGATTTTATCACGTGATATAGCGATCAGATATGTCATCTCCATACATTATTCCGTTTTCTATTTGCGTTAGTGATTGTCGATAAGCAACTTGGTTAGGCCCCTGATTATGTTTATTTTCATACAGAAAGCGACAACCACATATTTCGCTACAGTTAGCAACAAAAAGTACCCTACTTAGAAAAATAAACCTATGTCAAAGCACAGCGGTTACCGATTTCACGCAGTCCGTCATGTACATTTTTTTTTGGATCTGACTACGCTATTGACTTAGCAAGGTCTTAACAGCTTCACCGGACTACAGATCAAAAGAATAAATACTGATAGTTTAACTTAAGTCTATAAGACCCACTGTAAATAGTTTTAGCACGAATACTCACATTAAATTATCATTCATACAATATATAATTTAAAAGTACACACAAGTACTCATTAATATTTATGTATGAATATATATCGTATTTTTATATCCACTGATATAACACATGTTGTAGATTTAAGCATTATCGATGTTATTACAAAAAAGTTAAATACGTATTAAATACTTGGTTTAAAAAGGTTTCGTAATAAAGTTCGCGTTATCCTTTTTTCGCAAGTTTAACCTAATCTAACCAACGCGAGACAAAAGAGCAAGATGGCGAACAATTAGCGAGCATGGTGCGTTTAAAATGTAACCTTTTTAAAGCAAGTAGGTATGCAATATGTATTTAACTCTTTGTGATATCACCGTATATATTTCAGTGACTACTTTGAATATAATTAACAGTTACATATAACAGTTTTTACGAAAATTTACCAATCTACTTCGTGGTGTCGCTTCTAGGTATTGGGTGGATGCGCGCATCTTAAATACTACTCTCGTTTTTCACAAACACACTAAAGGAAGTAAAACTTTAAAAATTATAAAATACACAAGTAATAAAGCACAAACGCTTCCCATAAGAAATGTACATCTACCTTAATAAAATCATACAAGTCTTTGTGCGCGTTTCTCTCAAAAATTACTGTATAGATTAACAATTTTTTTTTTTTGTTCGTTTTATTTCGTAGATACTTGGTCGTTTTCATTAAAAGATTATCACCACAGCTTCATTTTATATAAAGTTTTACGAAAATACTATTTTTATAAGTATTGTGCTGTGCAAGTAATGTGCTGCAGCAGTAAGGGATGTAGTTCTTTCTCCTCTACATCTACAGGTTTATAGTAGAACAAAGTCCCCTACCGCATCTGTTGTAGTCCGATGAAACTGTTGAGACCTTGTTATGTCAACAGTGTAGTCAGTTTGAGAAAAAAAAAATCTACCACGTCTGTCTGTCTTGTCGCGGTAATTCAAAAACTACTGAACGGACTTTCAAGCGGTTTTCACATTTGGATAAAGTGATACATGAGGAAGGTTTTAGCATGTAATTTGTCAAGATTTTTTTATAATTAGGACGGAACACCGTCTGCCGGGCCCGCTTGTAATATATATCATTAAGATAACTAAAGACGAAAACGTGTTACGTTCAGAATGCATTAACGTAGAAAGCCGGTCACCTGAATATTATTCTAAAAAAGCTTTTTGTAGATAAAGAAAATTGTTAAAACGTAGCTTGACTAAGCATTATTTTTTATTAACTTATTACACTTTAACAACAATGAATAAATCTCTGTGCCCGTTCAATCCAGTTTCATATTTAATAAGCGGCTTTCTGGCATCTATCCAAATTGAATAACAAAGTGGCGATTAGACTACAAATTTATGAAAAGAAAGAAATGTCTTAGAAAAATTGATTTACCTAAAAACAGCTTTCATTGTTCATGCTTCTATAACATACATTTAATACAGTAAAAATAAGTCGGAACTATGCAAAGAGACATTAAATAAATAGCAGCTTTAGGTCAAATAAAACATTCGTATGTTTAAATAAAGTGGTTGATTTGAAAAATGTTTTGTTAATTCTATAGGTATATTTTGTAGGTGGTAGAGCCACGCTGACGCTATTAATGGTTTCAGAATGAATGGGTCGGTTCGTCCGGGGTACTACCACCCACTTACAGAAAACCGACGTGAAGTAACAGTGCTTGCATTGTTGCGTTAAGTTTGGTCAGTGAGAACGCCGGAGGTCCACCTGTTCCCTCTTTCTCCCATCACCCTTCCTCCTCTGCACTTCCTCCTACCCACCAAAGAGACTGGTAACGCACTTGCAACTCCCCTGGTGTTGCTTTTTTGTGTTTTATTGTAGCACGGCAAAATGACTGCATTATGCCTGATGGAAAGCACAGTGCAATCCAAAAATAATAGCGACCACCGACTGACACACTATCCATCGCCGGTCACACCTATCATGCCGGCCTGCAAAAAGCTGGATATGCACAGGCTGATCCCGAAACGTGACCCGCAGAAGCGAATCACTATTACGAGCTTTTTCACCATATACATGGTGGTTGCGACCCAGTCAGGCTGTAAAACCCTACCACCCTGCAATGTCTTGGACGGTGGTGATTACTTAACATCTGGTGACCCACCCGCAAGTTCGTTTACCTATAATGTAAAAAATAAAAAACCCAAATTACTAATATTGTGAATGTGATTGTGTGTTTCTTTGTTTATTTCCACTTTCACGCGTTTACACAAAGATGAATCGTACAATTTTGCATATAAGTTGTCATGGATACAGAAAAAATGCATACATATACATACAAGTATTTTAAAAGGCCGGACACGCACTTGTGACTCCTCTGGTGTTGCTAGTGTCTATGGACGGCGGTGACCACTTACCATCAGGTGAACCGCCTGTTAGTTTACCCCTTCGTTTTAAAATATAAAAAAGAACGTATATCTTCAAAAAAAATTGTTCCCGAGAGTCACGTCTATGTGTACATCAAACGTACATTAACGCAAGCGAAACCGCGGGCATAAGCTAGTAATGTCACAATGTGGTTTTAAATACAGGTATAATAAACTTGAAATTATAAATATTATTTGTAAGAAATGCAAAAGTTACCTAAGAAAAAGCGATCTTGAATTACATAAAAAAAACTTACAATGTAACACTAATTCAAAAACCATCTAATTATCAGCGGGTTATACAAAGATAAATGCAAGAACAGACGTTCAAGTGTTGCGGTTCAGAGAATCTCGCCGCACTAACAACTTTAGCTTTTAAAACGCTAAGAATTTACATTTATTGGCAGAATGACTATTATTGGATAGATCGTATTTCACTGGACTGTCTCCATTGATCCAATTTAAAATTTATATTAAAGAAAATCTTCCCACTATTAAATTTTACTTCGTTTTTTCTTTGAGCTGAAGAAAGTGTTTGTTTGAACATTAGCGTTTGTTTTAGAAAATTCTCTTTGCATTTTGTAGTCTATTAATTGAGAGCGATTAGATATGAATGAGCCTAACTAAATTTAGCTAAAAGAGTAACGCTACACGATAACAGAATATAGTATAAAAAGTAATCCGTTGTTTTGTCAAGTGAGTCAAAATTTATAAACAAGATATTTTAAAATGTTTATAAGTGTGTTGACACCGTTACAGTATCTAGAAGCCGCCAAGTAGCAAACAATATAACTTATAACCTTTGCGATACTCGGGCCAAAATACCAATACAAAAAATTAGTAACTCACCACCTCTGTGGGATGGTTATAATTACCCATATTGGGTTGTTTTTTAAGGTGCCTTCATACGCCTTTTAGGCGGGGTAGCAGGGACTGCCGACTAGCACTGCGTCTGCTCTCCCGACAGGTGTTGGCCCTCCAAGGGGCCCTGACTGCGGTTTTAGGGTCAAAGATGGTAGATCCCTCAAAGGGGAGTAGGTGTTAGACCCCCTTGACAAACTGTGGGAGTCGCATCGGCACAATGCGCCTCCACCACACGGGCCTGTGCAATTTAAACTACCAGGACGACGGTCATGTCAATGCCATTGAGTCCTAATTTCGCGTCATTATTCGTTCAAGCTTCAAGCAGTAATAATATTAATTCTTAGATTAGGTTAAATAGATTAGATTTTATTGTACTATTGTCTCGCGTCTCGCACTTCGAACTTTAGCCAACCATCTATATTTTACCAGACTAAGCCCTCTTCGGCAGCAACTCAAACTTAGATCCGTATCCTCGGCGTGGAGCCCTTGAATTCACTGCTTGAGCGATACATTGATAAAAAGTCTTTCATTACTGCAACAACATTACACATATCACCTCCACATACGTGCACGCACACATGCTTACATATGAAAGTGGGAGGGTTTTATTTTTTCCTTATCGAACTGAATTATTTCAGAAAAAATTATTCGGCACGAAATACATATAAGAGTTATTGAGGTATATATGCCTGGTACACATATATATCTTACTAACTTATATACGTATGAATATGTAGCTTAACATAGTGTAGCTCAGTTAGATTGCGAACTGCATAAACTAGGCAACAGCACCCTTGAGCTTGTTGTCAAAAACCGCTAGCCTTAGTAGTCCGGTGAAGTTGTTAAGGCCTTACTAGGCCAATAGCGTAGTCAGTTCGAAAACAACACTGTAACCAATTCTTAGTTTTAGATATCAATATGTTATGTTTAACATTAATAGAAAATTTATTTTTATTTTTTTATTTATTTATTTACAAAAATACAAATACAGGTACAAATACAAATTATACATATAGAATTTTTACAAGAGCAAAATATTAGAATGGTACTTATAACTATATTATAATTATAATTACATGAGCGATAGAGACTGCTGTAGTTAATAACTGTGTTGCAGCCACTAACACTCACCGCCGGACAACACTAAGCTTTTTAATTGAAATAGTTAACACATAAAAAATACCTGTGACCGTAATATACAACAATGGGAAATACTTTAATAAAATTAAGAAATGCTGCTGAGCAAGCAAGCGCTAATGTCGTATTGAGTGAAATGCATGTATAGAATTTAAGTTTGGTTTGATAATATTTTGACAAGAAACGTTTGCAAGTAAGGTAATTATGTAAAAGATAGAAGTTCTTCGGCTTCTTTATACGTTAGGCCGAAGAGCCAACTTAAAATATTTTTTTACATTTAATTTTGACAAGTGGATAAATATATATAAAATATATTAAAAGTGTTTTTTTTTTACATTTCGCGGCTAAATAATTAGTATGTTTGATTGAATAATATCGTTTTCATATTCTTTGTAAACATTTTTTACGCAAATATTTGCTTGTACAGCTAATTGTATAAACCACTTTGTAACTAAACCCTTATATTGGTAAAATTATTATATAATACAGTAAATCGTATATAATAAAGTAGCCTAAACCTCATTCGCAATTTCCTCCAACCTTTTGGAGCTTCCGGTCGTACTGGAAAAACAAATAAAACAAACTCCTTTGAGTCCTTTGTGGAATTTGCTCTTTAATCCCCAAAGAAAATGGTTATTATTATTTTGTCTTTCAAGGTAATGCGCCTGCAAAGTGACTTTATTATTTTAACCGTAAAATGTATAGATATAATATATAGTTACTATTATTGTATATATCTTTTATGTGTTGTTAGATGTCTAAAGATTAAGGAAACTTTAAAACTTACTTTAAACATAGCTTGGACGCTTGACATGCGTTATAGATTTAGGAGTAACTTTAGGACTAACTCGGATATTTAACAATCATAATATACATAATTAATAACCTTGTTTTAATAACAATAATATACATCCGATGAGTTATTTAATTTATTCCTTCCTCCCCTTTCCACTTCCGAATTACACGCACTGGGCTTCGTAGTTATAATTTTACGGTAGATTGTATCTGCGCACGAACTAAAGAGTTCGCATCGTCATATCTTTGCCGTACCGTGAGACTGTGGAGCAATCTCCAAGCCAGTGTGTTCCCTCCTTCCTACGATATCGGGTCCTTCAAGCATACCCTGAAGAGACACTTACATAGGCCGCCATGACAGCAGCGGCCAGTGATGGATAATCTGTCTCTAGGTGGTTGCCAATTTTTTGGATTGTACTATGCATCAGGGATGTATAGTCACTTTGTCGTGCTATAATAAAAAAATACATATACACATTAATAGATTTCTAGTAATACATTACCCACGTTTTCAGGTACTTAGGTAAAAAACAAGTAACACGATAATAGACAAATATAATTATATTAATTTTGCACCCGACCTAGCTTTGCACGGTTACAATGTGGATATCCATTTTAATGAAATACTGTTAAGGGCAGTTTTGACCTACATGCATGTAGTTGTATTTAAGTGGGTAAGGAATAATAATGTGTTTTATAAAATAGCTTGGTAAATGAAATATATTCTTTTGTGTAAAGACGTTTAAAAAAATTCTGTGGCTTATCCTTTAGAGATAAATATATACCATCGTGGACTTTCTTAAAGATCTTTTGAAGGAAATTCTGTAATACATTAATTTATTCTATTTCGTAAGGTTTAACCAGCGTCCACGATTTAAGGGCATAAAAATATGTTCGCTATGACATCACATTATAAATCTTTGAATTTTTCGGCTTTCTGTACTGTAACATTTATATATTATACACGTTATTTAAGAGGAAAGCTCTAAAATCACTCTATATATTGCTGAAAACTGTATTAAAATCCGTTGGATAGTTTGAAAGGTCTAAGCGAACAGACAGCGGAAGCGACTTCACTTTATACTATGTAACATTTAACTACATAATAATACAAAAATCGTCAGCTAATGTATTTGTATACAAACAAAATAAAACCATAAATGTTGTACTGCATAAAATATATGCTTTACGTGAAAGATTTTCAGGTTTCGTACTAAGAGTTTTCGAGAACTACCTCCAAGTGAAATAGGATTTATGCAAATGAAACAGCCAGCAAACGCTTGTATCTTAATAATTTTCATCTGTCTTACGGGTGCACTCTAGCAAAAACCTGCGCGGGTAGTTCAAACGGAAACCTCTATAAAGCAGTCTCGTTTTAAAGTCATGTGTAAATGTTATGATATCGCCTAACACTCGTCGTACTTTGCCTGCCCCTTTAATTGGAGTGGCTGTGTGACTTTACATACGTGCAAGGAAAAATAAACCCTATTACATAACGTCTATAAACTGATGTACTTAAGCTAAACGAGGTTACTGACTTTACACTTGAAGGGCTCATGAAAGGCTCATAAAAAGGTAAGCGTGTAGGTACACTATTAGTTGAAATAGCATTACATTTTACATAACCGTATACTTTGATGGTGCTTAATATTCATTATAACAAAGGGTTCAGGTCAATTAAATCAAATTTAGATGAAATCAGTTTGCGTTTACGCAACATTTGGATTTAATTGTATTATTACTATAGAAAGATTTAAAGGTCGAAAATAGTAGTCTGTGCATTATATATTATTTGAATATTATAATCAGGGTAGATTTTTATATCGATATAGAATAATCCTTAAGCCAAAGGTAATCCTTTTACAAATTTTGTATATCTGTCTGTCTGTCCCTGTGAACACGTATCACTTCGAAAGTACTGAACCAATTTTGACGAAACTTTACACAGTGATAACTAATACTATAAGTGTACATATATGATACTTTAGGTCGCATAATACTCAAGGGATTCTTCAGGATAATGGACAAAAGTTATCAATTTGTAGTTAATTAAATTCTTGACGAAATTTGGTAAATTTTCTTTGCGCTATATATAGCAGACAGTATGCTAAAAATTTAGGCTATATTTCATATCTTTATGCTTCTTTTTTACATTACCACCAATATATCTAGGTTAGCTTGTATCTTAATTAAACCCGGTAAGTGATGCTGCGGACGAGTTTTAGCTTTATTTTGAAAGATTTCTCGCATAACAACTGGGTATATGTTTGAGTGAGTCCTTTGATAGTTTGATTCACAATTGGAAACGAATTTTGGGTTTATTAAAATTTTTCATGTTTCGGGTCAACTAGTAGTAAAATAAAAATATATGTTACAGACAAGTTTTAATATGTAAAATGTCTAAATCAGATTATATAACACAAAATAGTACCATAACGACAACGAAAGCGTAAGAAGAGTTATTAAAAGTTGACATGTGTAGGCTGCTTCAAATCAGCTTAATTTGACATGTAATCGTCATGTATCCTTCATCCTACGCTTTATACGGTCTTTAAATATTTCCCTTTTGCCAATTCTCCTTTATTAAATGCTATGTCAGTATTAAATCCTTTTACACATCATTCCTCACATTTATACGCTCATACAAATCTTTCCATATATAACATGTAACATCGCACAGACAAAAAGGATATATTTTAGCTAAAATATACTTCCATAATTTTAATATCGAATTAACGTCTAATAATAAACGTACTAAATAAATTATATTTAAACTAAAAATATGTCAATGCTTATAACCATACTATAGAAGTGCACACTATCATTAAGTTCATAAAATTATGAATTTATAAGTATAAATAAGTAATAGTGATATTTTAAAACGTACAAAACACTTGGAATACTCCACAGATTATATAATTTATTTATCTGAAGCACCAACAAGATTTACACAAGGACAGTCCAATACACGCATTTATAAAGAACAGACTCTATATAAGTGCAATCTTAATTATAGGTCTTTATTACATATTATACGCAAGAGCAAATAACTTAATTTAATTGTTAAAACGGAAAAACAAAAACTAACTTAACATTAAAATTTTCTCTTTATCTTAAACTACTTCAATAAATCTTTTCATACTGGCTGATATTGATTGTGAATATGTCTAGATTTGGAATTATAAAGCGATATCAGTCTATTCAATGGAGAGTAAAATCCTAAATTTGCTCGTAAAGAATTCGTATCCAAAATATGAAAATTATAACATTATAATTATTTTAATATATGGTAAATATATATTTACTTAATTTACTTTAATAATATTATTAATTATTAAAAATATTAAATATATTATAACGAAAATATAAAAAGCATACATAATATTATTATATTACTATATTAAGTAACAACATTGTATAATAATTGGGACGTTGCACTCTTCAGACGGAAAAAAACGGTTGATGATACATTAAGCTGGGTATATACATTGCCATGCATCACAATTCTTAGCGCTTTTATATCGAGTGGGAACGATTAAATCCGATTCTTCGTCACCGATACGAGCGTGAGAGTTAACTTTTATTTTGTTTTCGACATGCCTAATAAAGATTTATCTTCAAAAATTATATCGCACAACCTGCATAGACAATTAACAGGTGAATAAACGGTAAAATTACGTTTAAAACATTGTACCGTAATTACGTAAGCGGGGTTTCTGTGGGATTCACGGAATACCAGATTAGGTGTAATTAAGTGTAGGGGGAGTGCAACCCAGCGACAACCATTATATGGGATAATGAGGTGTCCAGTCAGCTCTCTCTTGTAATATGTAAATTGAATTTTCAATGCCATCCTGAACGGTTCGCTAGTTTTCCATTGGAGTTTTGACACCCTTCATTAAATATGAACATGTTCAAACTGGAAATATTACCCAGTTACGAGTAAAAGACTCTATACTAATAAGAAATTTATTTAATTAATTATTGACATCAATATTTTGTTTACAGTAGGGTAAGATCATGTCTAGTTGACACCCCATTTCTGGTTATGGAATATGTTCACAATTATTTTAATATGAAGTAGTCACTATCAATAATTAAATTCTAAGATCAGTTTTATAGATTATTCTTACAATATATTTTTTTACATTATTAGATATATTTATATTTCGTAGGTGGTAGAGCTACACTGAAGCTATTCATTATTACAGCATGATTGGGTTAGCTCGTCCGGGGTAGTACCACCCTCTTACAGGAAACCGACGTGAAGTAACAGTGTTTGCATTGTTGCGTTTCGTTTGAACAGTGACAGTGGCGGAGGCCCACTTCCCCTCTCCCCCCACACTCCTACCCCCTTACTCGTTTCCCCTCAAACACATGCTGGCTACGCATTTACGGCACACCTGGTGTTGTTGGTGTCTATGGATGGCAGTGATCACTTAACATCAGGTGACCCACCTGTTTGTTTGCCTCCTGTGATATAAAAAAAAAGAAATAGGTAAACAAAATTTTATTTAGCTGCACAAATTATAAGAAAGCTAAGGAGTAGTCACATCTTAATATACCTCATTCTTCCTAAATAAACAGGTTTTATTGAAAATTACTTGTGAACGCTATATCGCTTAGAAAATTGATACACACACATTTTCTATTGAAAGCCTTTCTTGGTCGAGTAGCGGCAAAAATTCCAATACTTTGTATGGCCGCTGTAGTGGCGTGCTATACCGTTTTTGGGTCACACGAACAACCAAGAGTAAAAGTAGGCTAAAACGTAAAATCAAATATTCATATTCGAAAAACGAAGGAACAACATTAATCTAATAAGAGAATTTTTTTCTCGTGGAAATTTTATAAGATCCTTAGGAAAGCATACGGCAATTATTTATGTTTGTTTATAAATGTATGTTTATTGTTTAATTAAAACTAGGTATTTCTCGCAACTTTGCCTAAGTCGTTTATAAATTTAATTGTTCTGTAATCTCAACAACAATACTCCCAGACGACTTAATTTTTTCCAACACTTCCAATATTTATCATTATAATTCAATCAATTTACAAAAAATCTTGACAAATCATGTACCTTTCTCGTGAATCACTTTTTTTATATCATATAGGAGGCAAACAAACAGGCGGGTCACCTGTTGTTAAGCGATCACCGCCGTCCATAGACACTAACTAGCAACACCAGGGGAGTCTTTGATTGATTAACTTTGCAAAAATTATATAATTATTATAATATAATTATTGTTCCGGGTGCCTATAGATGTGAAAACCAGAGTATTGTAAAATTACATTATATAAATTACGAAATTGAGATAAATTATACTACAAGTAACAAAAAAAATATCAAAAAAGAACACAGTTATTCCATTGTTTTGAGATATCACCTCTGTCGACAGACCTTATGCACTCTCTCTACTATCTTCGCGCGCCATTTTGGCATGGAGAAACCGGTCAGGGACCACTCGGACGTGTGTGTTTTTATTTCAGTTGGCACTAATTTGCTTCCTAATTTTTTAGTTATCGTCAGGGCGACTTCCTATTTCTGTGCGGTCAGTCGGATTAGTGAGTACACCTGAAGTTTAAAAGTCACCCTTCTTTTAAAGTGATTGTGGACGATTGTGGAAAAAAGGACGAAAGATGGTAAGATATGCTAAACCTAGAGGGGACTGGCACTCAAGTGCAGTTGCCAAAATACACCAACAGTTGCTACGTGGCTGAATTTTACTTATAAAGTTTACTGTTACTATTTGGTTATAAAAATACTTCTAGTTTATCATAATCATATACTATCATTGCAAGAGTCTATAACCATGATTGGCTTATTTTCTGAAATGCAGCATTTTAATAGTTTAACTTAATTAATATAGTACTTTTTTACATTTCTGCTGACATAACATCTTACAATAATAAATTACCCGTTGTGAAGTGACATAAGACTATGTAAGATATCTGGATTATTTTATATACATAAACATTTTTATAAAATAATTATCTAGGAGATCTGATTTAATTATATTTCAATTTATTATTACAATTGTTATTTGATTTTGATTTTTTCACTTACATTTTATTTTATTCATTTTTTATTTGCACAACCTACAATAACTTTTATTTTTGATAACTATAACACTGGCTAGCTGGAAGAAAATGCCTTGCAATATTTAACTCGCCATTGTACACCATCGTGCATTAGCATTATTTTAGTCTAAAACTACTTAAGAATAAAAATATCTACATATTTAAAAGCAAAAAAATTGTACCCTCTTGAACCTATTTTCCGTGAACGGGTGAAGTTGAAATTAGGCATAGTTAAAGTTTATATGGCGGAGAAGTGCAGAAAGCTATTTATTTTATATAAAATGCATTAGAAGTACATTAAATTAATTAAAATAAGCATTACTCACATTAATTCTTTAATTTTACACG
The DNA here is from genome assembly GCA_014332785.1 of Antheraea mylitta. NCBI lineage: Eukaryota > Metazoa > Arthropoda > Insecta > Lepidoptera > Saturniidae > Antheraea > Antheraea mylitta. Next base: position 7,252,914 of record JACEII010000010.1, read on the forward strand.
ACATATACACACATGTAAATAAAAAAGGCATTTTGACAGCCGTCAATAATTACAAACTTCAAAAAAGGTTGTGAATGAGGTTGCTAGACTCGACTGTATGTATTTTTTAACTCTTACGTTTCAATTACCATTTTTCATCCTACATTCAACAATTATATTATAAAATATAACTATTATATTAATGTTTATATTTTTTTATGGTGAACTCACTTTAAATGATGATTTAATAAAAAAATGAGCAAAATAATATTTTGTATAATCAAAATAAGAATTCTGTTCATAAAAGTAATCCATGACTTAGACCTCCGCGGTTACAATGTTGCAATTCAACCTCATGTAGCAAGAAAAAAATATTTTCAAAAGCTAATTAATGGTAGTATTAAAAACATCTTTGTCTTGGATTCACCATTTGATTGTATTGTGGATCCATTACTTTTCCAAACGATGATACTGGGCTTATCACTATTTCTCATAATGAACAGACTACATTTAATTCAATATCACTTAGAAATACCACCCACCCATGGTGTCGTGTAAAATTAATTGAAAATTGTGTCATGGGTTGCGATAAATTTCTTTATTTTCGTAAAGTTATGTTTGCTTAAAATTTGAGAGCTTAACCACGTGATTTTTGTCTCAAATTTATAATTAATTTCAATTTTCATTTACACGTAGATTTTTTAAATGTTTATTTAATTAAAAATCATGGCAAATAACTGAGTAGCCATGATGAAAACCTTGTATTATAGAAGTATACCCTTTGACAAAAAAAACCCTAATAAAGTTCAAATTTTTAAAAATCAAATAATTATGGTTGAATGTCGACCACTTGGCGCCCACTAGTATACATTAACTGAAATATAAATATATAGGTATCACGCATTATCGTATTAAGATAATTATGATAATCGAGGTAATTAAGATGATGAAGGTATTACCTAATAATAATGTATTCAATTTTTGATTTCTAATCTCTTAGTAACCGTATATTTTCTATAAAATGACTATTTTTGTTGAATCAGTTTTAATTCTAAAATTTTCTACAAAAATATACTTTAAAGGACCAAATATGCAAATATACAGCTGGTATCTAATTTATAAAACAATATATAATTACTGGCAAAGATTGACATTGCCCAGTTAATAAGAATTAAACACATTAAGTGGTACACTACACATCTGTATATACAAATTATTAATGGATATAGAAACGTTTAACAACGCTGAAATTATAGTCAGGAACAAAAATGTACAAGGAAGTCTATCCAAAGAAGATGCGGATGAAGATAAAGTTGATTTTGATCAACTTTTGTCATCAGCTGGAGAATTCGGGCTATACCAATTCCTTTTATTTTTAGAAACATTCCCGTTTTATCTTTTTGGAGTATTCACTTATTTCTCACAAATGTTCATGACTGAAGTGTCACCTGATCATTGGTGTTGGGTACCAGAACTTGCAAACTTAAGTGTTATCGAAAGAAGAAACCTGGCAATACCCGAAGATGCTGGGCGGTTCGGATATTCGCAATGCTCTTCTTATGCAACAAATTGGTCTGAAGTTTTAACAACAGGTAGTAAGCCCAACAAAACTTGGACAACAACACCTTGTCAAAGCGGGTGGGAGTTTGATCAAACGGAAATACCATATCCAACGATATCAAGCGAGTTGGGATGGGTGTGCGATAAAAGAAGTTACCAAGCAAATGCTCAGGCTATATTTTTCTTAGGATCAATATTTGGAGGACTCATATTAGGAACTATTGCTGACCATTATGGTAGAATACCAGCGATTGTGACATGTAATATGATCGCATGTACCGGAGGACTAATCAGCACTTTCGCTGGAAACTTTGCCGAATTCGCCGCTTGTAGGTTCTTTGTGGGTATGGCATACGACACGTGTTTCACTATGGTGACCCTTATTATTTTAGAATATATTTCACCAAGATATAACACATTAATTTCACACATTTCATCAGCGCTTTTTTATTCGGTAATTGAAATTATATTGCCATGGATAGCACTAGCCTGTGGGCATTGGAAAATTATATCTGTTGTCACCAGTGTGCCTTTGGCACTAGGTATTCTAACACCATTTTTCTTGCCTGAAAGCCCAAGATGGTTACTTTCAAAAGGGAGAGTAGATAACTGTATTGAAAAGATTATTATGATTGGGAGAATAAATAAGAAAGATATACCACCGGCATTAATAGAAAAGTTTAAAAAATTTGCATCTAAAGAAGAAGGGCAAGAATCTCTGAGTATTCTAGATATTTTGAAAAGGCCATTAATCAGGAATATTTTTATTTTAATATGTGTGGAATTTATGTGCTGTACAATAGTGCATGATGGATTGGTGAGAAGTACGGATCAATTGGACTTCGACTTTTTCTTAGCATTTTCTATAACAGCATCCACTGAATTACCATCGATTCTTTTATTAGCTTTTATTCTGGATTGGATGGGCCGCCGGTGGATGGTAATTGTGTGCATGGCATTCAGTTGTATCTTCTGTATTCTAGCTAAACTTGTTAGCAATGATCTTTCATCAATGATTTGCATAATTATTGCAAGATTTACTGTAAATATGTCTTATAATGCTACTATACAATGGGCAGCCGAGCTGCTTCCTACACCTGTACGAGGATCAGGAACTTCGAGTGTATTTATTTGTGGATACTTTGCAATTATATTATCACCTTATATAATCTACTTAAACACTTACATCCATTGGTTACCTTTAGTTATTATTGGAGGTATTAGTGGTACTGGAACAATGATCGCTTTTTTCATACCCGAAACAGTGAATAAAAATATGCCACAGATATTTGAAGATATTGAAGAACTGGCGAGAGCACAAAAGATGTGGCATTTACCATTTATTCGAAGAACTAAGACTATTTCCAAAAAGAATAATATTAATGGACAAGTAAATGATAGTTTTAGAATGTGAATTAGTAATATATATTTTGATGAATCCCCAAATTGTTTACTTGTACACATCTGTTATTTAAATTTCAAATAACTTCCTTACTTGCTATTACTTCGGTTGAAGTATATGTCATAATCGAAGGTTATTATTATATGTTATTCAAATACATTAAAGGTTGAAATTGTTGATTAGATATATGGATTTTTACTATATGTCCTATGAAACCTACTTTGTCTTGTTAAAATATTATAAATTTATAAATGAACATGGTGAAACTTGATGATGCCTTTAACAACCATATGGTATATGATTGTATAATTTATATTGGAAAAGCTCTCAGAATATGTTAAAATTGTCATGCAGTTTATTGTTACCAAAATTTACCCAACTTTAACGCTAAATCCGATACTGTTATTATATATAACTAGACACAAGAATAAAAATAAATCGACGCAGTCATAAGTACTAACAACAGAAATGAAATCACAAACCAGTGAACTAAATGTGTTCTCTTTTGAAATTCAATTTAATTATATTATTTCTTTAAATTAATTAATTTGTATATAGTAATTATTAACATTAGTCTGGTATTTAAATTTATTGCCACTTAGAACAATAAGACTGGACAACTTAAATAAAAAATATAAATATACATGCACACATGCTATGCTATATATACTACGCGTGTCGCATGTCGCTGACGCGTAACCATACTGTATCTCCTGCCAAAACAATACCGCTCAATGCGCTTAAAACAAGATTTCCCTAGTGTTTTATCTCACTGACTTAATGTTTTTTTTTTTTGTATGGATTTTTTTTTTTACCGAAACTTTTCACTTTTTCGTAAGAATTTTCTAACCATTTTCTTTCATATAAATCTTATCCTGATTAATTACAGTTACAATAAATAAAATAATAAAAATATATCTTTAAATAATTTCACACAATAATACTCGATATAAGATCGTAACTAAACAAATTACATTATGACGAATTAACAAAGAATTCTTTTAGCAATACTAATAGTCACCTGATGTTAAGTGATCACCGGCGTCCCTAGACTAGCAACATCAGGGGGGTTCCATTGCGTTGCAAGCCTGTGCTGGGAGGAATGGAGAAACGGGGAGGGAGGAAAGGAGAGGGCAGGGGAAGTTTGGTGGGTCTAAGGTGCTGCGTTACATTATGACGATTTAATAAAGTGTTCTTTTAGCAATACTTATATTATTACTCAGATTATAACTCATATTAACAACTAGTTCGCTTTCAGCGAACATATTAAGATGACGTCACAAATATAACATTACACAACTTAAAGGGGCTAGTGGGACCGTGTAAATAGGCCCCACCAGAATATGCGATAAAAATAAATAGAGAGCGAAAGAGCGGTTGGTGGCCTTGCCTATAAATAAATAAAATAACAAGAACCCCAAATAAAAAGCGTGGATTAACCTGCAACTCAACACCCCGTACGGAGTAGCGGCGTCCAAGGCGAAATATAGTGCTGTATGCGGGATTCCTTTGAAAGATCAGACTTCTGTTCGAAAGCGGGCACCATAAAGGGCTTTAGTGCGTTCACATATAATGTATAATCAAGCGGTAAAAAGCATTGCGGCGCGGTGTAGCGAAATATATAGAATATAATAGAATAATGTGATATAATACGTCAATTTTGATTTGTTCTTTTTCTTATTTCAATTTCCTTCTCTTTTGTCATATTGACGTCCAAAAAGTATCTTATTTAACGCGCCTGTATACTCCGTACTAGATCAATGAGATGAAGGTCAGAAACACATCTCATTATCTGGAGCGCAGCTATTAAATTTATTTATAAGGGGCCAACCACAACTACTAAAGTTATAATAAATCAGATAGTATTAAATTAGGGTTTATAAAAGTTTTTGTAATAAATAACCGATGCATTAAGTTATATAAGTAATCAAGCCTTCTATATAACTTCCACCCGGCATAAATAATTGCAATGATTTTAAACACGATCGCTGATTGTAACAACTAATAAATATATATTCTTTTATGTCCTATATTTTATGGTAAGTGATCACCGTCCATAGACACTAGCAACACGAGGGGAGTCACAAGTGCGTTACCAGCCTCTGTTTTGGGGAGGTGGAATAGGGTATTAGGGAGTCGAGGAGGGGAGAGGAGAAGGAGGTGGTCTTCCGGCGCTCTCACTGACCGAACGAAACGCAACGATGCAAGCACTGTTACTTAAAGTCGGTTTTCTGTGAGAAGGTGGTGCTACCCCGGGCGAGCCGACCGATTCATGCTGAACCCAGTAATAGCTTCAGCACGGCGCTACATCCTAAAAAAACATATTATATTTTTATATATTTAAGCCCCATACGTGTCTGTTAAAACTATGTAGTTTCCACAGAATTGTATTCTTAAGTAAATATAACTAATTATATTAGACGTCAGATATTTAATAGATATAATATAAAATAAATGATCTGTAAATGAAGCTGTATCCCTAGAGGGCTTACTCCGTCCTAATAGAGCTTCTCAAGAATATCACCAATTAATTAAACAAGAATAAACAAATTAATTATGAAGTAATTGGATTATCTGTTTGAAGTAGCAGTATTTTCAATAATTCATTTTTATCGAGAATTATTCAACAGATTCACATTATTATATTTTTTTTAATATTTATTGTTTATAAAATTATTATTTATTGATTCTTAAAAGGTATATTCAAGGAGATCGCATTTTAATTTCATTAGCCTTTTATTCTAAAATTCAACAGAATTTCTTAGATGATAAGTGTATTTTTTAAAACGGTTTTATTTTCTGATATTTTATTGTAATTTAAATTGTAGTGGAATATGTATAGAATTTCAGTATCTCAGAACTAAATTTTATTAATATTATTTTATTTGTATAAATATAGTTTTGTTTTTTTAAATGTTATCTACAGAATAATATAATACGCCTTTGCATACTATCGCATTCACTATTAGTGAATGTGTGACTTCAGGTAACAAGCTAAATTCTCAAGTCCTCTCAACGGAACATATCTACTGGTTCTTGGTAACAAAGTCACTACTTGAAAGTGACAATAGCTAATTAGATAGGAATTAAATAAAGTAATAATATTGTTTAATCACTTAGTTTTTTGCCATAAAAAACTTAATTAAACTTATTCCAAGGATTAAGCCCACATCGAACGCCGCAGTGTCGAAACAGTTTTTCACTGAGGCATTGCTCCAACTGCTTAAACCTTATAAACTTTTTTCTGCCTATATGTTATCTATGTTTAATCTATGTTATTTCTAAATTTAATTATTAATAAGCACCATTGATTCATGGAAAATATAAAAAAAGTTATCTATGCGTTTTCGAAAATATTGTCAAAATCGATTCAGTCGTTTCAGTGATCAACCTTTACAAACGGCAACCATTGTAATTTTATTTATGTATTATTAGGTGTAGATTATTATTAGCGTAATTTCTTAAATGATTATAGTATATATGCCTAATTCGATAATTTTAAATGATATAATTACTCTTTAAATCACTGAACAATTAAAATCGACTAAATACTATGCAACAACTACTAATCATAACATTCAAATTCTTTCTTTAATCGTACACAAAACCGACATCATGGAATATTATAATATGTTATGATTTCATTGTTTCTTTAGAAACTGGCAAATAAGAAAAAGTCGGTTGTAAGTATATCTTGTACATATATATAAAGTAAACGAGACTGGAACGTTCAACGTTGCGGTGGCTATCCAATTTAACGTTAGGTTCGCGTGCACAACGCGGCAAGGCGCGGCGATCCTATAGCAATGTTCTCGATCAACTTATTAACTCCATGCTAAGGAAAAGTTATCGACAAAATACTATTAGTACAGTATTTATAAATGGTAAGGGAAATTACCTATTGGCAATAAACTGCTGTCGTTGCCACGGATTTATATTAAAAGAAAATAAAAAGACAACCGACAAGAGCATTTTTATATGAACTAAAATTGAAATGAAAAAAGCAAAATATCTAAAATCCTTACTTAATGTTGTAAACACGAAAGTGAGTTTGTTATACTTTCGGGTCTTAACTACTCAACCGATTATTATAAAATTATTAATATATTATCAGAGATACAGAAAAGGACGTGTCATAAATTGATTTATTACTTAATTAATCTAAAAGATATTTGACTCGAATATTATACTGGAATATTCACACGCACTTAAACATACAGAATTACAACATTGACGCATCCATTAAATTGTATATGGTCAATTTTCCTATGACACGGATCTCAACTTAATGTAAAGAATATGGCAATTAACAAGTATAGCTATTTGTGTTAAATATTACTATTTATAGTCATAATAACCCATGACATATTTAGTAATATTGCTTTCTTCTTCTTCTTCTTCTTAAAATGGCAACATGTGTGTTCACACAATTTTGCCAATGTCAAGTGAATGGAGTCATGGACAATGGAGTTTGCGCCAGACAGACAAATATCGTTATATTCAGACCGACATCACAAAGAAAATACATGTAATTTAAACATACATCATATTGTTAGATTGCGGGCATACACAAGAGCATTACACTAAAATCTAAAGTTTAATTTTGCTTTATAAATAAGTTTAAGTAAAATAACTTGAATAAAGAAGCGCCTTTGACCGTAATCTCGTGTATAGACGTTACGCTTATTTGCACGTTCCGGTTGAGGTAACGTGGCGCGGCGTGTCAGGCGCCCCCATCTCTGCGGACGACGCAACGCCTGCTGGGCACGTCTTTGCGGGTTTTTTATTTCCTAACAAACTTTACTGAAGATTCAGTTTGCATTCAAGCTCTGTGTACGCTCAGCAATGTGTATTATTTTCTTTTTAATATTAAAAATTATGATTCTAATCTTGATGAATACGAAAAAGAGAAATTTGTTTCACTTTTACCGCGTATGAAACTACACATATTATATTTTTCTTTTATTTTGTACATCTATATATCTTTGTTTGTATATATCTGAGATTGATAAATTCCGATACCGCTTGATTGATCTTTATAGAAATTTAAACACCTGTATTTATTTCAGATAACTTTTACATTATTCATTTTAGATTGGTACATTTATTATACAAGAAACAATAGACACATCGATACTTAAATTCACTAGTAGTTTGGTGCATGTAAATCACTATTTAAATTATTCTTCTGATCATTTCGCTACTATTTTCAACATTTTTTACCTATGGTCCTAATGAATTGCAAATTAAGCACAACTTGTACTACGTTAATCAAACTCAACATCGCAAAAAGCTGATGTACATAGTTGTTTAATACCTAGACAACAGAAATCACGCAATAGTGAATTTGCTAAAAGTAAGTTTGATAACATTTGAGATATATAAAGAGTATTTAGTGACATCTTAGGATGTTATGCTAGAAAATGGTGATAGTGATACTTTAAAGCCACCAAGTAAAAAAACTGTAAGCACTATATAAATAGCTCACTAGCCCCATCAATTATATTCTCCATTCTACTACTACTATTTCTACTACACTACTAATATATACCATATTCTACTACTACTACTGGTCCGATTTGAAAAATTCTATCAAAGTTATAAAGCTCATTTATTGAGGATGGTTATAGACTATATATCATCACGCTAAAACCAATAGGGGCGGAGCACCAATGAAGAATGCTTAAAAATCGGGGTTTTTATCCTCTTGAGAGCTTCCGTTGCGTGTTAGCCTTAGCCCAAAGTAAGTATTCTACGCGAACGAAGTCGTGGGTAGAGGTTAGTCTACTTGCAAAATCTATTAAATAAGATTTTTCCTCAGTGTACAGATTTATTATTAACATATAAATAGCATTAGTAAATATTCACATTTAGATATTCCGAAATAACCCGTTGCTAGTGCATATTTGCACTCATTTAATTTTACAAAACGGAAACACAATAACGCTTAAGCATTTAAGCTAGCTTAGCGCACTTCCACTGCATTATAGAATAAGAGAACTCTTACCACTACTGCTGCAAATAAAACCAGTGGAAATGTAAATGTAATGTGAAACAAGTTGGCTCGAGTGACGAGAAAATTGCATTCCCTACTGTTCACTTCTTCAACGCGTGGTTTTTATTTAATTTGTATGAGATGGCACAGTGATAAATGAGTTACTTTAAAGTAGAGATATATTAGTAGCATTATATGTAAATAACGTAAGTCTCTAACTAGGACGTTTTAGGCCTCGAAATTTCTGTAAACATATGATAAAAAAATTAACATTAAATATAAAAAGGAGTTCAGAGAAATTTCTTTTAAATTCGCAGAGTCATTCTTATTCAACTTTTAAACTCAGGTAAGCTTAAATAAAATTCAGCATATACCACGACTCACGATTGTTGCGTATGGAGTCGAAACGATAAAGCCCATGGCATGGTACTTCCCTGATATAGGCTTGCACGGTTCGTCTCTTCTCGGTAACGCTCGATTTTCATCGAGCTAACAAAGCGACCCTCGACCAATCGCCAATCATCCAGCATAACAGGATTATTACTTTATTCTCTCTTAGCGAGAATCATTCCAATCTTTAGAGACAAGCTCCAGGAGTACAGTATCTACAGAATGTCATACTAATCCATCCCTGATAATTGGATGTATGTTCTCAAAATTTAGATATACTACACTTATTAAAGGACCGGCATAATTTTAATACTAGAAATAAACACAAATTAGTCAGTCCATATTTTAGACTCCGTAGAGAAAATTAGTTTTTTAGTTAATAGTGTTAGGTCGTAGAATACGGTTCCAAAGCATATTACCGATTTGCCGGACAATAAGTTCAAGCAAAAAGGCATGCATAGTTGAAATACTTATTAGGATGGATTATTACGGGAACAATAATATTGTCAGGCAATTATCATCATCATCAGCCTATAAGAGATCCACTGCAAGGCCATAGGCATCTTCCCGAAAAAAGGTATGGGCGTAATCCCCACGCCAGCTCACGATGTATTGGCGATTTCAAACTCTGAGAAATCCACAGTTCTATATTTTTTCCACATACAGTAGTACTACTAGAACATTTCTCAAGCTCAGGTTTCCTCACGATGTTTTCCTTCGCCGTCAGCCGATACTGTTACCAATTTAAATTAGTAAATGTACGCAAATTCCGAAAAATTCATTGGTACATGCCGGGGTTCGAACCTGCGGTCATCGAAATAATATTCTACCGGTCAAACCACTAGACCACCACGACTTCCACTTAGGCCACCACGACTTGTCAAGCAATTATACTCTCTTATACATACGTTTAAAACGACTTTTGCGATAAGAACTTTATTAATGAATGACCCAAGGGAAGTTACCAACCTATCACCAACACACTTCCATAACCTGATTTCAGTGTTTATGTACCTCAAGCTTATAATAGATTGACAATCAACAATATATATCCACTCGCCGTTATTCTGGAATGTTCAGTTTCTCGAAGTAGCGCCATCAACACGATAACACAGCTTATAGGTACTGCAGACACTTGTATAATAGAAATTGGACACCCACGAACGTAACAATTCAAAGACCAACATTTCCACAGTTCGGATGTGCCCTATTGTGGCAATTATTATTACAAGCTCTGCCAACTAGGAGTACTGTACACTGTATAGCCTTGTATAACCGTAATAGAAATATGTTTACATACCTACAAAAAAAAAAAAAAAAACGAAAAAGCAGTTCGTGTTCTTGGCGGCTTTTCTAGATGACTGGATTATTTTCCAAATCGGTAATTGTAGCGCCTTGAAAAGTACCTACGCAGATTGAATAAAGTATATAAGCTACATCATTTTATTTTTGATTGTAAGAGTGCTTTCCATCTTGCACTTTTTAAGACAATAACTTTACTCCTGAGGGTCATAGGGAGATTTTGTGACCTTCCGCAATAAAATAGGCTACAATACAATTCAATTCTTTTTTTATCTCACTTCTAATTTTAAATTTTAGTGCGCTCAAACAAAGAATTTGTTATACCCTATAATATTAGTGATAATAAAAATCGATTGATATGCAATGACTTTATTAGAAACAGTATACTTATATTTCACACTGGAGTTATATTATTAATTATCTCAACCCTTACTAATAAGTCTACTTGTTAAACTGAAAACATCTTTAGGCGTATTGCGCGTTATTTTTGGCAGGAGATATATTTATAATTTCCCGTGATGACAAGCTAGTAAGCGTGACCAGCGGCACTAAGCTTACGGGGCTTGTGTCAGATTAGCGACGCATAGCATAGGGGCATGTGTGCATTTAATATTTACATTTTGCAGCTCATCATACTTTAGATTGATTAACAGTCTTTATAAAAATGTATTTAATAATATTCCGAGTGCCAATAGACATGAAAACCACACTAATGTCAATAATTTCAATAAATAAATTCTAAAATTTAAATATTGTAAAACTATAGTAAATAAAAAAACATTAAATAACACAATTATTTCATTGTTTTGATATTTTATTTCTATCTGAAGTTCTTATCCCGGCTTATATACTCAATCGATTATCGTTAGCATTATTGAAACTGGTTTGTCAAATTTACTGCACAGTACCTGATAGAAAGTACAGTACAGTCTATAAATATCGGCGACTGTCAGTGTAGAATAGCAACGGCTGTCGTCGCTATGATGCCGACCTGGAAAAATGCCTCTTCAGGCCTCATTTGAAAGACCCCATGTCATATGAGAAGGGACCACACGGGCTGGGGGGCGATTCCACATCTTCACAGTGCGACAAATATAGGAGCTTTCAAACTATGTCAACAGTACAGAAAAATACATGAGGTACAAGATTTTCCAACAAAATTACTGTTCACGACGAATAGATCAAATATACAAAAACGCAAGCGAAACCGTAAGCAAAAGCTAGTAAACTCTAAATTAATGCATTACGCCTGTATGGTCCGTAATTTCCACGTTAATTGCAAATCCGTAATTTTCACTGTTCATTCATTAAGTGGGTAGTTTGCTTAATTCGTACTGAATATGTATGTCGTTAATTGCTTATTACATTAAATTATCAACATAAAATATTCGTATATATGAGATAATTTTATTTAAGTACGTGAATTAACTGATAACTATATATGGGCAAATTAATATACAATTTGAAGCTTATTAATAATTTTCACACCTGCTTAAATAAAAATCGGCCGACTACATTGTCGTGGAAACTATTAAAATAAGCATATTTTAAAACTTCAGAAAATTTAGGGGTGTAAGGGGTGTCGAGTAACATCTTAAGACTTGAGACACCCAAGCCAACCTCACCTGCACGTGCTGCACCCTGCTGATCAACGAACGAGGCAATGGCGACAGCGGGGTGGTAGGGTTTTACAGCCCGACTGGGTCGCAACCACCATGCACATAGCGAAAAAGCCCGTCATAGTGACTCGCTTTTGCACGTCGCGTTCCGGGATCAGCCTGTGCATATCCAGTACTGGGTGACTTTCGTCATTATGGCCGGCATGACAGCGGCGACCGACGATGGATGATCTGTCTCTCGTGGTCGCCACTTTTTTTGGATTGTACTATGCTTACCATCAGGCATAGTGCAGTCACTTTGTCGTGCTTCAATAATTAAAAAAAAAACTATATTCACTATGTTGCTTGCCCAGTGCGATAAAATGCTCGACGTATTGCGAATTTGCGAAGAAGCAATTTTAATTTGCTAATTAATATCTAATTTCGATAGAACTGAATTAACGAAACTAAACAAAAACGTAATATACGTTTTAAAAAATGTTTTTCTAAGCTGCTTAAACATTAGCAAACACGGTTTATGTGATGTCGGAATGTGTGAATCTCACCAACAATATATTTCAATATTAACTTTCAGCTACCGCGTACTTATTGTTATACCTATTAGATGTAAATAATAATCAATCAATCCAGTCTTTTTTATTTTTATTAAATCATCGGAGGCAAACGGACAGGTGAATCACCAGATGTTAAGTGATCACCACCGTCCATAGACACTTGCAAAACCATGGGAATCGCAAGTGCGTTGTCAACCTATGTTAGGTGAGGGGAAAGGAAAGGAAGGGGGAGAGGAGAGAGGGAAGGTAAAGAGAAGTGGGCCTCCGGCGCTCTCACTGACCGAACGAAACGTAACAATGCAAGCACTGTTACTTCACGTCGATTTTCTGTGAGAGGGTGATACTACCCCGGGCGAGCCGACCGATTCATGCTGAAACCAGTAATAGATTCAGCGTGGCTCTACCACCTACAAGTCTGTTTTTTCTTGACTCGACGAATCATGTCTCATCGCCAGAAAGTTTTTTTGGTGTGAAACATCTATAGACGGGAGTAAACCTGATTGTTGGCTTGGCGCGACGTGGCGACGCAAAACACTATTAACGAAATACTCAAAAACATTTGCAACCCTATCTTGTATAAACATGAGATTCAAATATTTTTTTCGGCCATTTGTTATACTAATGTTACGCGGAACGCACCGATGACCTAACGCCCTTTGATAAATACCCTTAAACACACCGCACCTGCGCCTTGTTAAAGTTTTGTATTTAATAAAAATGAATATTAATGTAATACAATAAATTCATTATTTTATGGAACAAATTTGTAATGCTTTATATTTCCATTATGCCATAGCTAATTTCTCTCGTAATCTATTCTATAAGGCATATTATAACTTATACAAAACAATTTCGATGTTTCACATCTGCCAGGTGTCCCATAACGGCTCGACTTTTTTATTTGTATCAATAATGAACAAGGATAAAATGTCAAAGAGCAAATTGAATTCCTTTTCAATTTACAACCGTACTCTTCTGACAATACTGAGATTAAAATAACTTTCGACTAAGTTGAAACCTTATCTGCAGAACTTCTGTTTTACTTTCAATGTAAGAAGAAACCAATTTTATAGGATTATATTTCTTATAGAGCATTCGAGGTATATCTAAAGTGGGTTTGATTCGTAACTCATGAACCGTATCTTGTTTGAGAAGAAAGGTTTTATTTTTTATGATTCTTATTGTATTACTAGTTGGTTCGTTGTCATGAAAATGATGTAAACTTTCATAGAAACTACGTATCGAAGCAAATTAACTTTGAACTGTATTTATCTTCCAAACTTTTGCGACTTTCACTTAACAATCACACTCTCCCGGCTAGTGTGTTCCCACCTTCCTATAACATGGGGTCCTTCAAGCGTAACGTGAAGAGACATTTACGCAGGCCGGCATGACAACGGCGTCCGCCGAGGGATGGCGTGTCTCTCGGTGGTCGCCATTGTTATTGGATTGTACTGTGCTCACCATCAGGCACAATGCAGTCACTTTGCTGTGCTACAATAAAAAGAAAAAAAAACACTGTAACCTAACTATATACCTACTATAAGTTACTTTTGTAAAATTATTATTACCATTGTGTACCGTGTTGTAGGTAGTAAAGCCACGTTGCAGCTATCACTGGTTACAGCATGAATCGGTCGGCTCGTCTGGGGTTCTCACAGAAAACCGACGTGAAGTGACAATGCTTGTCTTTGATTCGGTCAGTGAGAACGCCGTAGGTCCATCTCATCTCTCCCGCTCCCATCCCTCTCCGTTCCACCTTCTCCCACAAACACAGGCTGGCAATGCACTTGCGATTCCCCTAGTGTTGCTAGTGTCTATGGACGGCGATGATCACTTAACATCAGGTGACCCACCCGTTCGTTTGCCTCCTTTGACATAAAAAAAATAATAATAACTATCTTAATCATAGAGTAGTATGGTAAGCAAAATATTACAAAGTATTAGTCTGTCAGTGAAATTCTCCTTTAAATCCAATTCTATTGTTTCTAAAATAACAAAATATAAAAATTTCATTTCATTTAAATTTTAGTTCATAATATTACGTTGTATTTAATAATTTCCTGTAGGTACACATGGCCGGAAGTGTCGAAACACGCAACCAACGCTAAACCGGGTTTAAGGAAATTCATTGACATAGAAGCCTACTTATGAAGGAAAAATTTAATATTTTATCAATTATTTTTATCAACCTATTTAGCTGATAATAGTTCACGCTCTATACTACAAATAAGGCGCGACAAGGTAGAGTATTCGACCCCCAAATTATTTTTTTAATGAACCGATTATATTTTGTATTTATCGTAGTCACGTAGAGGTATATTCATTGTTAGATATAAACAAGTAACACAAAAATTAATATATTGTTTAATTTTATTTTGTATAAAACTGCTAGTGCACACGAACAATTCCAGGCTAATCTTAAGTGTATTAAACTATAGCATGAACTGCCACGTTCGGACCACATCATCTGAAAATGTGTAACATAGATAGGTTTTTTTATACCCGTCTACTTAGCTACACTTTTAAAGTCTGTCACCAATATATGACAATGATGTTATTGATTTTATAAGTACTCATTTATTATACAACGTTGAAGCGATAAAACCTGTACTTAATTTAATACAAATCACCTTTAGGTGGTTAAGAGGTCGCAAATAAATACAAGATAATAAGATGTACTTAAAGTATAAAAATATTACTTTCAAAGTAAAAGAGAGCAAAGAATAGAATCGCAATAGTTAGAAATGTTACAGCAACAAAATTAACAATTAGGATACAATAAATTATATTGAGTATTCAACAGGCAACTTCCCAAACTTTGTAAATTATGAACTATAGTCAAAGTTTCATTATCTCTCAATAATTGGTGAGATTGTGGTCCAACGGTTAAGGTATCCTTACTTCCTTACTAAAGATGTAAGTGCGAAAATGATTTGATTGTTTATTACGGCGTTTTTGCGTAAGATAGGCAACAACCCAGGCCGAGAAGCCGAAATATGTAGCGCACCCCCAAGCTAGTTGTCAAAATAAAATCGGCTGAGTGCCTTAAGCGCTCGCCTTAGTAGTCCGGGCCAACAGCTTAGTCAGTTCGAGAAAAAAAATGTTTATTACTTTTAAACGCTTTAACTATTCAATCGATCACTATGAAATTTGCATGTATGCTTGGAAAAGGAACGGTAATTGAGAGAGAGGTATAATCATCATCTCCATTAACGCGAGTAAAATCACGAGGAAAATCTAGTAGGAAATAAAAGAAGAAGACAAACCGTATATCAAATAATGTCACAAAGGAAAAAATATATTTAATTTATCCTCTGCCGCAAAATATTTAGCAAACATCGAACTGGATGTTACTGAACAGTAACGGAGCCTAAACTGACAATATTTGTGGAGCTTGTTAACAGAGTTCAGTCGACGGGGTTACCGAAATTCAGAAACTGACGATACATGGACCGAGTCATTATCCTATCGTGTTTTAGGTATATGAGAGGAAATTGCGGGGGTGGGCTTGTGTCAAGTGTGATATGTTAAATTATTGCACTATATATTCATTTGGAGCTCATAAGCATGAGTAGAACATTATGATTACAAAAAGTAATAGGTAAATATTTTCAAGCGTTTCGTATCAGCATGATTTAGTAGTTTTTTTTTTGACAATTTTTTTATCTGTTTATTTTATCAACCTTATTAGAATATTACAAAATGGTACGAAAAAATACAGTACTTTTTTCCAGTAATAATATATGTATATAATATCTGTATATATATATATATATATATATATATATCATATATATACTATATATATATATATATATATATAGGGAGCCCTTGAGTGCGTTGCTTGCGCGATACAGTGACACAAAATATACATCACTGCTACAACACTACACGATCACCCCCACACACGTGCACGCCTACAGGCTTTCACATGAAAGTGGAAGGGTTTCCTTTTTTTTCCGTATCGAAATGAAAAACCTCCAAATTTTCCGATAATAAATATATGGAGGAGTTGATGAGGCGTGTATGCTTAGTACACATATACGTTTCAAAAACTCATACATATATGAATAGTTAGCTAGGTTAGCTAAGATAGGTCGTGAATTTGCATGCAACAGGCAACAGCCAAGCCGAGGTGTGCCGTGCACCCTTGAGCTGGTTACCAAAATAAAATCGGCTGAGTGTCTTAAGCGCTCGTCTTAGTAATCCGGTGAAGCTGTTAAGACCTTTCTAGGTCAATAGCGTAGTCAGTTCGAGAAAAAAAAAGGTTTTGCACTGCGCTCGGGTCTGGCACGGTATTTTGGCTTCACCTTTTTTTGGATGAGTACGATAACATTTCGATGAGTATTTTAAAGTATAAAATATACGTAAGGTGTTATTGAAATACAAGGTTCTAAAAAGAAAACGTACAATCTATGTGAACAACTACCACGATGACCGTTATTTTAGCGGGAATTTAAGCTGTCATGTAGTGGGTTTTAAATTTAATTCAGAATCTTGTGTTATTTGACGCCATATTTTGTAAATTTGGTGTTTTTTACGTAATACAGTTAGTTTATTGTGCATAAGTGAAGTGAATGGAAAATAATACCACGGAGCATGAAATTTTGGGATGCCACAAAAACTCCCTAGAAGGTAACAAGGGAGCCACCATTTTGTTAGAATATTGAAATAATCACACGACGCTTGTAATATTATTAAATAACTTAAACTACTATAATTAAACTACACGACAATGGCAGTAATAATGTGAGAGATTGGTTGCCAAAAATAAAGTTAAAAAACTACCACGTTCACAAAGAAGTAATGGCATGAACGATGTTGTATAACTACACTTAGCTCACTTTCTCATTCATAATGTATTCTAATGAGTAGGTATGTATCGATTACCTACATATAATAAATTCACGTTATAGAGAAAGTCGACTCTGCGGTCTAGTTGTTTGAAACTATAATAATGGGAGTTTCAATTACCAAGACCCAATTAAATTTGTAAACTTACTTTAATCTAGTTAACTATTTATTGATCTTCTGTAAGTTTCATTAAAAGCTGATCACTTACTAACGTGTATGGTGTCTTTGGCATTATGTATTAGATCATCTCATTAACAGCAACTATAAGATTCGATGAGATCCATTACTAATTTTTAGCCCTAGATTAGTTTGCCGGCCACCAAGCCTTTGTAAGTGGACCAATTACATACTTCACATATATACAGACTGACAGAAACACGCACACCAATTTACTATCAATAAAACGGACAAAATAATGTAAATAAATTAGTAACAAATAAAAACTTTGATTTTTTTATAACAAAATAATTTAACCAAATGATAAATGTGTTTTCCTATATTAAATCACTTGGATTTAAATAAAGATCATTTTATATTTAAGTGCAAGGTTGTATCGTCTTATAACGGAATAAATTCAATGACGGATTACGTAACACGAAAACATAGCGACGCGCCGGCCGCAAACGCGTACGCATGTTTGGCAACAAGCAATATAATGTCTAGTATCACTTGCGACCGTATGAAGTGAACACTATCATAACATAGCTTATCGTAATTTATATCCGCCTAGTTATCATTGATAAATGAATGGATATGGACGACCGTATATCATTTATTTATTCTTAAGACCTCCTTCAAATACAACAGTAGTAAACTATTCGCAAGTGAGCGTGACACGGTAATTTAAATCAAAATGGTTCTGTTAATGGTGCTCGTGATTGTGATAGTGTGTATTTTAAGTATAAAAGTATATCAAAAATTAACGCTTGGAATATGTAAGTCTAGTGCACACATGGTAGGTAAAGTGGTAATCGTAACGGGTGGAAATTGCGGAATCGGCTTGGAAACAGCTAAGGACTTGGCATTCCGCGGTGCTCGGGTTATTCTCGCTTGCAGAAGCGTACGCCGAGCGGAAGAAGCAAGAAATGAAATTGTCAAGGCCACTGGAAACTCGGACGTTATTTGTAAACAATTAGATTTAGCGTCACTTAAATCTGTCAGGCAATTTTGCGAAGATATTCTCAAAACTGAAAAACGTCTTGACGTCCTAATAAACAATGCCGGTGCTGGAGGACTTGGGAATCATAAGACTGCGGATAGTCTTCATATTGGAATGCAGGTCAACTACTTTGCCCCCTTCCTGTTAACATGTTCTTTGATACCTTTAATGAAATCTTCTGCACCAAGTCGTATTGTTAACGTATCCTCAATGATGCACAAGTATGGCGAACTTGATTTTGAGAATCTGAATATGGAAAAATATTGGAGTGATTATTTAGTTTACGCAAACAGTAAATTGTTCCTTAATTTAATGACATTAGAGCTAAGTAAAAGGTTAGAAGGTACAGGTGTAACAGTTAATGCATTGCATCCAGGTATTGCAGCGACCAATTTAATGAGGAACATACCTATCGCAATTATAAAGAAGTTTCTTGAGAAAGCTGTAGGGTTCGTATTTCAAAACGCTTGGGAAGCAGCACAAACTTCTATTTATTTAGCGGTATCCCCGGAAGTGAGTGGTGTTAGTGGAAAGTATTTTAGTCACTGCCAAGAGGTTAATCCTTCGAAGGTATCGCAAGATTTAGAAAAGGCCAAGAGGTTATGGTCCGAATCAGAGAGATTAGTAAATTTTACTTTATAATAGATAAAAAACCAATGAAATTTTTCATATTAAAAGATATAAGGAATAAAATATTATGCGACTAAAATTGTGTTTATTAATGTTGCATTAGTTGACCTTCTATTTATTGACCGCGACTGTGATGGTCAAGGTGACGTGGTATCTGTAATATATGTATAAAATATACAGTTATGTTTTTTATAAGATATCATTTTAACACAGACATGTTATTGATTATATTTAAAATTGTGCAATCTGTAAATTTTATTATAATTTGCAAGGTTATTTTGTATTAACTAGTGAATAATTTACATCTGTATTTCATGATAACTATATAAAATACACTGCCTACAATGCAGCGTTTTCATAAAAATACTGTTTATCTAGAATAAATGAATAATATGTTCAATATACGTATTGACTTTAACTTATTTTATGGCATAAGTTTTATAATTGCATTATTTACATATACGACAATTTAAATAGTGCTAATTGAACTCGATACAATATATTTTTATGTTACTATGGTTACTGAGTTATATAGATAAAACCGCGGTAAATAAAACAAAATGACTGCCAAAAAGACAATATAATTCAAATTACATTCATAGATACATTATATATGAATTTCAATTATATTTATTCTTAGAGTCCAGTACAACACACGTCTTACGCACATGCTTATATTGAACAACAGATTTTTGCTAAATTTCATGCGGACGAAGTCGCGGGTAACAGGTAGTATTATATTATATACAGGCATCGATCTTACTTAACATAATAAAAGTAAGTGACGTCACATGATAGTATTTTACGGAAAAGGTGGGTACAACAAAATAATTATATGTTAATACTTTTCCAAATAGTCTTAAATCTGATTTATGACATTTAAAGGCAATTTTTTTCTACAATTTATTCCGATAGCATGCACTGAATTACAATAATGTGGTTTAAAGCTATGTAAGAGATAACCCGTAAGTAGCCTCTTTCGAACCCGCTTTAAAATATATTTTATCTTATGAAACTCGAGGACCAAATTTTCATTCTCAAAATCAAACTCGAGTTTTATTGCGCATTCTGAAATATTACATCATGTTTATAAGATTATGCTGGATTAGAACGAGGCTGAACTAGTTGTGAATAAATGTTTAGTTCAATTTTCAATGGAATTATCAGAAATGTTACCTCCAAGGTTAATGTTAAACAGTTAACATTCCCATTTCTTTACATATAGCTAAGTTCTTTACGTAACTTTAATGCAATGATGAATAACGTAAGACGGAAACATAGCGCCGGGCTGGCTACAAATGCGTGGGCATGCTTCACAACGTGCAATATAATACCACTCTAGTATGACTTGCAGTCGCATGAAGTGAACACTACTCTGAAAACCGACGTGAATTAACAGTGTTTGCATTGTTGCGTTTCGTTCAGTCAGTGAGAGCGCCAGAGACCCACCTTCCTCCCTCTCCCCTAGTTCTCTTCCCCTTCCCTCTCTTTTTGTTTCACCAACACACTTGCGACTCGTCTGGTGTTGCTGATGTCTATGGACGGTGGTGATCATTTAACATCAGTTGACCCACCTATCCGTTTTCCTCCTATAACATATAAAAAACATTATCGTAATGTACCTTATCGCAATTTATATCCACCCAATTATCACCGATAAATGAGTGGCTTGACAAGCTTATCATAGTGTATTTATTCTTGTAAAGTCATTCTACCAGTAGATAGACTAGCAGTAAACAATTTGCGCATGAGTGTGACAGGAATTTAAATCAAAATGGTGCTCGTAATTGTTATGTGTGTGTTTTGAGTATAAAAGTATATCAAAAATTAACTCTTGGAATATGTAAGTCTAGTGCACACATGGTAGGTAAAGTGGCTATCGTAACGGAAGGGAATTGCGGAATCGGCTTGGAAACAGCAAAAGACTTAGCCTTTCGCGGTGCTCGAGTTATTCTCGCTTGCAAAAATGTACGCTGAACGGAAGTAGCACGGGATGAAATTATTAAGGCCACTGGAAACACGGATATTATTTGTAAACAATTAGATTTGCGCCAAGTCGTATTGTTAACGTATCTTCCATGCTCCACAAGTATGGTGAACTTGATTTTAAGAATCTGAATATGGAAACATATTGGAGTGAATCTTTAGTTTTCGCAAACAGTAACTTGTGCCCTAATTTAATAATATTAGAGCTAAGTAGAAGATTAGATGGTACTGGTGTAACAGTTAATGCGTTAAATTCAGGAATAGCATCAACAAATTTAATGAAGCATATACCCATCGCAATTATAAAGAAATTCGTTGAAAAGGTTATAAGATTCATGATGCAAACTGCTTGGGAAGCGGCACAAACCTCTATTTATTTAGCGGTATCCCCGGAAGTGAGTGGCGTTAGTGGAAAGTATTTTAGTCAGTGCCAAGAAGTTAATCCCTTGAAGTTATCGCAAGATTTAGAAAAAGCAAAATGATTATGGACCGAATCAGAGAAATTAGTGAATTTTTCCTTGTAGTAAATAAATTTAAAATAGTTTTGTGAAAGATGTTTTTATAATAAGATACTGTGCGACTAACATTTAGTTTATTAGTGTTGCATCAGTTGGCCTTCTTCTTATTGATCACAATTGTGACGGTCAAGTAAACAATACAATACAATTATATATGTATTAAATATCATTTTAATGCATTTATATTTTCGATTATTGTTATAATATATTTTTGTAATCTGCTAATCTTTATATATTTTTTTCGAACTGACTACACTATTGACCTTGCAAGGCCTTTACAGCTTCACCGGACTACTCTTTATATATTTTTTTTTCTGTACGTATATATGTCACTGAACTCCTCCTAAACGGCTGGACTGATTTTGATAAAATTCTGTGTGCGTGTTCCAGTGGATCCAAGAATGGTTTAGATTTACAAATGGACCCGGTATGTGGCGCTACGGTTGAATTTTTTTTCATTATTAAAGCAGGATAACGTCCTCCCTGCCCGCTAGTTTCATTATAAATTACAAGGCAAATATATAATAATTTGTGAATCATTTATGTCTGTATTTCGTGTGTATCATAAAATAAGCTCTTCCCAAACTGCAGTTTTTTTTCTGAAAAATACTGTGAAGAGAAAAAATTTTTTTTTTTTTTTTTCAATATACGTATGGATTTTTGTATTGATTATTTACGTGTACTATAAATTTGTCTAAAATAATCAACAGGTGTAAAATGAATCTAAATTTAATTAAAATATATTCACTATTTTTAAAATCATCATCATTAATTTTGAATTACACTCATTACATTTTGAAAGACAGTTTTTTTCTCGATCTGACAACGCTATTGACCTAGCATAGTTTTAATAGCTTCACCGGTCTACTTGAAAAACAGTAATATTAGTGTTATGTATGTGTTAACACTAAATCCATTGCTTAATCAATAGTATTGGTAATATGCATGAAACTGAAGGCACATCAATATACTAAATTTAAGTGACTGATGCATAACAATGAAAGAGTGTGTACTAAGCGCTATCATATGCACCGTGGAAGAACAACGTCGTTTTTTTTTAATAAACGGATGGATAATTTTTTATTCATGGTGGTAATGTCAGTCTCTTACCAAACATTATTGCATAGCAGGCACATGCTAGGTAAACAGATCGTTCATACCCAGCTTACTACAGCGACTTCCTCATTTAATTTTATGTATTTCATGAATATTTTTGCAAGAACTAGTGGTTTTTGTAGGTGGTAGAGCCACGCTGAAGATATTACTGGTTTCAGCATGAATGGGTCGTCTCGACCAGGGTAGTACCACCCTCTCGCAGAAAACCGACGACGTTATGTAACAGTAACAGCGTTTCGTTCGGTAAGTGAGAGCGCCGGAGGCCTACCTCTCCTCTTCCCTGCCTCTTCCCCACTCCCACCCTCCTCCAACGCAGGCTGGCAACGCACTTGCGACTCTCGTGGTGTTGCAAGTGTCTATGGACGGTGGTGATTACTTAAAATCAGGTGGACCACCTGTTCGTTTGCCTCCTATAATATAAAAAAAAACTAATTTTGGCATCGAACACAACATATTGCGTGTTAAAGGGGTTTTTTTATGTTATTTTATCTTTTGCCAGTAATATTTCATAAGATGTAGAAAATAAAAATAGTTTTTTATTTAAAAAAAAAAACACTAAAATGTATATACATATAAATTAACTTCCTAGTGTTTCACTTTGTATGCAGACTAACTACGTTAACTACGTTAGTCTGCATACGACAAAAAATCCAAATATGAAAGTAGATATCTATCTTCTATCTATACTACTAGCCTCTGCCCGCGACTTCGTTCGCGTGGACATAGTTAATTTGGGCTAACTTATATGCAGCGAAAGCTCTCAAGGGGAAAATAACACCCCGATTTTTAAACATTTTTATTGTTACTCCCCCCTATTGGTCTTAGCGTGATGATATATAGCATATAACCATCCTCGATAAATGAGCTATATAACAATGAAAGATTCTTTCAAATCTTTCAAGTAGTTCCTGAGATTACCCCCTACAACATCACAAGGTCACAAACTCAAAAACTTTACCTCTTTATAATATTAGTATAGAAGTATAGATAATAAAACTGTAACAAGTCGAAATCTGTACATTAAATATTTTTTGAAAATTTTAATGAGGGTAGACTATGTTGTCGATATAGAAGCCAAAAATAATCTTTTTACAATTTTTGTCTGTCTGTCTGTCTGTCTGTCCCTATGAACACGCATCACTTTAAAAGTACTTAACCAATCTTGAAGAAACTTGATATAGTGATAACTAATATTACGAGATTACATCAAACATACTTTTTGTCCCATAAAACGCAAAGGGTTTTCCAGGATAAAGGATTAAAGTCTAGATACTAAACCCATATTACTCTGAAAGTACTGAATCAATTTTAACGAAACTTGACACAGTGATAACTTATTAGTTTTTTACAAGACTACATCTAGGATACTCTTTGTCTCATAAAACGCAAGGGGTTCTTCAGAATAACGGAAGAAAGTTAAAAATTTCAAGTTTATGAAATTCTTGCTAAATTTAGGTAACTTTTCTTTGTGCTATATATAGTAGTAAGATTAGATGACAATTTAAGTCATATGTCATCACCCTGTGTTACTTAACCTCACCTGCACGTGGTGCACCCTGCTGAATAACGAACGAGGCAATGGCGCAAGCGGGGTGGTAGGGTTTTACAGCCCGACTGGGCCGCAACCACCATGTATATGGCGAAAAAGCCCGTCGTAGTGACTCGCTTCTATGCGTGGCGTTTCAGGATCAGCCTGTGCATATCCAGTACCGGGTGACTTTCGTCATTATGGCCGGCATGACAGCGGCGACGCGCGATGAATAATCTGTCTCTCGGTGGTTGCCGATGTTTTTGTATTGTACTATGCTTACCATCAGGCATAGTGCAGTCAATTTGTCGTGCTTCAATAAAAAAATAAAAAAAAAAAAAAAAAAACGAATAAACGCAACGTTTACCGGCCGCCAGGTAGCTCGAACGTAGTTCGGATGAATGTATAAAGCTGGTTTGATTGATTCTTTCTCGTATGACCTCCGCCTATGTAGGCAATTTCGCCAATATCAAGTGTAATAAATACATTTTATGAATTTAACGGCAAATATTCAGTGTAACAACGTAATCTACAATAGAAACATATCAACATAAATAAATTACCAAAAAGTGATAGACACTATGTTGTGAGTGGTACAGAGATTATTTATAAAAATATATGGGAAATATATTTAATATTTGTTTTCGCAACAGTTTGTAACTCTTAGAAAATAGTCACAAACAAGTGACAGTTGACGCTTCGACGCAGTGTTCATATATTTTTCTTCAATACAATAGAGTATAAAAAGGTTCAATACAAGTGAAGATAGTTATGATAAAGTAAGTTGTAGAGACATTTATTTAGTTTTATATAGGTTAGTTTTTATCTTAATTGAACCTGGTAGATGATGCTACGAACGGGTTCTAGGCTAATTAAAAAAAAATCACATATAATCTGGGTATATGTTTGAGTGAGCCTGTGGATAGTTTGGATTCACAATTGGAAGCGGTAGTTGTGGCTGCAATAGGGTACCAGTTTTATTAATTTTTTTCGCGTTCAAAAATACAATTGAAACTAGTGATAAGCAATTTGGTGCAGACGAAGTTGCACGGGTCAGCTAGTTTATAATATTTTTCTAATATTATCTACGTGTGGGAGTGTTGATGGAAATCTATATGCTATTTATATAAATTCTATATAGAATTTTGTTTCCATACCTTTTTTAAGCCATGCCCCACCTAACCTTTCTAAAAATATTATGTCTCCCCCATACATAATTTTTAACCTTTAAAAATTGTTTTTTTTTTTTGCTAACTTTATTTTTGGCAATCAATCTTTCCGATTATTACTGCCATTGTCACGTAGTCAATAATATCACAAGCTTCGTGTCATCATTCCAATATTAAGCATTGTGTGAATCCATATTCTAACAAGATGGTGGATCCCTTGCTAGAGCCTTCCAGGGAGTTTTTGTGACATCTCAGAATTTCATGCTCCGTGTTATTATTTTCCATTCACTTCACTTACGCATAGTAAACTAACTATATTACGTAAAACACCACCAAATTTACACAATATATAGTCAAATAACACAAGATTATGAATAAAATATAAAATCCACTACATGACAGACTAAAATCCCGCCAAAAACTCCAAAAATTGTTTTGTTCTCTTAAGAAATATAAATGATAAGTTTTACGAAGAAATCAGTGTACAACTGTTATCAAACTAACGTAAGTAAAATTTCAAAACATATAATGAAAATCTTACTTGTCTTGACGACTTTAATTACGCAGTTGATATTTTGGTAACGTTATATTTAATATAATATTTAGCATTGCATTTAAATAACCCAAAGCGAAAGGGTTAAAGTAACGTCGAGTGCTTTTTTTAATTGCATCCCTAAACTATCACATTGCCCTCCTGTAGGGTGTGGGCCCCACGTTGGAAAACACAGATAGAGAACATTAACATTCGTGCAATCCGTTTCATTGTATCTCTGTGATAAGTACGTACAGTTGTTGTAATCTGATTATGACCATCTTTAAAATAAAAATTGTGTCAATTTCAAATACTATTCTAATACGAAATGATTCAGATTCTTTTATACAAAATTAATTTTAAATTTATAAAGAATATTATTAAAATATATTATTTTATTACAAGCAGTTCTTTATGGATCACTGGCCAATAACGAAGTTAATAAGTTTTACATCAATTCATACTACTCGAGACTGGCGTTAAATTGAAACAATTTCGTGAGTTAAACGGTTCTCGCCATTTCATCGTTGTATATTTTTACGGAAATCTCACTCACGGTATATTTAAT
The DNA here is from genome assembly GCA_014332785.1 of Antheraea mylitta. Classification (NCBI taxonomy): domain Eukaryota; kingdom Metazoa; phylum Arthropoda; class Insecta; order Lepidoptera; family Saturniidae; genus Antheraea; species Antheraea mylitta. The sequence goes on from JACEII010000010.1 coordinate 7,279,778, forward strand.
TTATACTTTCACTCGTTATAGTTAACCAACTCATTCCAACAACAATCTCATTAGTTTCCTTAACCTTGTTTCTAATGTTGTCGACGTTGTCGAAACACCAAGTATGGGGTGCGCCATCTAGACAGGACCTATTTAAATGTTGAATAACTCCGCCATTTTTCAGCCGATTTTGACAAATCAGCCAGATTCTGAAACGTCAGTCTCTACCATTTCAGTCATGGATCGTTTTACCCCAAAATAGCGAGCTGAAATTGTAGCGATGTACATCGAAAATAATCGTTCGACTGTGAAAACTGTACGTGCTTATCGTAAAAAATATGGGAGACATTTGGCGCCTTCCGCCAAGACAATTCGTATTCTGGCGACAAATTTCTTTGAACACGGGTCTGTAGCTACTCGTCGGCGACCCATTCAACTGCATCCACGACGCTCCAATGAAATTATTGAAGAGGTTAGAGAGAGTGTTGCCGAAAATCCAAGTGTGTCGTATTGCTGTCGTTCTCAGGCGCTGAACGTGAGTAGAACCACATTAAAAAGAATTTTGAAGGACGATCTCAGTCTTTTCCCATACAAAGTGCAACTTACCCCAAAAATTGTTGGAAACGGACAAGCCGCGCCGGAGCAAGTTCCCGGGATGCGTTGTGTCAAAAAATAGTGATTTGGAGTAGCTTCCTCGTTCACCGGATTTGACGGCGCCGGACTTTTTCCTGTGGGGGTATTTGAAGAGTAAGGTGTATGCCAGTAAACCGAAGACTATCGAGGAACTAAAAGCTAATATCACCGCGGAAATTGCTGCTATTACGCCCGAAATGTTATCAAATACGATGCAAAATGCCCAAAAAAGGGCCGCTTTTTGTGTGTCTAATGAAGGCGGTCATTTGATCGATATTGTATTCTGAGTGAATTGTCAATAAATGGGTTTGAATACCCTAAAAAGTCTGGTTCATTTTCCAAAATCGGCTGAAAAATAAATGTATTGTTGTACAAGCATAAACACCACACAAATCCAATATAAATGTATTGTTGTACAAGCATAAAAACCACACAAACTCA